>JARKIE010000177.1:0-193279 GCA_029378255.1 Mycena rosella | reverse complement strand
GGCCTACCTCGTCGCTTATGAGTGTTCTTATATACTCTTTATCCTACCACAATACCATGCACTACCTGTTTGCATGGAGCCGTGACGCAGAAAAATGAAGCTAAGGTGCAGGTTAAATTCACTGCCTCAAATGCTCAATTCTCCACTTCCACTGCTCCATGGTTCCTCCCTTATTCACGGAAACTGGGATAACATCTCTCTTGAGTCGACACCTTGTCCTCGATTTTAGCTACTTCATGTGTATTCTTGGCTTTACTTGTGCTCACAAAGTTCACTTGAACATTTTTATGTGAGCCAAGTTTTGCAACCAAAAATCAACTCAAGGCTGCCTCGAGTGCACCGTTCCACTGGAATGGTTTCAGGTGATATTGACTTGGTCGACACCTCAATTGTCGTGCAAACCCTTGTGAACTCTGAAGGACAACAGACGAACACAAAATACTTCCTGTGCACATGATCCATCAGTGATGATGAATCGGGACTCTTGAGATGCTACTGGCTCCATGTGCTCGATACACCGATGACCGTTGGTGTGGAAGTCTTTATTCTTCTCTGCTATCATACATCGCATCATGTACATGCAGGTATTGTCCCTCGAGTGGTTTACACCACTGCCATCTTTTGATTGTGTCTGGAGTATGTCGCCAAGTTTGATGTGCTAATTTCTTTCGTTTTTCAGCGTTCGTTTGGATCTACGGCGGCGAGCTGGACGTTTCGACCGACCCTGCGACCGTGAGCTCGTCCGGAGGAATTCTGATAGGCCCAGGGGCGATGGTGTATATAGTGCTTGTACACCGGGGGAATCCCTGGAACCGGCGTTCATGAGTTGGACCGTGCCGTGTAATGCTACCTACCTACCTACCTATCGTCCGATTTGCCTGCAAACCCTCCGTAAATATTTATCCAAGTGACTGAACTCCAAAAATCTGGACTCGGACCTGATTTATTGACGACGAGAAAACGATGAGTCAAGCTGAAAATGGGTCAGTCAATTTGTAGTCAAACATCACAGTGTTTGAGCTCAACTGCAGCCGACGGTTGGTATATATTTCGAGAAGATGGGATAGGTAACAGGATCTGATAGCACAGCGGTTAATGCTGCTGCCAACCATATATTTCCCGGACTGTGCTTCGCAGATGATCCCCGTTGGACTCGGGGTTAAGTCGGATCATTTTTGTCCGTGTTCTTCCCATCCTTCCCCTTGCCACATATGTTTTCCGGTCGTCATCTCGTGAGTCGCAGAGCCCGTCCGTTCACCCCTTGAAAAGTACGCGAAAGAAAATATAGGTTCGTGATCCCAGCCATGTGAAATGCGGAGAGTCGAACCCCGGCCTGCTACATGCACTTTGAAACCAATGTTCGAAGTAAATGCGGCGGTGCGCCGTACACCCTCTCCCCCCCTGCTCAAATATGCATATATCTGTCCCCTTTTGAGCTGCGCATGTTCTTTCGCCAACTGGGTTAGAAATTATAAACACCTTAAAGTCATCCTGCCTATCCTACCACTCCTTCCCGAGCCTATTTTCCAACCACTACAAATCACCGGAACAAAAACAACAGCCTCTACCGTTATGTGGGACACGGGGAGCGAACCCCGGCCTGCTGCATGCAGCGAAAATTGTCTACGTAACTAAATACAACGGTGCGCCGTACACCATGCCCCACTTCTTGTCCTTGCATTGAATGTAAATATGTCTACCACTTTTGTTTTGACAGCAAGAAGCACCATAACCAGATCCAACTGTTCTCTGCCGCAAAACACCGTGGCTCCCCATCTGGGCCCATATTTCCATTCTACCCACCGCCCCACCGTAAGTCAACGCCGCCGCCTTCAATAATGCCCCGAAAATCGCCAGAAAATTAGGGTGGGCTTATTAATTAATCACAAGCAGTCACAGGGTCGCAGACTGCGGAGTGCGCAAATACACGGAAACCGTCAACTCCTTCGTGGTCGGAAGAGTGGATTGCCGTAGGACTTTCGAGGGCACAACCGGCCTTCCACGTCACTGGAGAGTGGCCTTCGGCATGAAAGGGAGAAAACCACCCCTCGCCCGACACAGAATACCGATATTTCGAGGCGACCATAGATTTGATCGGATCATCTCAATCGGGAATCTCCCATCGAAATCGTTGTCTGAGCCCCACCGAACGGGGTCGGTGGTCAACCTCGGAGGAAAAGGCGAAATAGGGTGCGCAAATGAGATATCTTGAGACCCGCTGACCCAAAACAGTTGCAGACTGGATGGGGGCCACAACACACATGCCCTTGCAAAACACCGTGGCTAATGCAGGCATGAATTCAGCGCAGCTTCATGAGGGTTTCGAGAGCAAAGGCGACTTTAAAAACACTGGAAGAGGGAGGCGGTGATGTCGGAGAACAGTTGAACCGGTCATCCCGGATTCAAGAGTTCACTTTCAACATTTTTTTGCATCAAGAAACCCTGGATATTACTTACTAACTGGTGGAAAGCAGCCTCATCTTGATTCAATTTTTGAACTCATGTTTGAACATGCACTTCGGACACTTGCTTGAATACATGTTTTGAACATGCCTTAGGCAGCCTTCAAGTCAAGCTCCACACTGTGCACCACAAAATTCAAAGATATAGCAATATAATTTATCTTAAGCTAAGATACACACATTAAATCCTTTCGTGTCTACCCAAGCAGCAGAGCTTTATTTGTTTTCCATCAGCCTGAGAGTCTGTTTGTGACCCATTGCTTGCCGGCCATTCACTCTCATTATTGCGCCGCTGCCTTGCTTAATAATGCCCCATAAAAAATACAGCACCCCCTAGCTTTCTTCGGACCATGAGGCCATCGTGCGTAATGCGCAAGATGTTCGCGAAGGCGCCCACAATCTCATCAATACCCTCCTTCTCGTCCTCACTCTCCTCGGGAACCGGAGCCAGCATGCCCACGCGCTCACCACCCGAGATAACTTGCAGCGCCTCGCTGTCCCATCACAATGGTGATGTCTGCCGTCACCATCGTGTCAAACACTCTCCCACCATCTCGCTTAGCCTCTTGCTATCCGCTCCTCGCTGGCTGCAGTCCATCAGCCATATAGTGCCTACACGCCTCGACGACGAATTGTAGTAATATACCGTGTATCCATCTCGTAAATGCGAAAGTCGGGGGAGTTCGGGCCCAGATCGGAAGGATCGGACCTCTACTCCGATTGGCTGGATCACTCGGACCGGCTTCGGTATCTGCCGGAATGCACACCAAAAGTTGTTATTGAAGAGCAGCAGGGAATGTAAGGCAAATGTGAAGTGACAAAATGAATTTTAATGGTTCCAATGCCATTATGACGGTGCTATATGCAGAACCAAGTGCTCAGGAATTTACAGTACTTCAATTACCAAATCTGTCCGCCAAAATGGACCCTGATTTCAAACCATCGCAATTTCTGCCTGTATAACATCTGCAGAAAATCCAGGAAAATGCTAAAAACCGTCCTCCGGGTCATATATCAAACATATTGCAAGATGCCACCCAGGGGGGAAGGTGGGATATGATTTTGGGAGTTGGGTTGAGGTTAACTCAAAGTGCGAGGCCTACAATATTGCAAACTCAGTTGGTTTTTGGCTGATTTTGAGTCCAATATTCATTCAGAGCTCCCTATGGACTAAATACCCCTGATCTTTCGACAGTTTATAGTTCTATGGACCCAGTCAATGCCCTTTGAGGACGCAGAACTATGTTCCACCTCTCATGGCTCGCAAAATTGGCCAAAGACCTGAAAAACCATCCAATTTTCAAATGTCCACAGCACCTCTGGAAATGTCATATATTGTAGAAGATATCTAGAAAGTGGGATTCCTCCATGACTGATACATTTGCTCGCGGGATAGGCCTACAACGAGGGTTCAACATCCACGGACTCATATGCAACAAAAAGATTGTAGAGAACATATGAAGTCTCAGTTATATTTTTCTCTGGCTCTTGAAACTAATTAATATAGTCTGAGTCAACCTATTGCAGGGTTGAGTCAAAAAACAAAAATTAACTTGGGGGTGAAGGCCGCGGCACGGCCCGGCAAACTCGCACTTATGGTTTTTTTTTTTTTCCTTTCTAGAGTTATACAGTGAATATTGCGAGATAGGTATATAGTTAGAGTCGATGTGTCAGAGCGGTGTTGTACTCTAATGCATGTAAAACACATAACATTTCTACATCAGTATCGGTTCCGTCCAAGACACTGAGTGTTGCAGTTGCAAAAAAGTGCGGATCCAACCGCAATGGTGCGCTCTACGTCCGTGTGAAGGATGATCCCATTGTTTGCTATCAATTCGCAGCAAGCCGAAAATGAAGGAAGGATAGATTGCCTACATATTTCGGGATCCATGCCTTGTGATTCTAGGGTGTGCACCATGTTGGCCACCTGCCTGTTATATGCTACACAAATATATTGTCGGCTAAACCATCACCATCGAGATTGGGGTGACTTAGGACAAGTAGTCCTGGCTCGGTCTGAACCAAGAAGGTAGGCAAGTATGCTCTATAGAAGGGAAATTGGACGTACATTGTCAGTTACCACGCCAAATAGGAGACGAGTTTGTCGTGTTTGCCGACCGTGGTCTGAACTCCTCCAGCGACAGAGCTCCAAGAGTAGTTGACTTAAAAGTGCATGGCATCAAAAACACAGACTGACCTGGTGGTGGTTGCGAGAGAGTAGAATTTGCTAAAAAGAGGTTCCGATCCGAACCTCCGGGATTGAAATACGACTCAAAAGTGCATGGCATCAAAAACAGAAACTTATCTGGTGGTGGTGGTTGTGGTGGCATCAAAATCACTGACTTACCTGGTGGTGGAGGGTTCCGACCCTAACATCCGGACATTTAAATACGACTCAAAAGTGCATGGCATCGAAAACACAGACTTACCTGGTGGTGATGGTTGAGAGAGAGTTGAAAGGAGCTTCAGACCCGAACCTCCGGACGCTTAAATACAACTCGAACGGTGATCAAAATAACCACTAGGTAGGAACCTGCTAAGAAAACCTTTGCCAGAACGAGGAGTGATTATTTGTATCTATGAGGGCATACCATAGCTCATTTTATTAATCATATGCTGAAGGCTCGCTTGTATTAGGTCGAGAACCGAGGCCATTGTAGAAGAAGTCTCTGCTTTATATAGGTCGAACCAAACTAGGTTAGGTGAGCGAAACCCAGAAACTCAAACCATCAAATGGGTAGTGATACAGCCCACCAGAGAATATTTCAGCTGTCGGAGACAGTCAGAATGTAATGAATGAAGCATACAACACATCACATCTGAAACTGAAAATCTCGGGCCTTGTTCACCATAGATCCGTTGAACACCGAGAAGAAACAAGTGTTGCCGGCAGGCCGAATTTCGAGAGATAAACCTGTGAGATACTGGGAAATGGGTCTTCGAGAGCCTTCATGGCGCCCAATTTCGATCTATTCCTATGGCAACGGTAGTCCTACAAACAAAACAATTCACACACATCCCCTCCATCAACTTTTTGTGCTTGCTGTCGGCCGCTCCGAAGGTTGTTACCACAGGCCTGGAGCTTGGTGCTGAGGATTCGGAACGCTTCAGGACACTGTCTCGAGGGTTGAGCGGTTTTAATGCGGCCATGGCTCTCTTTGGCGAGAGCGGGAAAGGGTCGAAGGACGCAGGTGGTGATTTTGACGACAACTTGGACGAGGACATGTAGTGGATTGATGTATTTATTTTAGAACAGGTCTGAGCGATGGCAGACCGCAAGGAAAGCATGTTTATGCACTCCTATACGCTCCTGGAGCCATATCCGGCCCCGCAAGGGGAAAAAATCGGGTTTTTTCGGAGGCTAGATCCCGTCCGGACAAAATCTGGGCCATCCAGCGTAAAACCTGTCCGGATCGGAATCGGCCGATCGGACGAGTTCGGGATCTAGCCTCCAAAGGGATAAACCGGGGTCCTGTCATCGTCTATCTTGACAACATCCTCATCTATTCCGAAACCCTGGAGGAACATCGCAGCACTGTGTCGGAAGTGCTCGCGATCCTCAAATCCCATGACTTGTATCTCAAGCTGGAGAAGTGCGAATTCAAGAAGCAGGAAGTGGAATACTTGGGGGTCATTGTTGGGAACGGGAAGATACGGATGGATCCGGTGAAAGTAGCAGGTGTGCAGGAATGGGCAACGCCCAAAACGGTGAAGGACGTCCAAAGTTTTCTGAGTTTTCTGAACTTCTACCGTCGGTTCATCCAGGACTTCGGACACCACGCGAAGCCTCTTACACGGTTAACCCGCAAGGATACGCGGTGGAGATGTGGAGCCGAGGAACACAGCACGTTTCGGAAACTCATCGATCTGGCACTTCGGAACCAGTCCTGCACTTTCCGACCGACCACGGGGAATGGAGGGTGGAGGCAGACGCTTCGGATTTCGCGACGGGGGGAGTACTGTCTCAAGAACAAGCCGGTGTTTGGGTTCCCATCGCCTTTTTATCCCAATCCCTCAATGACACGGAACGGAATTACGATAGCCACGACAAGGAAATGCTGGCGATCATGCGATGTCTCTACGAGTGGCGGCATTATCTTCAAGGCAGCGAAATACCGTTCGAAATCTGGACCGACCACAAGAACCTGGAATATTTCACTATGACCAAGAAATTGAACAGGCGACAAGCATGGTGGTCCCTGGAGCTGGGCGAATACGACTTTTCCCTGCTTCATAAACCCGGAAAAACCCATGCGAAGACGGACGCCTTGTCGAGACAACAAGGGCAGGAACAGGGGGAAAATAATAACACCGGGATTACCCTGCTGCCAAAATCATTGTTCCAAGGGGATGGAGGAGGGGTATCAAAAGAGGAATTTCTGCGAGCTATGCCCGCTGTCCTCGACAATACCCCAGGGGACTGATTTATGGAAGAAATCAAGGAGAAGATAGGGAAATGGGAGGAGAAAGTGACGGGATTATGGGAAGACGGGGAGGAACCAGAAGGGTGGGTCAAACACGGTGATAGGGTGTGTAGCCATACACACGTGAAAATCCGATTTTCATTAGATTTCACAATCCTAGATTTCCAAGTGAGACTACAACTAAGAGGACACACTCTCCCTGGAGTGGTGTACTTTGCCCTTGACCGCCGCAAGCTGGCAGGCAACACGAGTTCAAGTGGCTACTACGATACCTTTACTATGGGGTCAGACTAGCTCCTTGAGCCTTATTGCTGGGCACAGACGAAATACAAATGCCTGTGTGAGCGAGGCAGAACAAAGGGAATTACGAGGGAATTATCCATGATGAGATTGCAGACCTTTGACTTGTTCTGAAGACTTTAACCAGCCGCTGGTTCAATACAAGTCCATTGGAGTCAATCGGACTTATTGCACAGTTTGGATGGACTTGCTAGAGCACTAGAATTAAAGAATGAACAAGAATACTGGATTACGGATAATTGTGTTAGTGAACTCAACTGTTCACCGGCCGCCGTTGGATTTGATTGATGATGCATTGGGGCTTAGTCAACCGGCCGCCGGTTCCTCATAGATTAACCGAGACAGATCAAGATGATTTGTGTTATATACCGACAGGAGCAAGCTAACAACTTGGTTCTTGTTCGAGTGAGACACTACAAATGGCTTGGAATTATCCACCCGCCTGTTGCTCAGACTTACATTGAAGTTAAAGTCTATTAGAATGGCATCCGGCCGGCGGACGAACTGAAACTTGGTGTTGCCATGAAAGCAGATGCCATCTTTGATGTCGCAACCGGAACACCGCCCGCTGGACCTTAATACCCACGGATAGTGGAATCTACCACTTACCATTGGCCCGCTGGATGATCTTTGTCATATTGGCACATGCATAGCTGACTGAGCACTTGCTATTATCCCCTTTTATTATTCTGTACTTGTATAAAAGGCGTAGTGTACTACATGTAAAGACAGGAAACCCGACCCCCCAGTTGAATACAGGGACTAGTGTTGACTCGAGAATAGAGATTGAATTTTGATTTGTAAGAAGATTGACCGTGATACAACTTTGAATTGAGATCAGCCGCCCGTATAAGTGCTCATTCGTAGCCAACCGGCCGCTTGTTCCCTTTCTGACTCTGCTTATTCTACCATTGAGCATAGCTCTGGTTTTCCATTGAGCTTTGCTCTGGGCCTAACATTGAGCTTAGCTCTGTTTTGTATTAACGTTGAGCTTTCCTCCGTTGGCAGTGTTGCAGTTGATATTCTAAGTTTTTCGGCGTACCGCTGCTAGGTCCCCAGTCACGGATTACTGGGCACGCTACAGTCATTGCATTACATTGATAGTTCTGGTTGACTATATCTCAACCCCACAAAATAGAATTGACATACCTTGCACTTGAAAGACTTGCGAGCTAGAACTGAAACCGGCCGCCCATTGCGTCTATTGAAATTAAACATTTTGTCTTGAAGGACGATACGCCTGTCCTACTTCCCCGAACACACACACGATTGACATTTGAGTTGAAGTTTGCGAGATTTTAGATTTGGATTTAGTTAGTGTTGGTTGAGTTCGCTCGCTTCACTTGCTGAGTTTGAGTTTTGATTTCACGGCTGCACACAAGTGCACCGTTTCAACGGCGATTATTTGACCAAGGACGGAACCGTATACGTGCCAGAGGATCAATCCCTACACCATAAAATTCTGAGAGCTCACTACGACAACTACTTATCGGGACATCCCGGACAGTATCGAATGGCCGAACTCATATCCCGCAACTATTACTGGCCAACACTTCTGCAAGACGCCAAGAAATACGTGGCTGCATGTCCTACTTGTCAACGCACGAAGACTTTCCCTGCAAAACCTAGAGGACCTTTACATCCGAACGCAGTGCCAGAACAAATCTGGCAAAATATCTCCATTGATCTCATCACCAAACTTCCTCCCTCCAATGGTTTTGATTCTATCGTTGTGGTGGTCGACCGACTAGGCAAAGGCATCCGCGTGTTGCCCTGCACAGAGCACATTAGCGGCGAAGGCATTGCTCGGATTTATCGCGATCACGTGTGGAAGGACTATGGGATACCCGAAGTGGTTATCAGCGACCGCAGAACACAATTTGTGGGGAACTTCATGCAAGACCTGCTCAAACTCCTCTGGATTAAATCCAACGCGTCCACGGCCTACCACCCACAGACCGACGGACAAACCGAGCGGGTGAATCAGGAAGTGGAGCAATATCTACGCGTGTTCACCAATTTCCTCCAAGATGACTGGTCCGAGTGGTTATCCCTGGCAGAGTTCAGCTACAACGACAAAGTTCACTCCACCACCAGATTCAGCCCGTTCTACACCATGCTCGGGTTTCACCCTCGCAAGGGCACTGAACCACGAATGGAAGTCCCTACGGAGGCCGCCATGGATTTCGCCTCGCGAATGTCCAAAGTACAGACAGAGGCGGCTGTGTCCATGCGCCATGCACAGGCCGTTATGAAGCAGTACTACGACCAAGGACGACAGGCAGATCCCGACTATGCTGTGGGGGATAAGGTTTACCTTATGGGCAAAAACCTTACAACCCATCGCCCTACCAAGAAACTGGAGGACAAACGCTATGGACCGTTTGCAGTAGTCCGAAAAGTTGGTGCGATCTCCTACGAACTGGCCCTGCCCAAGAGTTGGAAGGTCCATCCAGTTTTTAATACGGTGTTTCTGCGGAAGTGGGTACCGCCGGAGGCTGAGCATCAGCAGGATGACCCGCCACCGCCTCCGGATGTGCGAGACGGACAGTTGGTCTATGAAGTAGAAGAAGTCTTGCGGGTGAAACCCGCGGGCAAGATGCGGAAGGACAGACTTCTGTACTACATCAAGTGGAAAGGATATCCGAAGGCAGAGTGGAGCTGGGAACCGCACCATATGTTGGAAGGCACCGAAGAAGTGATTGAAGACTTTTATACCCGATACCCAGATCGACCAAGGGAGCAACTCAACGAGAAGGGGGACTGGCGTTCCGAAAGGACCACGGTAATCCCGAAATCCCGACATCCCGGGACTACGCATCGGGGCGATGCGTCTGAACGGGGGGGCTAATGTCATGATCCGGAATTCTTTTCCGATATCCCGGAGTTCAACTCCGTTATTCCGGACTCAACCCCCCCACATCCCGATCGTAGGAACAACAATTGGTATTAATATTGCGCATTAACCCTATGTGTTCTGTTACCACAGGCACCAAAACCTCTAATCCCCTATAAATCCCTTGGCACTTGTATATAAAAACCCTGTACTATTCTACTATTCTCTATACTATTCTGGTCTATACTCCAGCTGCTTGTTTGCTTGTCCCTTTCAACTCTGCTTTTCCCTCGTCCAGTCGCCTCAGTCACGTTTCGAGAACCCGACGAGCCGCTGTGCTGACACTGGGAGCTTGTTTGAAGAAAAAACCTCTCGAAAAATTCAGCACTGAGTGGGAAAACCTTGTGAAATATTGGAGAATGCTTCTTAAAAATTCTTATGGCCATACCGTACCCGGTCATGGTGATTGGAACGATTCATTCCGAATTTATACCACTACACGGGGTCAAACGAGACCTTGTCTGAACTTGTTTGACCTTTTACAAGCTCACAAGTTGAATGTCAAAAGTCTGATGTGCTGTCAGGCCAAGGTACGTAAATCCACTGCTAGTCAAGGTCCTGGACTGTCCTGGATCTCTTCAAGGCTTTTCAGAATATATGCAGGATTCGATATTTTGAGACATCTCCTGTCCCAGCGCACTGCAGGTCTCAGTTATCCGCACAATCTGGACCGGCAGGTTCTGCTCTCGAATGTCTTGGCACTTGAACCTCATGCCTAGCCTTCAACTCTCCAACTTGCCCATGAGACAAGCCCCCTTCCTCAACAGTATAAAAGTGTCCTTTATCTCGCTTGTATCTTCCCAAGGCAATCACTGCATTCCGAGGGCTCCTAGGCTTAGGTCTGCGGAGGTTCTCGTAAATATGCGTAGCTGAGCATAGCCGACTACACAGGACTTGTGCAGCTCAACTACACTTGGGGGTAATGGCCGTGGCCCGGCCCGGCAAACTCGCACTTATGGACTTTCTCTTTTCTTTTTCATAATGGAGTTAGAAAAATAGGACCAGTAGCTTCCCTGAAGCTTGACAGTGTGTCGTTCAGTGATTATATTGTGCTACCTCGAGCTCGATGTGTGCTGTTTAGTGCCGTACAGCACGAGGAATACAATACGTACTACAGACACTAATTATGTCCTCCGGACCCTCCCGCTCCGCGCTCCTGGCAAGACATGCACCCGGAATTCAATCGGATGGAGCAGGTCGTGACGGTGCTATGGTACGGCGATGCGCACACACTCGCAGCCTGCGGGCGGCGCGCTTACGTTCAAGATTCAGCCAGGCGTGTCCGCCCGTCAAGCCCTGCCCCTACTTGCTCTCGCCGTCGGTGCTCGCGGACACCTCAACCGATTACGATGGCAAGGAAAAGGGAGACTATCCTCCCCAAGCCATCCTCGGGCACTGTGCCGCCAGAGTACCCGCACGACATTGAGCCTGCATACTCCCCGTCGCGGCCGTTTCGCCCCTCAACGTGGTCTAGTGTTGCCGCCAGCCAAGCCGATCAATTTCATAGCATTGAGATATCACTTCGAATCAAATAGAGATAATTCTAAGGATATTTGTGTAGAAAGAATACCTTGAAAGCAGCAAGGTCTCCCAGTGGCACAAGGCGATCCACGGAGCCATTGTACAGGTATTTGACCGGCTTCTAAACAGCTCGAATTTTAGCCGTTTAGAAGCCGGTCAAATATCAGGGCACCGGTTACACCAATTCCTTGGATCCAAAGGTACGCCCTACGGCTTTTTAAGGGATGCATCTTCCAAAATATTCCCAGAATTACCGCAATTTTATTGCGAGCTAGATATCATTTTTTTGAAATTGATCGGCTTAGCCGGCGGCAACACTAACGTCGTAGTCCACCCTCCCCGTCCCGCGGCGCCTTGATGGCGCAGCTCTCTCTGTTATTGTGATCTTTGTTTTCTTATGTGTGATTTTTAGCCTCATGCTCCTTCCTCTGATCCCCCTTCCTGCAATACACCATGCTCTCGTACACTATGCCACTTGATTGATTGTTTGTGTTACATGAATGTAAACTTATCGATCTAATTCCCAGCACGTCCCGCATTTGACCAATCAATCAAGACACGTAAAAGGATGCAGGGCAGCCAAAATGAAGATCCTGACCTTAATTTCTTAAAGAACGGAGAATGCGTATCACCAGACTCGAACCTGCGCGATGAGCAACAATTCATTACATAACTCAGGCACAGCCACTATAATCTCACAAGAAATGAAGGGAAATTAGTGGCTGTCCTTTAAATTCCGTTCAACACAGCCCCTAGGAAGACTAGCACTGCCACTAAATCCGTTACACGAATAGATCTGGGACACTTTTCGACTAGGTCTCTAAAAGCTCATTTCGATTGATTATAAATGATTACATAAGTACTCGTAACACAGCTGGCCACAGTGTCTTAAGAGGTTCTCGTAAACGATGGAAAGGTGCACATAGTTGCCCTAAACAGATCTTGTGTAGCTCGGCGTAGATGTGCCTACATCAACTACACTTAGCTGCACTTAACTACACTGAGCTACACACAGGTCTTCAGCCCCGAATATATTCTACGGCATCAAGATTTCCTGGGGCAAAGGATCTCTGGGGAATTACCCCTGCGTAGGTCACCGTGCAGACCTACACATACTTGCGTAGACCCAAGCAGATCTAAGCAGAGCTACGCTGATATCTACAGACCTACACAGATTATTTTTAGTCCAACTACAAACAGCTCTCTGTGTAGTTATATATAAGTATGTGTAGGTAACTAACTACACAGGCTAAGTGTAAGACCTGTCGGAACGCAGTGAATGATGCTTACCACCACTAGCTTTCTCACTCTCCTGCTCGCCGCTTCAGTCGCCCTTGAGGGCCCTACTCTGGGCAGAAATCGGTGAGTTCTTGTTTTTATTTAACCTTCTTCAGTCATCTAACAAGTTTTCAGAGGATGTGCAACACACATTGATCACGAGCAAGTCATCACCGCCGAGCGACACTTCGATGCCAACAAGACAGAGCCAAATACAAAGATAGCGAATACGCCTATCAAGGTAAGCTCCTTCGCTTTCTGCTTTCGAAGAATTTACTGACAGTGACTTAGGTGTATTGGCACGTCATCAGCGAAGATTCGACATTATCTGGGGGGAACATTCCGTTGGTCCCACTTCCTCTTGAGCCTTTCCTCCAACTCACGGTCTGATACAGAGACTTCCAAATTGCGAACCAGATCAGTGTTCTCAACAAGGACTAGGCCGGGAACATTGCTTGGTCCCTCGTGACCACCACGCGAACCGTCAACGTTGACTGGTTCAACAACGCCGGACCCTCGACGTCGCAGCAGACAGCCATGAAAGCATCGCGACAGGGCGGCAAGGGTGATCTCAATGTCTATTCCGTTGGGTATGCGCAATCTCTATTCATTGATTCAAACTCACTCATGCATCTATAGGTTCGTCTCTGGCTCGGGCGCCGGCCTTCTCGGCTACTCTACCTTCCCATCTTCGTACAGCGGTGCTCCGAAAGACGATGGAATTGTAGGCAATCTGTGATTACCATATGTCGTCAAGTCTGACCGTCTGAAACAGATTATCCTGTTCTCCAGCGTCTCTGGCGGCTCCACAGCCGGCTACAATCTTGGACGGGTGGGTTTTTCCTCACACAGTATCATTTCACCATTGACTTCCTAATCAACTTTCCAGACCCTCACGCATGAATCCGGCCACTGGCTCGGACTCTACCTCACTTTCCTGGGTGACTGTGCCGGGTCAGGTACTGCCCCCGCGAGTGACTACGTCGCCGATACCCCCGCCGAGTCTTCCGCTGCCTCCGGCTGTCCCTCCGGACGCGACACCTGCACCGGAACAAGCTTCCCTGGCGCGGATCCTGTTAGTGAGTCCTCTTCCGTTCCAAGCTCATTGGAACAGGCATTGATAGCCTCTCTAGCGAACTTCATGGATTATTCCTCCGATGCGTGTATGGCGCAGTTCTCCGCGTGGCAGACAACGCGGGCAACCACGCAGTTCGCGACGTACCGCACGTTAGACTGGGAGGTTGGGGGCGGCTCGTTGGAAACTTAAATGTGATAACCTAAAAACAGTAGAAAATGCAATCTTCGCTTCTTCACTACATTCACCAGCTATTTCCGCTTGAAGTTTAAGAGCTTGCCATCGGAGCATCCCATCTTTTCAACCGTCCAACGCCCGGCTGACTCTCCACCGAACACTATCTCTCCTGACTTTCCAAAAAGGTTCACGCCTCTGTGAGGCCGTCTCCGCCAAATAGAAGCCTTCAACAAAGTCTCCGTGTTCGAGAAAGTCGACAGAATGAATGCACAACCAGACCAGATACATCTCTTAGGCTAAAAATCACTGTTTCCCTGTCGCCAACCGACCAATTGAAAGCTGATTCCAGTTTCTATCCTCCAACGGCGCCTTTCCAGCACGCTGCCTAGCCCACGCCTCGAACGTTTTCATTCCTGGATGTGCTCTCCTCGCCGCCGCCGTTTGATCTGCCACCTCGGGGCATTTCCCGCTGAGGCCCGCCTCGTGCACGCGCTCTATGTCTGCGATTCTGCCTGCGGTTCAGACGCGGGTGCAATGAATACTAAAGTGCGGGGCTCACAGTGCCTTTGTGTGAGAATTTAATGCTATGAGCGGGCGCGCGAGAAAGCCGGGGATCGAGGGAAGATCTTTGCCCGTGGCGCGTTTGTATGAATCCTGCTGTTCCGTCATTGTCGAAGCTAACGGCGTTGGTTAGCCAGATACTTTGAATCCCGTAAAGCATACCTTCGCCCGATACGAGCAAGATTTGAGAAGTATAATTTGCGGGGCTCTGAAGGGCACATTTTTAAAAATATGGACAGAATTTAATCTAAACAACATACCTTGAAAATGGCGGCCGCCACCTGGCCGATATCGTCGACCGCCTGAAACGTAAGAACGTGCTGACGAGTTCAAGATGCTAAAAACTCACAACTAGCTGATTGGTGGTGGTAGGCTTGAGGCCATTTTTCAAGACGCCGACAGCCACTGAACCAATGGCCCCGTCGTAGTTCTCCATGAAGAACCCAGGTCGAAGAATCCTGTTTGAGAATTTAATTTTCAATTGACCAGCCAAGAGTAAGAAACGGACGTCCAGGGCAGCCCTTTCGAGTCCCCCAATCCGCGAACATGCCGCTCAATCATGACTTTTGCGCATCTGTCGAGCTGTGCGTTCTCATCGTTATACTCACCGCCTCGTTCCACAGAGGAGTACACGAAGCACGAGACTCCGTACTCTGCGGAGATATCTGCAAGAGTCTACACACCCTCTCAGGATCCAGTCCGCCATGAAACGACACAGGCACACCTTTCCTTGTTTCTCTTCGCCGTCCGCATTAGCCCCAAGGCCAGGGAACGCGAGGACGCAGAAAACTCCCCATATGCCGCCCCTTCCTCTCTTCGCGTCCTCAAAGAGCTTTCGCACTGTTTCAGGCGAATCCAAATTCCCTGGGACCACGGTGACGTGTCGCACGTTATGGGCTGCAATTTGGTTGGCTCCCGGGGACGATACGGTTCGCGTAAGGGCCCAGACATGGAATTCCGGCTCAGTGCTGGTAGCTTCAATGTCGCCCAGTCTAAGCGCCTGAATAAGCGCCCTGCCTTGTTTTCCGGTGGCACCGGTGACGAGTATGAGTTTCTAGGGCATAGCGAAGGCGGAAGTAGACGAGTCTCAGCAAATAGGCTGTCCAGAGGTTGCAGCCGGTTGGGGAGACGGTGGTCAGGCTAAGTAATAGTCTTGCGCAGTGATGCAAGATCATCACCGCTGAATCAAAAACAGCGAAGGTTTAAACTCCGCCGCTCGCAAAAATAGCAATAAACTCCCACGTTCTCAGGCTTTTTTTACTATCTTAGCAATACTGTACCATTTCGTTCAATTCGTATGTCACAGGTCACAGGGACCTTTGTTTACGAAAAAATTTGGGATGTCACAGGCATTTTCGAATCTTCAAAACATGTCACAAAATTGGCGGAAAATGGCCAAAAAAGTCAAAATTTCGCCTAGGCGGCGCGTGCGGTGAGCAGCGCCGTGGTGTGCTTCTCCGGTCCGTCCTGGATATTGAGAATGTCGGGAGGGCCACTCATTGCTGCGAGGCGTGTGGGACAGGAGGCAAAAAAAGCGCAGAAAGGACCAATTTTAATCTTACCCCTTTGGAACCGCTCAAGAACGGCTTCCCTTTCACAGTTCACGCAGTTTTTACATAGCTACTGTATTTTTTCATTCAATCCGACCAGGGGGGTGATGCGTGACTCAAATTACCGATTCGACCATTCGACCACGCCGAAATTTTGCGTGACACATGCAAAATTTGCAACCGCCGAACGAAAATTTTCGATTTTGCACGTCGTAGACGTGATTTTGGGGAATTTCAAGGGCCGCGTGACACAAAATGTGTTCGACCAGAGGGTGCGTGACGCGTGACAAAATCCCAATGTTCGCCATCGACCAAGGGGGGAGTGACACATGACGGCCGAATTGAATGAAAAAATACAGTATTGGCAATGTCTGAGAGCCTTCTCTGCTCATTTCCCGGCACATTTATGAAAAAAATCCGTGTCACAGCGACCCCAGGCCATTTACGAAATCCGAAGGTCGAAAGTTTGGGTCACAGGTCACAGGCGGCGAGAATTGAACGAAATGGTACAGTACTATAGATACTTGTATCGTAGCAACCGTCACGGTAACAAGGGGTTGGTTGCGTGTTGCCCAAACCTCTCCCTAGGCCACGATCACGATGAGGTTGGTTGCCTAACTTCATACCGTGACATGCAAACAGTCATTCCACGGTCCTTGCAAAATCACTGGTCCTCGCAAAAAAATTCCGTAAGCTCAAAAATATGTTCAATCCCTATTTCTTTACCCCAATCTCTCCATTCATGTGTGATGCACCTCCTGTTCACTGGTTGAAGATTTCAAGTTTTTCAGTGAAAAAACTGGTGAAAAACTTTACCAAATTTTCACACATTTTTCACTGAAAAAATAGTCAAGTTATTTTCAGTACCTTGTTGCGAAATAATATTTATGATGTTTCTTGCATGAATAATACCAATATTTCATGCACATTTGCAGCCAAGAATGATGGTGAAAAACTTAAAACCTTTTTCATCAGATTTTTCACGTGGAAAAGTATAATAAAATGAATGAAAAAACTTCAGTGAAGGCGGTATAAAATTCGAAATAGAGAGTCGATGTTTTCAAACATTTTCATCATCTTTTATTTTACATTTTTCACCGAAAACTATAATAGGGGCAGTCAGAGTAAAGGAATCTCGAGGGATTATGTGTTAGGATTATGGAAGGATTATGGAATTATTAAAGCGTGGGAGAATCCTTTAAATCCATAATCCCCCATAATCGTCGAATCGCCTCTGGAGGCGATTCAAAAATGATTATGTGATTATGGTGGATTATGGCCTCGGGGATTAATCGTGGATTAATCACGTCGGGATAATCCTGTCACCATAATCCCTCAATATTTGGGGCGGTCAAAATTGATCGCGATTCTGCAAGGATTCTGCATGATTATGGGCTTTTATTAAATCCATAATCCCTCCATAATCACTCCCTTAATCTCTGCATAATTTTTTCCAGAATCTGCTACTCTGACTGCCCCTAATGAAAAAGATATGATATATAATACCACATTTCTCAGCATAATTACAAGTCAAAATGTCAAAATGTTTCCCTGTCATTTTCCACAGGGAAGAGGGTGAAAAATGTGATATAACATTCAAGAATTCAGGTGAAAACATCAAGATGTTTTTTCGACATTTTGCACAGGGAATCAGGGTGAAAATGTGAAATCATGTTCAAGAATTTCCTGAAACAGCGGCAGAGAAAAATCATAAAGATCTGGTTTCAAAGATTTCACTGAACAATTGAACAGCTTAAGTTGGCTGAAACTCAGCCCTTCATCGAGAATTGGCCGAAGACTCACCCCTGCATTGGGAATTGCTGCCTTTGTCGAAAGATGGATGCTGCTGCTACAAGGTCGAGAACTGGGTGAAAACTCGCCTCTGCATCGGGAATTGGCCGAAAACTCACTCCTGTGTCGAGAATTGCTGCCTGGGTCGAGAGATGGATTTTTACCGGATTAATCCGACAACCTGTTCGAGGGAATAAATATCCTCCAGCCTCCAGGACGTAACAAGTACCTATAAACCATTGATGAAAATTCCCAGCTTCATCGAGAGATGGTATAATACCTGATTTGCGAGCCTGCAAGGGTCTGGTAGAACTGAGACGGAGCCAGTACCTATAAACCAATGATGAGAATTCCCAGCTTCATCGAGAGATGGATGATCTGGACGTACTGGGACTCTCGCCCTGCTCTTTTCTAGCCAGAAACCCATCTTCGCGTGCTCAAATATCGTCCGACCCCATGCGCATACTATTCAGTCGACGCGATAATTCCCTCGGCAAATGGAACCACCTCCGACTCAAGGGTGGCGGTCCAGCTTTCGGTGCGAGATCTCGCTCCACATA
The DNA here is from genome assembly GCA_029378255.1 of Mycena rosella. Classification (NCBI taxonomy): domain Eukaryota; kingdom Fungi; phylum Basidiomycota; class Agaricomycetes; order Agaricales; family Mycenaceae; genus Mycena; species Mycena rosella. The sequence continues at coordinate 174,684 of JARKIE010000177.1, read as the reverse complement.
GTGCTCAAGGAGTGGGACGGCTTGGTTGTTCACCGTGTCGGAGCCCAGACATGTCCCCTACGTTGAGATCTATCGTAGACCTGTCCCGATGAATAAATGTCCGTATTCCCTTCATTGCGCACCAGAAGTTGATGCATACATAGCTTATCGATTGAACAGCAGGGCACGGGGCGGCGAAGATGTCTGGGCACGCACAGACGAAGTCCTGGCTTGGAAGCGCGTGAGATCTCTGGTATATCTATTCTCTTTATTTAAGCAGAGACCCCGTGTCTTTTGATAATGTACAATCATGACATTCGCCTATGTAATACTCAGTGTCGCCCATGCGTAATCATGCTCGAAGCATAATGTAACAGTGAATATAAAAAATACGAGGGTACGTCCGACATCCATGATTAGGCGGTGACCGCGCTTTCGCTCGGATCCTCGATTGCCATTGGCGCCAGCCTATCCAAGCCTAGAGCATACAACCGGCATCCCGTGTTTTCGAACGTCCAGCCTCGCGGGTTGGTGCTCACGGGGAGGTTCTCGTACCCATACCGCACTCCGACATTTCCTCCAAAATCGTCCTGATAGCCAGGTCCTTCGTGCCATACCGGTCCGGAATTTCGTACACCGTCGCGTAGGGACAGGCGCATTTACCGGTGGCGTTCGGGCACTCGAAGAAGAGGCACTCGGGGCACGGGCGATACATATGGGACTGGGGCTGAGACATGTGGGTGTTCCAAACGGTCTGGCCGTGCACATTGAGGCCCATGAGAATGAGGCGTGGCGCGGGAGCTGCGCAGTCCTAGAGTGCGACAACAGTGAGTGGATGTCATATGCGGCGCCAAATGACGCACTTTATACGGGATCGCACTATGCTTTTCGGCATTGCTACTCGCGACTCCCGGGAGGAGCGGCGCCGCATACCTTCCATGCGCCTTGAGATGCCGGTACGAGGATGTCGGCGATAAGGGGGATTCCGTATCCTCCTGCCACTCGAGATCAAAATTTTAAATGAAGACAGCGAGCAATGGTGAAATTCACCTGCGACCATACCCAACGCGGCTCGGGGGTCATGATCCTAGTTCCCTGACGCAGATCCCAGTGCATCTCCGCCATTTCCTGCGCGAAATGCGCGTTGTGCGTGGGTGGCATCGGGAATGGAGTGGGCGGGTGGTCGGTTTCGCTGTACCAGTACGTGAACACAGGCATATCAGGCTCGGGTGCGAGTGCATGTGTTTTCAACATGGGTACTTCGAGTCAGTAGCAGTGGTGGTGCGCAGGATGATGGGATGAGCAGTGGATAATAGATATTCAAGGTCAAAAACTCGGGCGGACACCCTAGGAAATGTGATTTTACGGCCCAGTGACGAGGGTTCACCGGTATTTGGGATTTTTCGAGAGAGAAGGACGTGGTGGCAAGGGTCAAGACGCGAGGTGCGACCAAACAATGATCAAGCGCTCTAAAACGCGATCACATGATCGCGACAATGGCGAAGAATTGAAGCTCCGGCAGTTCATCAGCGGCGCGCAGAACAAAGCGATGTCTCGATTTACTTGTAAACACATGACACAATAATCTTCACTTGTACCCCGCGTGTTGTAGGCCCGCCGATCATCATCACGAAAGGGGAGTCTTCGCTTGATGTCCAACCCCATTCGCTTCAAAATTCAGTATGTCACTGCTTTCTGTACCACTTCGCGTCAGTTAACGATGGCACAGGATTATCGCTGTACCTAACACCTCCTGAAACTGGGTTCCTTGCAGCTACGCCTCTCGCCGCCGATCCTTGGTCGAATAATCGCGCTCGTAGGGTCGTGCTACAGCCGGCTAACACCGAAACAATGCGCGTGGTCGCCAATGCCAGCCTCTGGGTCGCATCGTGAACATCTTCATATCGGTGAGCTGTGCAAGTACCGTTGCATTTCGTATTGTGTTAACCCCGCGCCGCGACTCTACTCATCCAAGGAATTGTTGAATGTCATTTGCATTATGCTAACGGTGGCTCAGTGGTCTATGCAAAACCATATTCAACAGAAATCGGAGGGCGGCACATGCTGTAGCGTAGTCGCAGTACCCAGAGCTGGCCCGTCTCGCATGCTCCTACATAGCACACAATTCATCCTTGACTTATCCCATCATGACCCGTCTAGTCACGATCGCAATTTACGTCCTCTGCCCCGCGTACCTAAAAAAAGTAACACTCTGCCTTCTTTTCCGGTGCATCCACCCTTCGATGATCAAGGGCACCGCTCAAAAGCCCCATTTCGCGTATCTAGGTCAATCTATGGTGTCTTCGAAGTCGCGGCATCGCCGACACACAAGTGCACTTCAGTACATTCTCCGCCCCGTCCTATTCTCTTCCTGATCGAACACACGCAATCCACGGCGCAATCATTGTGCGGATGGATTATTAGTTGAATTGTCCTAGATCACGCGGTGCTGCAGGGTTCGGCGGGGGTTTTCGTCAAAAACCCGAATACCGCGCATGATATCGGACAGCACATTAATACAATAGCGTGCCTTGAGCCAGTACCATTGCCGACTGGGTAGTTGACCACACTAGGTAGCTGACCACTTGGAAAATGGCTGGATATACATGGAAAACTGACAGTGGATTGACCTCGGGGGAGAGAATAGGATGTCTGACGAAGGTTTGGACCAAATTTGGAGGCGAAGTGATGGGTTGATCGGCAGCGGTGCCGCGTTTGATCACGATGCGATGCGTGAGAACATCATTTTCTTGGCCGTCAACGGCATCGACGTTCCGTTCTCGACCAATCCTTGGTCAATCTACGACCTTTGGGGGTCGTTCTGAAGCTCTGGGTCGGGAATTCCAACTAGAATATAATTTATCCCCCGAAATTTTCATCAACACTTGCAGGGCCCTACAGAATAATTAAATCCAATATCAAGCAGCATAAGTTGACCACCCATTCCTAAGAGAACTGTTGGTGCTACCGGTCTGAAACTTAGTATAGTCCATATTAGTGTGCTATGCTTCAAATTGGTAGGCTCATTGTTATTTTCCAGTTTTATTCCTCTCTCGCCACCGTCCAATACATCAAATCACACGAATTTTGGGGTCCCGACTCCCGGATTTTTTCTAGGAGCTCTCGATAGCATGGGTCTGAAATTTGGGGCCAAAGATGTTTATTGTCATTCTATGAGACTGAAAGAACACAAATTTTGTCCCCCTGTGGCATCTGTTGGTTGCATGGCAGTCAGTTAGTTGAGGGGCTTTATTACCCCTATTGGCTTGCACTTCAGAATAAAATTTATATGCACACCCATGTCTTGGAGTCAGATGTAAGGTATCCTAAATGGTAGCCAGGAGCCTCCAAAGAGTACCCAGACACTAGGCGGTGTTAATTCCGTCCTCAGCGGTGTCTTTAAGGCAGTGGTTAACTACCCCGTTTTGGCCGTTTTTGGAATGCTGCCCGGAAAAAAATTGCTCGCTACTCGGAACAGCATCTAAATTTTGCTAAATGTGTTTAACAGACTCCTAGGATGCATGCAATCATTATGAACCCCGGGGGACCCCGACAGTGCACTGCTGGCTTCAGAGATACACTACAAACACTAAGGTGGTCAACTACCCGGTGATTGATAGTATGCCTTCTTTGGATAGAATGGGACTTGAATGTACCACTTGATGCAATATGTGTACCACGCGTGGGCTACGTAAACACCGCACGCACAAGAAGGCCGAAGAATCGAGCGGAAGAGCGGAAGGGGAACACTGTGATTCGATCCAGCCCCGTCGGCGTAATGAAGGTCATGAATGAGGCCATTCAGCGCGCCTTTAAGTTTAAGCTCATCGCATTGGCAGAGCAGTCACCTGCATCTTCTCGCAATCGTCTCCCGGCTTGACCTGCGACCAAAGATGATATCCCCCTCCAAATTCTTCATCTCTCTCACATTTGCGCTTGCCACAGTAGCCGCTCCTCAAACTACGGGCACCGGTGAGATATTTTCAAGCCACGACTTGCTTGCGCCGACTCGGATACTCTAGTGTTCCAGATCATCCCTGAGCTTGGCGGGTGCGGGTGGACAAATACGAGCGCGCAAGCCGTGGTGGCCGTCCCCTCGACTACTTTCATGAAATATCCGGGAGTGCGAGGGGCTCACCACACCGAAGTGAACCTAAATACTATATCATTACAGCGGCGCAACTAAAAATCCAAACAAGTGCGTAATCCACGTTGACCGGTTCTGGCGCATGGAAATCGACTCAGAATCATCCCAGGAATCCTATCTGCAACTGCACCGAAGAAACATTTAATTGCTACTCTGTCTGAGCAGTAAAATTGTATGGCGGTCCGGATGCACTTTTATTCCCGCGCAAAAGTTTTACGTCCCCGCCCCTAAAACCCGATGTTTTCCGGTCTCCCGCGCTAAAAATAGCCACCCCCATGGAGCAGTTTTTGATGCGCGCAACTCCGCGCAAAATAAATTTGACCCCCGCGCAACAAAAACACAATTTCCCCTTGATTTCCCCTTCACAAAACAGAGAAACAGATATGGTGTACCTGTACACAAGGCTTCCTTTTGGATGAGCAGGGATCAATTCGTGGTGCTTCCCACGGTTCAGGTTACTCACCTTCGTCGTAGAATCCCGAAAAAGAAACAGCTACTGAACAGTCTTGCCTATCTCCACCAACTGAGCTGATCCGCAGATGCTAGGTGGCAATTAAGGTCCGGTGGGCCTGTAAAAGTGCGTGAACAGCGGTACGTATCAGCATGGAAGAAGCATTTTTATCTTACAATAGTGTTGAATCCAATGCCCGTTAACTTGCCAGGGCTTGGGTAAAGTGAAGCATCTTATCATTGGGTGCTTCTGACCAAAATTCGGAACACCAGGTGCCATTATTAATGAGCCACCCTTCAATGAAGAATGTGAAAGACCCACTCGGTATTCGGCTAGAAATTATACCGCCAAGGTGGACTGCTCACATCAATGCTGGATCTGGTAATAAAAATCCAGCTTTGGCTGAATCAACGGTATCACTTACCTGAATTCTGCAAGGTAGCCTCTGGAGGATAGCTGCTCTGTCGACTAACACAATAAGATGAAGCAGGTACTTCAGAGAGGTTCTTATGGTTGAACAATTTAAATCAGACTTCAATGCAGCTGTTGGATTAGAGTTACAAATCAAACAAGTGCACTGAACTGTTGGAGGCCCATAGGAGACAGGAAATAGGAGGGTGACTGACTGTGCACCGAAACTCCAAATGATGGTGAAGCTGAAATGCCGAAGTTGTGGCTGCACTGATAGTTTGGGTAACTGAATGTGCATCACTATGATCCCTTCAAGTAAGGTGAAGAAGCTGCAGTTCATGCAGGAGGACCTAATATCTAAGTGGGTACATGCAAATAATAAGTGGACTGCTGAGTACTGACCGGTGGAAGGCCAGAATACAGAGAAGTTGAAGGAGACTCTGAGAGCCATTGATATTGTCTTTGGGGTGGGATTAAACCTGAAGTTGAAAGTGGAAGACCCACAGTGACATACCTGCTTACTTTAGAACCTCTTGAGCAAGAATTGTGAAGCCATCTGCATAATTACTATAAATCAGCACCCAGTATTGACTTTGAAGAACGAAGGGAATCTAAAGTCTTTGTGAGAGGTTCGAGAGTCAGGAGGTGCACATCCACGGCCCAAGCAATGAAACACTAAACAGCACTTACATGCTGGGGGGTTTCGTCCTGGTTGAAGGAGAGTCGTGCCATAACTAGCACATTCACATGGGCTACTGGAATGTGTAAGAAAAATGGTTCAACAAGATCAGCATGTTGCTTGTGCAATTTAAATGCCAAGGTTCTGAGATACACACCATCAAGACCATGACGGTAGTGGAATAGCCACCAGAAACTGCTGCAGCCGGGATCTCATGACAGAGGGCAGTAAATTCCGGTGGGACCTGGCCCCGTAGGTTCAATAGTCCTCGCTTGTTTCTTTTGCGCGGAGACAATTTGTGTTTTTTTTTTGCGCGGGACTTGACTTTATCTTGCGCGGGGGTTGAGTGTATTTTGCGCGGAGGTTCATCCACAAAACTGCCCCATGGGGTGGCTGTTTTTAGCGCGGGAGGCCGGAAAACACCGAGTTTTAGGGGCGGGGACGTAAAACTTTTGCGCGGGAATAAAAGTGCATCCGGACTGCCATGAAATCGAGGCTGTACTATAATAGAAAAACGTTATGGATAAAAGTGTTTCCCAATTCTATGGATCTGAGGTAGCAAGGAAAATGAATGAAATCAATGACAATACCCTCGGAATGCGGATGACGGGGAATTCCATTAGTAAAACATTTAGGAGAGACGAACTCAAATCGCGCACCAGATGGGCACTGATCAGGAACGGAATGATCGATGCATCTGTAGCGGATTGTTTCAGCTTCAAAAATACATCCATATGGTGGAGATCAACCCACCCGCAATGCGGACCTTCGCCGTGCCGTACACTTTCAACGAGGTGTCGACCACCCCACCAAGCCCTCCGGCCATCATCGAAAGCGACCCCACCTCATGGTTATCGCTCGCGAACACGCTGCGCAGTCAGTCTCCGTGTCTGTTTCTTTGTCCGCGCCGGCTCGAACTCGCTAGTGTGGATGCCGTCCAGCGCCGTCGCCGTGAGCATTGTGCGCGCGAGCTTAATCCCACCGGCCTGCGCTGCGACGTCGACGAGGTGCGCCCAGTACGCGGGATTGACGGCCGGCGGCGCGAGGGGGTCGGAAAAAATAATGTGCGTATGACCGCGCGACAGGGGCGCGTATAGCACCGAGTTGATTATTGTATAGTTTCTCGCCGGGCGTGCGCCGAACGACGTGGGACCGAAATATCTGGGTTCTACACGCGATTTGTGAGGAAATATTCGGAAATTTGTACCTGTTCAGCTTACCAGCGTTCATCTCCAGAGGAAGATCTTTGTCCTTCAATCTTGTGTTGCGCGGCGATTCCTGTGGCGAGCGCGGGGCCCCATTGAAAAACTGCTCCGCAAACTGCATGAGGTTCGCCTGCGTGTGCGCAATGAGGTGTTTAGTTGATCCGGAGTAAAGACGTTGGACGGCGCAGCGATGCCGACAGTGGGAAGGCTCAGAACAGGTGTAACCCCCGCGGCCTTCAAAATGCTGCGAAGAGTATCCCCGACTTTGATTATCAGGTGTCGGAATTACCGACCCCAGATAGCTCAAGGACCTTTGGGCTGCCGATGGTCCCTGCGGACAGGATTACTTCCTTGGAAAAGTACTCTGGGTCTGGTTGTACTCCACGCGACCACGCCTCTTGCCGTGAGCTTCGCGCCGCCGGTGGAATTCGCCCACAGGATGTGCGAGACGGTAGCATTGGTGATGATGACGAGGTTCGGGCGGGTTGCAAAGGGCGTATAGTATGCGCATGCGGCTGAGCACCTATATACCCCTTCGAGTCAGCACCGCACCCGCGAGAAGTCAATGCAAGGTCATGCGCACCGAGTGTTATTGACGGCGTCGATCGAGTTGGGCGCGATAACCACCGCGTGCGGGTCGCCGTTCGCGAGATCCGGGGACGCGAAAACTTCGCTGCCTTGCGCCACAGCACCGACTGCATGAAAAGTAGTTCGGGAAGCCAACTTTGACTCGGCGGGCGAAACCGTGGACGGTAGATAGGAGGTGCACGCTGCTCGCGGTCTGGTCCGCATTTGGGGGTGTGAAGAGCTCATACTTTTTAATGAAGGGGAGGAGGTCATCCCATGTCCAGGTGTCGTCGTTGTTCAGCTGGCCCCGATCAATGCAAAATACTTGCGTACCAGACCAGGAGAAGACTATGAATCCGACTGGAAACGAGTAAAACGGGTAGTTTCGTCAAGGGGGAATCGGGATTCGAAAAACGGATATAGGGTCGAAAAGTTTTTTTCGGCCCTCCCCAGGACCCCCCTCCCCCCCCCCGGTCCTTCCTTATAAGGCAGGTGATTCGCACCCCTAGAGCCGGGCCGCACCTCCGAGTCATGTGCAGCTTCACCGCCACCTGATAGACAGCTTCCGAATCCAACCAACACACCGACGATTATCATATTTAGGGCCCACCCAGGTGCAATTTGAACACCCAAGTGTCGAATTACACATAGGTGGACCTGAAATTTAATTGACTTTTAGTACTTTTGGTCCCACTGATTTTGTGACCTAAAATAATAGAATAAAATTATGATTCGGCTGCCATGAAACCCATTCGAAAGCCTATGATTTAGATTACACAAAAGTCCAACTGAGATTGAAAACCGAAATCACACTGATGATTATCATATTTTGGGTGACCTGAAACTTTATTCGAAACTAATCCGAGAAATTTCCCATTGGTTCGGCATTTCCCGGACCAATGGGAAAATCTGCGGACTCGTTTCGAATAAAGTTTCAGCTCACCCAAAATATGATAATTGTTGGTGTGATTTTGGTTTTCAATTTCAGTTGGACTTTTGTGTAATCTAAATTGTAGGCTTTCAAATGGGTTTCAGGGCAGCCGAATCATAATTTTATTCTATTACTTTGTTACAAAATCAGTGGGACCAAAAGTACTAGAAGTAAATTAAATTTCAGGTCCACCTATGTGCAATTCAACACTTGGGTGTTCAAATTGCACCTGGATGGGCCCGAAATATGATAATCGTCGGTGTGCAAGGCCATCGCGACCTCGCGCAACTTGCACGGAGTTCATCTCTTCAACATTCGTGTATAGCTACAGTGCCTTCTGATGACAATATTATTCCTCACCTGCCTATTTCCAAGGGCAATTATCATTCTTGGGGACTTCAAACCCCAGTCCGAGGCCGTTGGGGCCTTTGGGGGGTCCTTTACCACCCACTTGCCACCCACACTGACTCTCCCAGCATTTTATATGCCCTATTACTGCAAACAAAACATATAGTAAAAAGTTTTTTTAAGCCTTCCCTGGGACCCCCCTCCCCCCGACTCCATATCCGAAATTTTAATCCCAATCCCCCCTTGAGTTTCGTCCGGTATGTTGGAATCAGCGTTCGCAGGGGACTGTTCCGAGTCGGACCGACTCGTCCAGTGAGTCGCGCAACCACGGCGAGGTACCACATCCCAACGAATTCTGAACAAAAATGATTCCTGGTGCTCCTTGAAATGCCGCCCGCTCATGGAAGGAGAGGTCGGGAGTCTGAACAAAGTCTGAGAAAAGCTGAGTCGTGTCACGTGTCCAGTGCGCCGAAACAATCGGAAAGTGTTCCGATCAATGCCACTTTCTAACTGACCACCACGACGAAATTCCTTCGAGCTTCCCTGCTGAGTGCTTCTCCGTCAGACCTTGGATCTTGAATCTTATCATACTCCAACATCTGCTGTTCTCTCTTCTTCAATTCACCGTGTGCGTTGCGTGTCGAGCTGTCTGGCACCGATATCATGATGGCGCTCTAACCCAACTCTGACCAGTGACGTGGGCGTTCCCGTGGCAATTCCGTGCTGTATAATGAAGCTCTCTGTACCTTCCAGGCTTCTGCTTTTGAATGCGGATTGACGCTCCTTGCTGAAACAAGATCAAGAGATTGCCTCTCGTTCGAAGCTGTTAACTGCAGCCGCTTGTCGATCAACATCTTATTCTAATTTAACCTACCAACACAGCCGGCCACATCACACTGCAGTCTGGTCTAGTATGGCATACGCGTTCGTGCATACGTATGTAACTGGGCGAACGAAGGCACACCGCATGGTCCGGATGTCCTCGGGGTCTTCAGAGTTACTTAGCTTTTACGGACGGCAAAATCTATCAAAATTCAAGCTTATGATCCTCGGCGCTCGCAGATCTCGATCCAGGATCTCCTCACAACTCTTCACCCATATCTGTCCTCATCTATGTAGACACACGGGTAGTCAAGGTAGTCTGCCGACGAGCCGAATGCACTCTTTTGAACAATGATTGTCAGAACGACCTTCAATCATTTGATCCGACTAAATTTCTCTAGAGGACTCTGAAATGGGAGGGGAAGATCAGACACCGGTGAGTCTGCGAGGAGCTAGTACCATGCTACTCCTTCTTATTCTGAAAGTGGTCCCTAGCGCCTCACCAATTTGGCTCCGTGATTTTATGACGGCGTCGCCGCGTTACACCGAGAGAACGCTGATCGAATACCATATCAACCGTTGATCATGTTCCTGCTAACCATTGATCATGTTTCTGCTTCTCACTGCCAGAACAAAACCAGGGGAAGGGGCCACCGAGCCGACTGCACGCTGCTCATTCCTTTGCTTCGTCTTCGTCGCGCATCCTCCCCTGCTCGTCCCCAGTGGATGCAATGGGGCGCCATTCTTTGCCTTCTTTGTGGCTGGACCTTTTACTCGTTCTGGGTTCGTTGGTGACGACTGGCCGCGCCAAATATGTGCCTCTTCTGCAGCCGGTGCGTCCGACTCGATGGCGTATCCTCGCTCGCTCTGAATGCACTTATCCAGGGCTTCTTCTTCGACTATAACATTGCGTCGCAACCTGTTCCTATCCCCATTACAGGTGTGTAGGCGGCTAGAGTTTATCAAGTCGCGGCTGATGGATTTTCTTTCAGAGCAGTGCGAGACGATTCACATAAAGTGGGGTCGACGTGAGTATCCAGGCTCGTGGCAGGACGTGAGCCTGACGTATTAAATTGTGATCCTCAGAGGGAGCAATTGGGTACGCAGTGGCCCTCTTCCAGCTTGATTCGTGACTGATAACCCTGCAGACCGAATCCAGTAGCGCCATATTCATTGGTCGTTTACACATCGTATGCCACCATTCTCTCCGTGGTTTTATATGCACTTAATGGTGAGGATAGGACATTCATTACACCGTTCACCATTGCGGCAGGCAGCGCACTCTCATTCGTGCGTACATTTGCGACTTTATACATGAAGATTACTTACTCGGAGCTAGGATTGGGACGTGCCGTTCGCCCCCGGGACACAGGTTCGTCTTCACCGGCCTTGAATCTCCTCTGATCCTGTAATCCGCCCTCAGTACCAGATCTGCATGGTGCGCTCCTTTTCCTCTCCAACGAATTCCCGCCGAATTCCTGCCCGTCACAGTGGGATAAAAACGGGGTTCCTGGCGGATGCCAATCAATGTACACAGTCGTACAAAACGCAACTGTGGCAACACCGACGTACGCCAATTGAATCCCATTCCACCCTCGGAAGCCCTGCTGAAATGACCACGATAGATGCCAAAACGTCACATTCCCCACACTTTTGGACGTCGATGCGACGGTTCCCGGCGGGCCACTGTCGCAATACGGGTTTATCAACCAGGTTTGCACCCCGTTTTCGGAGAATCAACACGGATGCGATACTCTTCCATCAGTGCACAGACTTGTCCCTCACGCCCAAGTCGGGGAAGCCTCCGTTCACCCTGACGGTATGTTTATCCAGCCGCTTTTCTTCGCTGCTAAATGCGGGCGATAGGTTGCGCCGGCGCTCCATCCGCCATACAACATCACATCCAACTCAATGGACCCAATTGACTGGACCGTCTCTCTGGTTCGTTACCTGTTTGATGGTGTTTTTCGATGTTCATGCGCGTTGTAGTCGTGGGCCTTCCCCTTCTTCCTGTCTCTCGTGAGCTCCGACGGTCAGATGTGGTCGAACGGGCCCTTGCATGCGGGTGGATTTGGCCCAAGTGATTGCTGTGAGTTCCGTTTAGTTGCAATTCTCACCATCTAATTTGTTCTTCTAGTGGCCCCAGGAACAATGTGCGTTTGATTTCCTCCGTTAGCGTCCTCAACTCATACCTCTCTCTCCACAGTTCCAACTCGAAAGCTCACGCACTGGCAGTTGGCGCTGGAGTCGGCGGTGCCTTTGGAGCAGGAATCTTTGGCGCACTCGTCACGTTCCTATTCCTGCGATATCGCCACAAGATATGGAAGAGTGAGCCCAAGATCGAGGCATTTGATTTTCCACCGCGTTCCCCCGAGATGGCCTACACCCGCGACAGGGCGTACTCAGAATCAAATAGCGAACCGCTGTCGCAGACCACGGTCTCCGACTCCCGCACCTTCCGAACACTCCGCACGTCCCACCTGCCCTCCACCCCGGCGCCCCAAAGGAACCGCACGACGTACGTCCTCCACCACGACGCAGGCCAGGCGCCTGTAACGGTGATCACCGACGCCGAGGAGGTCGTCGAGCTCCCACCTCGGTATCAAACCGACAGACCTCTACCTGTCGTTCGAGAAAAGGCCGAACCGGAGGAACAAATGCGCCTCGCGTCGTCCTCGCCCCTTTCTTCCTTTGCTTCGAGTTCGTTGTAGCGTGGAGTGCTGCTTTTTCCTGTGAGGGGAAGGGAAGTGCCAGCTTTGTGTCTGCCTGTAGTAACTGCTGTATTATCTATGTACACTTACCCATGTAGTCATTTCGTTGCGCGGCCAGGGATCGGTGTTCTTGCATGGGGAATAGTCTCTCATAAACAGACGCTACAACATTATTCGCTCGTACCTCGTGTTTTGTACATGGGGAGATGATAAGCAATGTCTCAAAGTACTCACTGGGCGATCACCAAAACTTATCAGGAAAAAAGGCTAGAATCATGTTGTTAATTTAATAGGCCCAACTTTAAGAAGTGGGATGTGGTGTACGGCACACCGCTGCATTACTTGGTTGCGGATCCTCGCGAGCGCATTCAGCAGGCCGGGGTTCGACTCCCTCCCACTAGCAGGATGTTATAAAAACATTGGAGTGCTTTGGACGGGAAGAGCAAGGGGGGGGGGGATGAATACCAGTAATTTATAATTTCCACCCCGCTCGGCGACAGAACACGCGCAGCTCGAAAACAGCTTATGTCGCGCTCGGCAACAGACAGATCGCTTGGATTTTCCCTTATTTGTGTCAACATACCTACCTAGGCCTCACGAATAGTTGATGTATTCAGATTCGAGCTGAGGATATGAAGTGGGACGTGGTGTACGGCGCACCGCTGCATTTACTCATATGGGTATTACCAGTGCATGCAGCAGGCCGGGGTTCGACTCCCCGCATCCCACATGGGTTTGCACCACATCTTTTTTCTTCGGCTGATTTGTATGAGCTAGACGGAGGGCTTAGGTAGATGGTGAGCTACAGCTACGGACTAGCGAGCAGATAAATGTGGTGGGGTTGACCATGCCAATGCGAAATACTTGCAACGGAGTAGAAGTTGAAAATATAAGGCAGAAACTCGTGTGTGAATCGGGCAAGCCGGAATTCAGTTCCATGCGACCCGCGATATGACGACGGGAAAACATATGTCGCGAGAGGAAAACAAAAATGATGCATGACCTGACCCCGAGTCGAACGGGGATCGTCTGCGTAAAAGACTGAGACTCCATATGCATGGCAGACGCACTAATTGTTGTGCTCTCAGGTCTTGTTCTGTAGCCTCGACTGACGAAATATATGCCTTCATGGGTGTCACACCGTGGGCTGCAGTTGAGTTCAAACATGAGCTCGTTCGGAGTTGACTGCAAGTTGACTGAGCCAATTTCAACTTGACTCGTCGCTTGCTCATCGCCGGAACATGAGGTCCGAATGTGGATTTTGGGAGGCCAGTCACTTGGGTAAATATTCAAATATTCACGGAAGGTTCGAGGCGAATCGGACGAATCGGACCGAGAACAAGCGGGTCACATCAACGTGATCGTGACAGCCAGCCTTCCTCATCGTCCACCTCGCCGATGGCCTTCTCGACGGCGACGAGTAGCGCCGAGACGTGCATGAGCCTCGCCATTTCATGTGTCCCCGACCCCCAATCCCAGTCCTTCGAGGTCCGCCTCAATCCCACGCTCGGTCTAATGCGTTGTGCCACTCAGGCTGACCCGACTTGCTTTGTATTCTGTGCAAGAAGTATGAATAGCCAACTACCTCGCGACAGGCCGCCCGCTGCCGCCCGCTGCCGCCGTGCCCCACCGACCCCGCCGCGCGCGCCGGCCAGCGCCTCCCGCCACTCTTCGTCCCTTCGCTCTTCGCCACCCTCTCTGGTCTGGCCCGGCGCGTCCTCACCATTCAGCACGCCCGCGGCGGGTGCGAGCGCGAGCACCATGACACCGATGCCGACCCCCTTGCGCCTCCCCGCCGCGCAGTGCTTCATCGAACGCCAGCATTCTGTGCCGGGGTACGCGCTTTGAGACATGATGTGCGTCCTTATATTTCTGATTCGGCTCCAATTGGCTAATTGAATATGATTGAATGTAGGCACTCCGTTTCGACGTGCACTCAGCCACTGCGCAACGAGTATCAATCACTCCTGTTCCTTGACTGGGCGCCACCCTGGCAGAGCCCTTCCCGCAATCTGCCACCCTCGCACCCGTACTCCAACCGCATGCCGCATACGCGGAGACGCCGGCGCATTCGCCGGTCGTTACTCATTTTCGGCTCGCGGATCGTGAGGGCTGACGTGGCACAGCGTGCGGACCCGGCTTTTGAAGGAGCATGACTGGGTGTGGTTATTTGAAGAAAGGGTGAAGAGTACGTTTCTCTTTTGCGTTCCCACCTTCTGCTCCGCTTTCGCTTTATATCTTCTTCTGTTGTGTGACGAATGTTGATATAGCTCTTTTTGTGTGCGCAGCGAGGTGGGGTCCCACCGAGGACTGTTCGTGCGTCCCTTCCCTTCCCTCGATTGCCATTCGGTATTAGTGGGGAATTCTGATGAGCGCGGAGCGCTTGCAGGTATGAGTATAGCTGCAAACTGCAGAGCCCCAGATCATTTGGAACCTACCCTGGTTTAGGGCATTTTCTCCCACCCCCTTCTTCGTTTGTCCGTTTTCGCGGTTTTTCAGACGGCCTACCGCTGTATGGAAAAGACCCGCATTCGCATAGTCTTCAATGGATAATACCATGTTTCCGCCGACGTGAACTGGCGCGCCGCGGTCGCTATTCGCTTTTCTACTCCTTGCGAAAGTGGTGTTCGCAATTGCGCGAGTATAATATCGCTGGCACGCAGTGGAGCCAAAGCGCTGATATACCTGTTCTTATTTAGTCTCTTCGAACTCCGAGTTAATGGTATGCAGCATCCCACTCCCATGTTCCCGATCTTTTCGCCATGAATGATCGTCGCCCTGGTGTATTGTTTATACTGATAATAATATTGGCCTTGCTGCGCTCAGTACAGTGCACCGCGCACCGGCGTCACGCTTTCTTTCAAGCTGCTCGAGTTCAAATTTTATTCTGGGCGACATGATCATAATACCTCCAATTCATCAAGTGAGCGGGAATCTAACTTCGATATCCTTGTATCCGTCGCCACGGTATACATATCATGTGTTGCCCAGGCGCCGCCCAAGTTCCCCTCCCTATCCTCCCATGGCAGCCAGTTCCCCAATCCCGGGTCCCTCCCCTGACGGAACGTTCGGGCCATTAGAGATCGGTACCACCACGGGGACGTACCTTTTTGGCATTCTGACCCTGCAAACATTCAATTATTATGCCCAATTTCCACAAGATTCAAAGCTGTTCAGGATCACGGTGCGCCCCGAATTTTCTGGTACCTGATGAATCCTTCCACTTATAGACAACTAGATCGCAGTAATCTGGTCTTGGCTGGTCCCAGCATTTTAAATCTGTTTCTGACAAGCTCACTACGCAGGGTCTTGGAACTCGGGCATACGATCTGTTGCTTGCATGTGGTCCGTTCAATTGTGTTGCCAGTAGTCGTTCTGATTAGACCAAGACTTACTGGGTGACCGTCACAACATACGGTCGTCCTCCCAGTGCATTTATTATGAAACCACCACCGTCGCTCATTGGCACGCTTGTATTCTCGGGATCAATAGACGCGTTGGTTCAGGTGCATATTCCTACCTACATATCCGGAGAAGGACTCAGGGGATGTACGCATGCACAGATCTTCTTCGGCAGTCGAATTCGAGTCTTTTCCGGGCACTTCCACGTTTTCTTCCTGTGCATTGCATTTGCAGCTCTGCGGTTCATATGCGACACTGCCCTCATGTTGAATATTTGGCAAGAGGTACAGGCCTCTCGATTATACGCTCTAAACTTCGCTGGGGCTTAATCACGGCCTCCACCCTAGGTCCTGCAGGAGATGTTGTTATCGCCATCTCCATGTGCTACTACCTGTGGCATCTTCGGGAATCCGGATCCCAATTCCATCGGTGAGTTTCCGGTCAGAAAATCATCTCATTCGCGTGTATCGATTCCTTGAAGCACACAAACAATCGTGGATACTCTAATTATCTGGACCGTCGGTGGGCATTTTTTTCGACATATTCATTTTGGATCCCCTAAAGGATGACTCAGAGACAACACTTGCCACCAGGTTTGGCAATCGGTTGCTTGGACCAATCTCCGAGTTTTTCACATCCGCTTCAGTGTAGTGGGCATCATGCAACTCATTTTTGTCAGTCCGACCGCTTGTCTACGTGGTATTTACCACTGATCGCCCGCAGGTCCTCGCGCGTACCGATTGTAGGTCCCAGGATATCTCCTTGACGTCCATCTGACTGATCGATCGGGATAGTGGCGTTTGCTGTATTTTATTTAATCCAGCCCAAGTGTGAGCGCGCTCATAGACTCAACCCACCGGACTCATGTTACGTTTTTAGTGTTCTCAAATTCGATGCTGGCAGTGTAAATGCATATCGTCCACCGTCTACATTTTCTGACCACATGTTAGGCTCAACGGGCGAGCACGATTTCGCTCCGCTGAAGACCTTGAACAAAATACTGGCTCAGGGTTGATGTTCAACTCTGCGAGGACACGGGAGCGCCGGGGAGCCTCCGCCCCCAGCGCGCATGTAGTAGACATTCAGCTGTCTCCCATCCCGGAAAATACAGAGGTTGTCTCCCCCAAGGTGCGCCAGCCGAATTGTCAGTTGTACTGCAGTCCTGACATTTTTAAGTGCAAGACAAACCTATCCCTAGCGTAGTGTACTTTGTACCTCTCCGTTAAATCGCAGTCTCAGACCAAATTCCAAGCCGGCGCAGGTTGTGAGTCTCCTTCACCAAATGACGACTTGACTCAGTGCATGCTTTTCCCAACCTAATCGGCTCGAATTATACAGCCGTGACTTCAGACGGGAAAATCCACCAGGAATCGGTGCTGGCGCAACATAAGGCTTAAAAATGACAGAAAAGAACAGCAGATGCATTCAAGTTCAATCAGAGGATAAGAAATGGGACGTGGTGTACGGCACACCGCTGCGTTACTTGGTTGCGGATCCTCGCGAGTGCATGCAGTGCAGGAGGGGGGTTCGACTCCCCGGGTCCCACTTGTAGGATCGCGTAATCATTTTTTGGGGATCAGAAGAGCTGGTATATATGGGCGGAGATGAGCTACGATTTGGTGGCAGAGATCAGTTGGATTTGAGCGCGGTGCTTCGTTCTGTTAACATACCAACCTTAAAAATAGCAGATGTGTTCAGGTTTGAGCACAGGATGAGAGGTGGGACGTGGTGTACGGTGCACCGCTGCATTTTCTAAGCTGTCCGAACTTTGAGCGCGTGCAGCAAGCCGGGGCTCGACACCCCGCATCTCACATGGGTTTGCACGACATCTTTTTCCTTCGGGTGATTTATATTTTTTATAAAACTCCAGCTTAACGGGCAGACACATGTGGTTTGATCCAGAGACGGAGAGCGGCCGGGATGATGCTGATGGAAAATACTTGTAGCGTAGTTGAAGTTAATTCTTGTAGCCTAGGCAGAAGCTCGTGTGTGAACCGTCCCAGCGGGAATTCAGGGCTCTGCAACCCTCAAGAGACGACCGGAAAACATATGTGGCGAGAGGAAAACAAAAAGGATGCATGACCTGACCCGAGTCGAACGGGGATCATCTGCGTAAGGCACTACCAGAGGCTCCGTATGCATGGCAGAAGCACTAACGTTGTGCTATCAGGTCATGCTCAATGGTGTCAATACACAAAATATGTGCCCTCGATGAGCACCGTCACCGTCCGTGAGTTGCAGCTGAGATCCGAGACTTCAAAGGTTCAAACATGAGCTCATTCGGAGTCAAGTCCTGGTTGCCTGAGTCATTTTTGACTTGACTAGTCGTCCGAAAATGGGTCCGAATGTGTATTTTTGGTAGGAATAAATATTCACGGAGGAAATCATTCTACCGAGCGCTTGGAATCCGATAAGCGAGTCACATCAACGTAAGCCTGACCACCAACCTTCCTCTTCATCGTCCACCTCGCTGATGGCGATCTCCACGACGGCTACGAGCAGCGCAGAGACATACATGAGCCTCGCCATCTCCTGCGTCCTCGGCCCACAATCCCAGTCCTTCGAGGTCCGCTGAATCCCACCATGCGCTGTGCCACTGACCCTACTAGTGATGTGCGGGTCGGGTCGGGCCTGAAAGCCCAGGCTTGGGCTTCAGAAAATCCCCGACCCGACCTAAGCCCGCCAGTCAGGCCCGGGTCGGGTCGGCCTTGGGCTTGAGCCCGGGCTTGACTGTAATTTTTTGCTCCTCGAATTCAAGTAAATTTCGGATGGGATTCAGTATTATTTCGACTATTAATCACTTTAAGTCTCATTCTGGTGAATTTCAAACCCTCACAGACGGTCTTTTTCAACTCTGATTTTCACCATCAGTCCATCAAAATGGTTCAGCCCACTATCGCGACGTACCAAACCACATTAAAGGTGAGAAGACCTGTAGGCAATGTTGTATGTCAGTTCACCAATGTTGAATTGCCTCGAAGTAGTCCTTTCTTCTCAAAAATTCGGCTCAGAATGGGGCTCACTGAGGCCCGGGCTCAAGCCCGAGTCGGGGGTCGGGCAAAATTGTGGGCCCAACCTAAGCCCTACTTGAGCCCTACCCGGCAAATCACTAAACCCTACTGGCTTTGTATTCTGCGCAGGAAGTCCGAATAGCCAACTACCTCGAATCCTACCGCGCGACAGGAGGCGACAGGCAGGCCGCCAGCTCCCTGCCCGCCGTACCCCACCGACCCCGCCGCGCGCGCCGCCCAGCACCTCCCGCCACTCTTCGTCCCTTCGCTCTTCACGGCGCTGGGCGGTCCATCTAACGCCGTGCCCTCGCCCTGGGCGCACCCGCGGCGAGCACGAGCGCCGTGACGCTGAGGCTCACGGACCCCGCGCGCCCGAGGGCGAGCTCCTCGCGAGCATCGCCGCCGTGCCCGAGTACGCGCATTGGAGCCACGACGTGCATTCTTATACTTCTTTCTATCCTTTATATCGACTAATTCGCGCAGGAACTGCGCATGTACGCCTACGCGCGCGGCGCGCGGCAGCCGCCGCCGGGCACGCCGCTCTTCCCCTTTGTCCAAGGCCCGATGGCCGCTGTGCCCGCCGCGCCGCATTAGGCCGCGCCCCCGCAGGAAACGGCGGCGACCAGTTCGTGAGCATCTCGTGCCGCGCGGAGTTTGTGGGCCACAGCGTCGAGGTGCGTCGTTTCTATATTCGTGCGGAAGCTGAAGCCGATTAATTTTCCTGCTTCCTTCCTTTTTTTCCACTCCTTCGTCTCGTTCTTACGCTGCGTCTGAATGCCTTTATTTCCTCGTCCTCGCGCGCCCTGCGCGGCTTTATGCCGCTCTCACGTCCTTCCTATCTCATCCCGCCCTCCCTTTACTTCCATTTCCCTCTCAGGAACTCCGCCTTTCCTTCCTCCGCACCTCTTTGCGCCTCTCAACCCCCTCAATCCTCTCCTCCTCGCACAAAATTCCCCGCAAATACAAATACAAGCTCCACTCTAGCCGCAAATCAAATAAACCCGAACCCGTTCCTCCCGCCTTCGCCCACCGGTTTCTCGGTTGGTTGGTAACCGGGCCGAGAGAGTGCGTGGAGATAATGCTGCCTAGGTCTGGTTCGTTGGGAGTTCTACTCGGCCTCTCTTAACGCTGCTTATGCGGAATTGGATCAAGAAAGTCAAGGCCCCTCAATTTTTGTTTGTTTGACCCGCTCAAGATGCCCTTCGCGCAACAGCCTAGACTCGAGATAGATCAACATTTCAAGCTCAGACTTTACCTTTGGATGGAAGCCGCCCAAAAACCCGGCATCTCGTGGGCTCGACGCTATCGGCCGGTCCGAAACGATTTCTACTGGGTCTCATGTCGCGTCGTTTGCGTGGGGTTAAGCACGTCGTCAACAAAACTAGCAACAAGCTCAGGTTTTTTGGCCGCGGAGCTGAAGAAGTATATCGTCGCCCTTACTATTCGCCCGCACCCACTGACGCGCCGTAGGTACCCTATGTTATTGCGCGGTGAGCCGGGGGCGAGATCGTTTGTGCGCAGGCGGGTCGTACTCTACCTTACGCACGACTTGCAATGTTCCGGCTACGCGTTAGGGGTCCGGACGCGCGCATGATGGGTCCATTTTCACGGGCCTGTATACCACGGTCGATAAACAGCAGATATATTTAGAGTCAATGCGAGGATGAGCAATTAATGGGATGTGGTGTATGGCGCAACACTAGTATATCTTCGCGATATCGTTTTGTTTACCCCGGCGAAGCCGCATCTCAGGAGGTTTGATTCTTGAATGACTTGCATATTTTCAGGACAGAGTTATAAGACTCGGTATTGACACAGAGTGGGGGCTCAATAGATTTACGAATCACTTGCATTCGACACCCTTCCTCCCTACAGAAATACCTACTGCAAAAATGGGAAATATTTAGGTTCAAGCAGAAAGTATGAAAAGTGGGAAATGGTGTACGGCGCTAGTCTCTCGTAGACAGACACTTCAACTCGAAGCTCATACTTCGCTTGTTGAAGTCTGTTGGTTACCGGGGGGTCCCGATCAGGGTATCCGCTTATTACCAATCTTTTGGCTGGTGATCTCCAATCATTTGCCAAATGCTCGAAACTGGCCATCAAACTTGTCCAATAGCGAAAGGCTCCGGCCAATTCACAAAATTCTGAAGAGACAGATCTCTTTGCAGCTAGGTAGAGTGTTGGTCTACAGCATTGTCCGCTGAAAATACATGAATCTCACTCCTACAAAGGTGTTTGGTAATAAGCAAATACCCTGATCGGGCCAACAACAGGACTAGTACGGCGCACGGCTGCATTTAGTTGTAGAAAAGATAGAAAATGGATGCGGCAGGCCGGGGTTCGACTCCCCGCGTCCCACATGGTAATCGGAAAATCTTTTATACATTTTACTAGGGATCCTCGATTGCTTTTTTTCACGACTCGGCTTCCGCGGCCTGCTAGGATGCAGTTTAAACCTTCGGGCTAGAGTGGCAGCATCCCTTACAATTTATCACGCAACCACAGACAGATTATGAGTACTTATAGTAATCGTTATTTTAATCAATCAACATGAGGTTTTTCAGGTGTGGTTAAAAATGTCCCAATTTAAGATTGCAATGCAAAATAGTGGCTGTGCTATGTAAAATAGTGGCTATGTTGAATGTAAAATAGTGGCTGTCCTTTAAGCCTGCTTCATATCTGTGAAATATTAGTGGCTGTGTTTGTGATTTGTAATTGGTTCAAATCGTCGGCTGTGTTCGAATCTCTCGAGGCGTCTTCTTTTTTTCAATGGTCATGTGCACAGTCCTGCATCGCGCGTGCGTGTCAGCGACGGCCTATAGGTCGGCTTGAGTCATCCAAATAGTAATCCCGCCCGGGGTTTAACAACCCGTCTAGTAACCTGTGCGGTCGCCGAGTAGTAGTACAAGACGAACAGCTTCCGCGTTTGGTCCTGGGATGTAAGGCCACGAGTGCCGTACAGGTGGGAAATGATAGGAGCCGAAGACGGAGTGACATCCGCTGAGGAAGATGATACGAGGTCGTAGGCAACACCGTATGTAGTGCCACAGGTCAGAATCCAGCGTTCCACGTAATCCCGAGGGAACAAGAGTCAAGCAAAGGTAACACCTGAGATTAGATGAGGTAGAATCTAAAGTACAGGAGTTTCTACCTCGGGCTTATATACTAATATAACTAGGAGTCCGATCGTGTCAACCCTATATGTTGTGTTTCAATATACCGACAGGGATGTGATCACGAGTTGTCGGAGTATCGCGATCACGCGTTATCCGGTTGCTCGGGTTTTGAGGTTTAGCCAGAAAATGTATAGGCGACCGGTATGTGATCGCGAGTTGTCGGGATATCGAGGTCGCGTGTCGTCCGTCTTTAGGGATTTGATGCTATCTGTGATTTGTCGCGACGCGGTCGCGGGATAGCGCGTTCCCGTGATCGCGGTCCGACCCGATGTTCAACATTTGAAAAGCCGGATCATGACAGCGCGCAAGTATTCAATCACGTAAAATGTCTGGCGCAACTACACTGATTATTTGCATATGTTAGGATGTTTAATCTGCATGTATAGATCATGTGCCGTTTGACGGATTGCTGTACGCGCCATTCTATTGAAGTTCAACGCTTGTCAGAGGAAATAGCTTTTCTCACAACCGGTTGATTTGATAAGTAAACACTCTGTTTCGACTGCCCGCCCCTTCTGGATAGTGCTTTTCACTAATTCAAACTCTAGAGCCCTTGCATTTTTTGGAAAGGTGGCCGACTTGCGCGCCTCTCTCAACGCCGTTGGAGACGCCTCGGGGTCTCTGGGCCGGAGATGAGCCAACGGGGCTCGCAGCGGGATGGGAGTCGAAGCAGAAAATCCAGATGATGACTAATCCTACGACAGGCAAGCCTAATACAACCATTCTCAGCTAACCAGGCACACCACAGTCACCCCACTCCAAAAAATGTCCAAACAAAGCGAGGGACGTGGCACGACCCCGTGCCATGCTTCTAACCAAAAGAATCATAGGGATCAACCCAAGCATTTGCAAAATTAGTAAGCGAACTCTCGAAGAACAAAGCCAAATCGGGTTCGAGTGTCATCATCTCCGTGAGTGTGGCGATGAAAATGAGTTGGTCACAGGGAAGATCAAAGAGTTTTGCCGCTCGTCCGGGTGCGGGCCCCAGGCGGTCTCCGAGATCCTACCAATGGCGACATGAACCCAAGGAAATTCTAGGGAGCACGCAATGGCTAACGCGGACTGCACGGTTCCATAGGCAGTAGCAGCAGGTAATGCACATGGCGGTGGCTCTCGCTGCATGGGGAGGAAATCATACGGGTCGGTGGGAAGTGGAATTGGACGCAGAAGCGCCAGGGGGGGAACAGGGTCGTCCGGGTTCGAACTAAGGATCAGTGTGTGGATTGGGGCTGATGGCGTGGGCAGTGGTAGTTCCTGGGCCGGAAGTCGTTTAGGCAAAGACTGCGGAAATGGGCGACGTCCAGGGAGGAGGCGACGGTTGCGGCGTCGAATAGGGCACCAGGGATGGGCCGACTCGCTGCGGAGTATGGAAAAGTCGCGAGGCAGGAGTTGCGAAGGAGTAGTGTGGATGGTGAGGATGGCATGCATGTTCGGGGCGTCATTATACCAACTCGGAGGGGGACTGAGGGAACGAGACAATGGGCCGTAGATGAAGGCATGAATGTCGGCGGCGCTGGGGATGGGCCTGTCATTGTCATCCGAATCGGGATTATTGCCGTAAGGCTGTCGCAGCGGAGGTGGCTTGCCCCGCGGCGTAGGCAACGAAACGGGGTGCTCACAGGGATTAGCTGTGCCTTCTCCTCATCAACCCTCTGCTGCTGCTCCTCCAGGAGCTTCTGTTCTCTCCTCTTTTTTCTAGCTTTTTCCTTTTTAGCGCCGCTAGTCATGACAGATTTGACAGGTCACGTAAGGACGGGAAAAAACGATGTGGGTGAATGTGCGTCGAAAGAGAGGGGCGACGAGATTAGTGGGAGTGGGACTCGGCTAATCCTCGGCTGAGCTCGGCTAACGCTCGTTAGTGGGACTCGACACCAATAGTAGGACTCGCGTAATTCGGCCATCAATAGATCACTCATAGTTTAAGCCGCCGCCGGGTTGTCTGCACCATGCAGTAGGCCCTGCGGCGAGCAGTAGCACCACGCAGTGGGCCCAGCGGCGAGTGAAAAGCTCCATGCAGTGGGCCTCCGCGGGGGTCTCCCCCGCAGAAGATATTCATTAAAAAACTTTTAATTAGCCGCAAAAACACGATGAAATAATAATAAAAGGCTCCGTGCCCAGCGGAAAAGGCCAGCGCCAGCAAGAAGGCCTTGCGCCAGCGAAAGGGCCCCGCGCCAGCGGAAAAGGCAGCACTAGCAAAGGGGTGGAATCTGGGGGAGCCTTAGTGGAAGTGCCGATGATGCCGCATAATTGATGGACTGATCAATGCTTCGGCCCGCCCATCATTAGTGGGACTCGCTTAATTGTGCGAGTCCCACTCCCACTACTCTCGTATATACTCGTCAAAAGACGCGGTCGATACGAGTGTGCCGGTGGCGGTGTGTGCCAGAGAGTATGTGGATGGGGGGTATGTCGAGAGGGGGGAAAAAATGTCCGAGAAATCTGCTAGCAGCAGGTGCGAGCTGGATCGAGAGTCGCTGCTCTCGGGGGATGCCAAGACCTATCTGGGCCGACGGAAGCGTGGAGAAGAGCGAATCACAGTCCAATCACCAAGATGGAGACGCCTCGGGATCTCTGGGCCGGAGATGAGCCAACGGGGCTCGCAGCGGGATGGGAGTCGAAGCAGAAAACCCAGATGATGACTGATCCTACGACAGGCGAACCTAATACAACCATTCTCGGCTAACTACCGCCAGGCACACCACACCCTGCTTCTGAAGTTCATCTGAAAAATGATTGATGTTAGACACGCATCTATTGGGTAGGCCTCCACATTAATTCAACCTGTACAATAGTGCAGTCCATGACTCTTTTAAAACACACCAAGACCCCTGAATATGCACCGCGGCATCATTCAGTTATGCAACAGAGATTTCGTACACTGAGGGGGGGGGGGGGGGGGTTATTATACTCGCGAGGTCCACAACACGAACAACAAGTCTACCGAAGACAAACATGTAGGAATATACAGATGGTTAGCCATACTTAAACCTACAAGATGCCAACAGAGCATAAAACTCATTCCAGGGGGGGGTGAGTAATGCTAGGCAACTGTGGACTGGCTGGCTGTGAAAGGCAGGACCACTAGTTAAAGCCCTGTGGGAGCTGATCAGGGTTCTCCCCTCCCAGGTGTAAATCCCCAGTGTCCACCATGTAAGCAGGCTCCAGATGCGTAGGTAACCACTACACCAAAAGGTAGATAATTGATTAGATGATACTAATCAATCGCACACCTATATAAGGACTTGGGATGTCGTAAACCATAGCAGGTTTACACACCAATATGCAAGAAGCTGTCGAAGGTCTTTCCTTTGCAGAGTGCATGCAACAACAGCTCGAATCTGCCTCGAAGTGATGAACGCACGGTCGTAGGCACTATAACACCCTCAGGCATCCCCCAGCAAATATTGCATGGGGGGAGCGACCTTGCGGTCACTCAACCCGCGGGAGCCAACATCGAAAATCCAAAACAAGGACCGCTTGCGGGGGAAGGACACTACGTCGGCAGCAGCGTCGAAGAACTTCTTTTGGGGATCCCAGAATGACTCGATTGGCATTCGCCGGTGGGGAAGCGTGCAAACCGCGGAGAGCAGTGGTGCAGGCCGGGGCTCGACTCCCCGCGTTTCAAATGGGATGAGTCCTAGAATGCTTTTGTTGTCTTTCGTGAGTAGAGACGAATTCAGGTTCAAGGTCAAGGGGGGGATAAGAAATGGGACGTGGTGTACAGTGCACCGCTGCATTTAATGTGGTATGTATCTTGATTCTTGACACGTGCATGCGGCAGGCCGGGGTTCGACTCCCCGCGTCCCACATGGATGGGAGTTGAAACCATTTTTCTTCGGGGGTGCTTTGTATGTGGCAGAGCAAGGGGAGCGAGGGTAGCTGGGATGAATTTTGGGGGTTGATAACGAGCTACGAGTTTGCAGGAGATAGATCACTTGGATTTGGCCATGGTGTTTCGTCGAATTGCATGCCCACCTCAAAAAGTAGTCGATATATTCAGATTTGAGCTGAGGATATGAAGCGGGACGTGCTGTACGGTGCACCGCTGCATTTACTAATAGTGGTATACCCAGTGCATGCAGCAGGCCGGGGCTCGACTCCCCGTGTCCCACATTGACTGCGGCAGAGATCTCCTTTTATTCCGGTGATTTGTACGTGGTGGATCCAGGAACGGGCGATGAAATTTTCAGGCGCAGATGGGGAGCTACGATTTTGCAGCAGACCGCTTCGATTTGCCCCTTCTTTATTATTAACATACCCACCTCAAAAGTAGAAGATATATTCGGATTCAAGCAGAGTATAACTTGGGGTAATGGCCGCGGCATGGCCTGGCGAACTCATACTTATGTACTTTTTTCATCTTCACAGATAGTTTCAAGACCCACTCAACACTGAAATCCACATGGCTTCCAAGTCCATGAGTGCATAAAATCAAATAAGTCCAGCATGAGCGGGCGATCTGGTAGGTCAATTAATCGCAGCCCATCTACTCTGTAAACTTCATCATCCTCGTCAACGGCCATGTCCTTCAAGGCGTCTCGCATGAGTCAGCCGATAGTCAGCGTGGCCTTTTCGAAGACAACCCACGTACAACATTACACACTTGTTTGAGCATTGCACTGGACCTCTGTCAGGTCATAAAACTCGCTGCACGCCTCATTGCTGCCAAACACGAGGATATTACCGATCCAGTTTACCCAGGATAGAAGAGTTCACCGGATGCTTAGTGCCGACTTCCTGAGCAGCGTGCATGATGGTGAGCATATGGGTCTCCTCCACCCTGTCCTTCATGGTGGTGATCCAAAGTGTAGCCGTTTCCAGGTCGTCCGTTTCCGTGCCGCCCAGCCATTGGACACAGTCGAAGATGGTCCGCTGACCCTCAGGCTCGACCCTAATGGGAACCGTTACCCACACAGAACCCGTACCGCCCGTCGGCCAGAAGAGAGCTGCATAGCCCGGATGACCGCCCTGCACGTAATCAGCGTACGACACAGATCACATAGAGTCCACACATCTAGGTCTTGAGTTGGCTTGCAGTCTGCAAAACCGCGATGGCATTGGCGTCACTAATGCGCAAAGTCGTCATGGATTGCTAAAGGTAGTATACAGCGATTCGAATAGAGACCTGTGGTCACTTCATTCTCAAAACTGAACATGTGGTACAGGAGCAGCAAGTGAAGCTCCATGCGAAAAGGGCTAATTGTTGTTTGCTCAGCTATTTATTTGGATCATTGGGTGACTCAGCCGATTCAGATGGGTGACCTCCACTGCATCGGACGCCGATTGACTCGGAGCCTGTGTGCTATGAGTACTGGCCCCTTGCAACTCTAACCACTTTTGAAGAAGTGTTCGAAGCGTTCAGGAGATTGAGGACCATATCCACTACTTCTCCTATGTGGTATCACATATGACTATGCAGACGTCTACCAAAGAATGAATTGACTGAGGCTATTGGGACCGAAGAAGTATCATTGTCGGGGTTGCCCCCAGCATTTCGTCGTACATATCATCAAGTCCCATAAATTTGCGATAGCGGATTGGCTAACCAGAGTAGTTTTTGGTGAAAAGTTGTTTGCCTGTTGGCCCCAGCATCAAGTGATCACGACACATTTCAGTCGGAAATATGCAAAGGCGAGCATTTTGTCATGTTTCTACATTGCACCATCTCGGCAGCAATACTCCTGCGCCAATCACATTGTCAATGAAGGTGCTTTCAATTTACAGCAGTTGAAACAACAACCTCCCCTGATCAATGAGTTTTAGAATAATGGTAACTGACGACAGAGGTACACGTGACGTGTGCGTTGCTTCAAATCATTAACAACAACAAACAAAGTTGGCGCTCGGCCCAAATTAATCGCATTCACTTGTCAGAGTATATTTTCAGAGTTTTGTGCCATTTTCAACTTGTCCTGAACTACCACCAGGTAATTTGGGCTGCCCCTCAGATACTTGTTGGAACTAACAATCTGGTGGTGCCTTAGATGTTTGGAATTATCTCCCATTACAGGCACACTTCATCCTCAGCCGAACTCATAATCTGCGGCGAGCGTCGATTTGGATAAACAGCTACTCAGGTGCAGAATGAGGCAGCCATACAGCAGAAAACTAGATTGCCTGAGGAGCGGATCGAACACACACTGGCAGAGGCGAGGATTACACTATCAGGTCACAGCCACTATTAAGCCACACCATTTGAAGGGAATTTAGAGCCCAGCCACTCACGAGGATTCATCGCCGCCACTAAAAACACTAGCACAGCCACCAAATCTGTTACATACTTAAACGGGGGACATTTTTCAACTAGCGTGCAAAAAGCTCATGTCGATTGATCAAAGAGGATTACATAAGTACTCGTAATAATAAGTGGGACGTCGTGTATGGTGCACCGCTGCATTTACTCACAAATCGGTATACAGTACCTAGTGCATGCAGCAGGGCGGGGTTCGACGTCCCACATCACTTCCGACTTTGTCTCTTTTTTTCAATTGGTGATTTGTATGGGGTGAACTGATGAGTAGAGGTTGAGCTACAGCTACGGCTTCGCGGGCGGATAAATTTGCTTGGCTTGAACATGTTGATATGAAATTCTTGCAGCGGAGTTGAAGTTCAAAATATCAAGGCAGAAGTCCATGCGTGAACCGGCTAAGAATGAATTCAAGGCTCTGCGGCCCGCAAGATGACGACCGGAAAAACAGATGTGGTGAGAGGAAGGATTGGAAGAACAGAAAAGAAAGATGATGCTGGAGGAAATACGACCTGACCCCGAGTCAAACGGGGATCATCTGCGTCAAGCATTGTTAATAGTTCTGTATTCATGGCAGAAGCACTGACGTCGTGCTCTGAGCCGAGACTGAGCCAATTTCAACTTGGCTCGTCGTCAGAACATCGGATCGGAATCTGGGTTTTCCCTTGAATAAATATTCACGGAGAATGTCAGAGGGCGCAGCAGTAGTCGTACATCTATTGCTGCGTGTTCCTGACTGACACCGAGGGCAAGGGCCAAGGCACCTGAAAAACAGGTGCCTTGACAAGAGGTACTCTGCATGTGTTTGGCAGGTGGGAACACACTGGATAAAGGCAAATAGGAAGACGAAGGGGAGGCTTTGTCAGGCCCCTGCAAGGTAACAAAGCCTCCCTTTGTCTATCCTAAGGTGCATTAATGCCTGCCAAATATATGCCCTGAGACCTCTTGTCAAGGCACCTGTCTTTCAGGTGCCTTGGCTTTTGCCCCCGGTGTGAATAGGACAGATAAAAATAAACCTAAGCAAATGTTCATATCATCTGTGTCATATAAAGGCCCCGGGTGACGAGATTGGGACGGAGACGGGGACGTTCGACCGTCGAGTCACTAGCCATGCAAGAAATAAGGGCATCCTGAAGCTCAGCAAGAGGAGGAGTCCACTATCCGAGGCTACGAACTGAACAGAGCTCTACCAGGACACTGGTTCATCTGTACCTTGATCCCTTTAAAGCCAGGTTTGGCAGTTACGGAGCACCTTCCCCATCGGGTAGAGCAAGCACAAGATGAGGCGGGCTTCCAGATGTTCTCGGATGTCCTGGCGACGAAGCGAGGCCATTTCTCCGTGCAGTTTTTACGGTGTCTCGACGAGAGGAAGAGGCGAGGCCGAAAATTAGATTACAGTTAAGGAGGGAGGGACAGAAATTCGCCGAGCTCAGGTTTGGGTCCTAGTCGAAAAAATCATCACTGAGACTGAGATGCGATCGAGGACTATGCACCAAGGTGGCAACTTTCCGGTAGTCACGAATACGAAACAGGAATTCAGAGGGGTCCGTCGTGACTCGTCGTCAACGGAGTGAACAACATTGGGGCTCAATTCGGCGAGATTGAACCGCCCGGACCCCATTTTCAGGGGCAGAGACAAGGCAAAGATAGAACTGCAGTCTTGGGGAGAAAGAGAAGGAGATTGATAGCATCAATCAGCTGTCACGTGCAATCGTTGATCAATCATCCTGAATTCAGAATTCCTACCGTCATCTCGCCGCGCCTACTTATGCCGAGGATGGAGCCTCAAGGACACTCGACCCATTTACATTACCGTCCACAAAAACCTCCACGAATTGGAGCATATTGACAGTCACTCCCCAACTTGGATGCACATATCCTCGAGCACGCCGGCCAGGAATTGCGCACGACCTTGATGCCTCGTCTCTAGGCCTCCCTTCGGATTCAGCGACCTGTGCCCAAGCTTCGTGCACCACCGTGTGCTCCATGTCCATGTCCACATCGGGCAGCAGGAACGGCAGCGTCAGCATCACGGCGGCCGTGGGGCGGCGCCGCCCGGGGTCGACGATAACATTTCAACCTTGATGCCCACCACTGGGTCTCGTTCTACTCCCGGTCCTGCTCCTCCCGCTCCTCTCGCCCGCACGGGGTGTCATGGAGGGCGGTGCGCCCCGAGCCGCATCTTGACCGTGCCCACACCAGTCCTCCGTGTCGCTCCTCGGCATCCACCCGAGTCTGCCACGGGATGGTGCTCACACTCAACCGCTTCGCCGGCTTCCCTAGGTTCGCATGGATCGGCTGCTTCCGACTCCCTGGTCCCTCTCATCCTTATGTTCCTTCTTCACCTGGTTCTCCCTCCGCGTTTTCGGCGTCCCCCCTTCCACTCAAACCGCAGTCCCACCTCCGCCGTCAGACTCACGCCCTGTCTGGTGAATCCGGATTGAGAAAATCAGAGATGCGGCGGCGCACAGTTGGAGCACAGGAAGAATCGGGTGCGATCGCAACTATCAAGAGTGCTTGCTGAATACTCGCTTATTTCCCTTCTGTCAACAACGATTATTTCCGTGTGAAGGAAACCATAGGAAACGATACTGAAGGTGCGACTTATCTCTACGATTCGTCATATCTGTGGTTCACCATTTCTCGTTCAACCCTAACCCTTCCGATTGCGTCAACCTTACGATTCGGACTCTTTTAAATACTAGTCGTAAGTCTATGAACAAGTGAATCAACATTGAGCTCGCTATGCAGCTGTATTCAGCGCTGGCTGCCCGAGAGTCCCTTGCGCGCGCCGTACCTCCCGAGCTCGCTGTGCGCTGCGTGCGACACGGCACATCAATTCGCCCTCGGTCAGGTCCAGCGCGAGCTCCTCCGTGCGGAGCGCGCTCGTCGTGGTGGTTGTGGTGGTCGGGGCCCAGACGCGCCGGGCATCAACGCTGGTCGTGGGGAAGAACATGTGGGTGGGTGGGTGGGGAATGAATAGGGGCAGTGTGTGGGGCTAGATGAATAAAGTGGGCGGATGGTCTGAGAATGGATGTGGGGCCTCCGTCGATACTGCGCCACCTTTATGCACTGGATGGTAGAAGCGATCGGGCTGAGACACAAGTGGGGCCGGATGTCGGCCGGAAGGTTTTACTTCCGCTCACCCGAGTGTCTTATATGTTTTCGCAGACTTTCGGTCAAGGCGCTTCGAGGACATTAGGGAATTGAGAGAACACCAGCGCGATCAATGCACGGCGATGATCGAAACACACGGCGGCAACGGCGGCATCCCAAGCGGACCTTGATATCGATTCAGCAGTGCCACCATCAGATCGAGCCTGATGCCCGATCAGGCGTTATTGATGCGTGTCTTGGTGATGGCGGCCCCGACTGAACGACGCCGAAGCACGGAACATGGATAGACACAGTGAGCAATACATAATAATGCTAAAAAGTTCGCCCCGTTGAGCGCGCACACCACACTTCGCGTTATCCGACAACCGGACAGTCGCGGACGTTCGGACCTTTCTCGCCCTCGCTCGCACGCCACCCGACCTCGTACCCCGCCGCAACATGGCTACCCAGATAAATGATGTGTACCCCCAAATTCAGTCTGCGCTGCGTGCATCGCACGCGTGAACGGCGTCGCGCTGTGGTCGCTCGCGCAGGCGCCCCGGACTCCCAAAGGGGCTGATAAATAACTCGGCGCTCAAGTGGACGGGATCCCGCGGGAGGAGACATCGACAAAACGGCCGAGATGCCGGATGGGCAAGTTGTTCTTCAAGAGGAGGGAGGCAGGCAGCGCTGATGGAGGGAGGGAGGAGGAGGATTGCGCGCCGCATCAGCCCATCAATCTTTCAGTGGATGCCGCCGGTATGCCGCCGTGCATCGAAATGGACTGATGCCAGTTCTCTCAATACCCAAACTTTCACGGTGCTTCAATCTCTGTGAATTTCAATCTTCAGATCCCAATATTCGGGAAGGGTAGACAATAGATCAACTAAGGAACACAACGGCGGTTCTTAAGCTTGTAGTAGAGGAAATTTATGTCGGAGAGATTTGGTCCGCTGCATACTCGTTCAGAGCGTGAGGCTCGGCCCAAGGATGAGCGGCTCGCACGACTGGGTTATGGTCCAATCAGATACGTTGCGAATGACATGCTCGAGGGGACTGAGGGTGTCCTCGTCGATGAGCGTCGTGGGCTTGGTCCACCCTTCAGCAATGGGCAGGCGCTCTTCCCGGAAGAAGATGTTGACGAACCTGAACACAGGGAAATTTAGCACATGGTCGTGAAGAATCCAATAGCACATACTTCTTGGGTGCGATGCCGGTGAGCGGGTCACCGAAGATGCTTAGGTAGAGCGCAGACTCGCGGCTGCGGAGTTTGAACTCCTTGTTCGTGTTGACAACAAGGGGGTTCGTCGCGATGGAGTGCGCCAGGCGAGCGCGCTGCGTCTTGCCCGCGGACGTCGTGTTGTAGTACTCCACCCCGGGGTTGGAGTTGAGGAACGTGGCAAACGTAGTCTCGTTAAAGTGGACATTGTCGCCCGTGCCGTCGCCAAAGTCGTTGCGCGAGATTGATGCGTCGTGTTCGACCAGGTTGTGACTGCGGCGCGTGAGGAAATCCGCACGGGAATATTGTGAAACATTTTACTCACAGTGAAAGAGGTCCGAGGCTCATGTGGTCCATGCTGTCGAAGTCCGTTCCGGAGAGGAGACCAAACTTAGCTGCAACGAGAGTGGGTTCCCAGTCGAGATTGAAGGCCTCTGTGTTGCGAGTGAGCAAAATGCGACGGCGAATATGCATGCACGCACCGAGGGCAGCGGCCATGAGCTGGGGAATGGTAAAGTTCATCCCACTGCGCGGGAGATACCCGTGGTTCGCCAGGCTTCAGAAAAGGTCAGATCATACACTCAGGAAGGGAAATGGGAAACGGGAAACGAACGTATTGAGGCCCGGGCAGGGCGAGCGCTGGTCGGTCGCGGTGGGGGCGATCCACACGTTGTCGCGCTTGTCCGGGAGCGCCGTCGCATAGCCGGCGAAGAGAACTGAAGCGATGACGAGGGAGGAGATTTTGAGCTGCATGGTGAAGAAGAGATGTTGTAACTCAGCGCAGGGCCTTGCTTTTATATTCGCGGTCTGTCACTACCTTCCGGACCATCCGAAGTGAATTAATTGGTCAGCAGGCTGACCGGCGATCCCATTAGTAACATTTTCGGTTTGTAACCACGTTGATTGGCTAGCGCGCACTGCCACATCCGGCGTTCCGTAGAAAGTAAATGAAGCGAAACTTTGAGAGTCATCATGGAACACACACATCACTCGTGGCCACAGGGCATGCCTTCGCTTGACTCCGGCATATATGTTAGAATGAAATTGTGGACGTCACCAGATTACTTATCTTGAAAGAATTTAAAGAACCGAGGCCGTGGATTCAAGCGGACGGTCGCTAGAACTTGGAGCAGAAGTCATGGTGCAGTAATCCTGAGGATCGGGATGCGGGCTGGTTGTCTCCAATGCTGAGGTTAACGTCTTCCGAACCGTGTGAACTCAATTCGTAATGATGCTGACTGGCGATGCGCGGAACATTTTGTTATCCAAGCCGGCTGATTGGCTATGACCCCGCATCGCACATCCGTCGGTCGGTAGAAAAGCCCAAGCAAACTCGGAATGATTACCATCCAACAGCACAAATGATCATCATACCCAGGGGTGGGGATCTGCGCTGGTGTGAAGCAGACGGTAATTGGTCACCTAACCTCTGCGCAGTGCTCAGTCTGGCGGGTCATATCTGAATGCCAAAGTACAATGCGCAGGGTAATAGTCGTGCATCCGACACTGCATCGCGGAAACCGCCAATACCGGAGTAGGGCTGGAACATTATGATTAAATACGGCAGCAGGCCGTACTGTAATGTAATCATATTTAATTATAATCTCAAGGTATTTAATTGGATTTTAATGAATGGTAATCAATTACGGTCAATCCTACTCAAGATGCCCCAGGGCGCTCAGGATCAATGTAATTTAGAAATTACGGGGCTGTCTTGGACCAAAGAAAAATATCCCGGCAGTTGCAACTAGTTGTCCGACTCGTTTTGAGTGTTCAACGAAGGCACGTGATCAGTCGTGTTCAAGAAAAGGTCATCAACACGACCAAACTTTTGTGCAAATTTATCCATTATGGAGCTCCAAGTGATCCTAGGAGTTGCCATTGCTATGCGGGGACACTCAGGTACTGCTACAGACTCCATAAACATGTTTATCTCATGATTCTGAGCCATTTGGGTGTAATTGAATGTAATTGAACGTATCAAATTACCTTAAAAATATGCAAGATTATGGCTGAGCTGTATTTAATTGTAATCCTACCATTACAATACATTATAATCAAATGTAATCATAATCTTATCCAGCCTTATACCGGAGACAGACAACGAGGACTAACTCTTTGGGTAATCCCCATGCAGGTTATGCCCTTCGTCTCCCCTCTGTTCTCAGCTCATAATTTTTGATATACTTCCCCTCACTGTGGCCCCCTCTGTGTACTCCTCGTGGAAGTCATGGTCGATGATGTGCGCACACAGCTCCATGCGCCCCCTCTTCAATTACGCTCCTGAACCGGTGCATGAGCATGGAATTTGATTGCTATAGCGCGAGACAGTTGCTTCCAGAAATTGATTGTCCTCGGTCAATTTCCAGCGACTCTTTCAGCCATATATATGCCACTCCATAGCCCGTGAACTTGCAGGTACCCCGATACTCCGGCAGATGACATTTGCTGCCCATATCCAGCTTGATCTGGAGTAGCCCAGGGCGGGGCGTAGGATCGTGCGAGGGATTGCAGAGATCTCCGTGCACGAGCAAAGGAAAATATATATTCCATGCTTTACAACCGGATGGACTATTATGTTAGGCACGGAGACATGGAATCCACACACTTCAAGGCGCTCATCGGGCTCCTTACAGGAGATCCCGCTTCACCAATCCTGTGGAATATCTTCCTCTCCGACCTAATATTAATGCCCGATTCTGAGGATGTCTTCCTTGCCGGGGTTCAAATTTCGCTGCTAGCTCAGGCAGATGACCTCCTTATCATCTCTCCCTCGGTCCGTGGACTACGTGTCAAATGATCCACCTTGGAACGGTGGTGCGCGATGAATTTTATCCTTGTCAACTTGATCAAAACCATCATTTTGATCTTCGGACCGACCCTCTCGCCGCTCCCCACGTTCCACCTTGGAAGCACGCAACTCACCGTCAAAACAGACGAGAAATATGTGGGCATCAACCTCCGAACGGACACGCGAAACATTCTAGAAGATCATTATAAAGCCAAGGCACGCACTGCTCGCTATTGTGGACACCGCATCATGGCAATTGAAGACATGACGGGAAGGTTAACACCAAAGGAACTAAAGCAATTGTACATGGCTCGCGTAGACTGCAACCTGATCCACGGATGCGAAGTATCACCGGACTAGACCGGTAACCGATCTGTCTACGAGAACAAAGTGTCGGTAGACAGACCGGTCGATCTGGGTTTAAATTCCCATGACAAGCGGGCAACCACGTGTTGATGCCTCATCACAGTGCGCGCACCGCGCGACTTCGATTCCCAAGTCGTGCAACCATTTTAAAACATGTAATTGATGTTTGGGGGGATTATAAATATTTCTACGTGCTCGTAGATGCATCTAATAACATCAGGTAAAGTATCGAAAGAGTTTCATGGCATCTGTGTTGAATGGAAAAAAGGCCGCATGGACCGATAATCGAACCGAGTCGGAAATCGCCCGCTGATGCCCAGTGATGGGGCATCAAACGTGACTTGCACATGGGAAGTGGCAGTGCCGCCGCTTGTCATCTGAATTCAAAGCCAGATCGACCGGTCTGTCTACCGACACTTGTGATCTCGTAGACAGAACGGTCACCGGTCTATCGCCGGACAGTGAAGACGTGCATGTCAAACAATTATGTAAAGTTCAAGTTAGCTTCATTCGGCAAATGCTCAATCTCCATAGCCGCTCCATGATTGCTCCGCTCTTCACAGAAACCGGTATAATGTCTCTACGAGTTCGCTGTCTCCTCCTCGACCTCAGCCACCTCCAATATTTCCTTAGTCTAAACGACGACACTTACGCTCGCGCCGCTTTGAACAGTTCCATCGAACTTTCCGGCAAAGGTAAAAAGTCGTGGGCTAAAGATCTCATCAAGGCTGCTTCGAGGCTTCCATTCCACTGTCCAGATCTCGCTATACTCGGTCTACGTCTATTCGGGATGTCGGGCACTACGTGGATCTAGTACAGAAGCTCTGTATGGAATGGTTACAAGACGAATTAACTCATCTGAAACGCTCTACTTGCTACATGGCCGCCGTGACCCCAAAAGGACAAAGCACCCACTCAAGTTACTTCCTGCATGCGGCATTACTTGTCAATGGTGATGATTCAAAAGCACCGAGAGGCTCTAACTTCTCTGCTGATCGCAACTCACCTGTTGGCCGTGGAAGTCTTGCGTTACGTTGATCATGCGTACGCACCAGTGCCCCGATCGGATCGGCTATGCAGGTTCTGCAAAACAGATATTGAGGCGCCCGAACATGTCCTGCTCACCTACCAGTCCTCGGACCCGTTGGTTGACCTTCGAGCAATTTTCTTGGCCAAACTCTTCTCTGATCTCCCAGACCTGCAATGCCAGATGGCGGAACTTTCGAATGTAGAGTTCCTCAAAGCCATTGTTTATCCAAGACTGACGATTGCCCTGGTTGCCAAGTATGCGCATGATGTCCTAAAAATATTCTACGCTGTTCCCGTGTTCCGCTTGCGTGCTTGAGAGGGTTAACTGAGTTGATGTGCTAACCTTATTTCGTTTTTTAGCGTTCCTTTGGATCTACGGCGGCGAGCTGGACGTTTCGACCGAAACCTGCGACCGTGAGCTCGTCCGGAGGAATTCTAAGAGGCCCAGGGGCAATGGTGTATATACTAGTGCCTGTACACCAGGAAAATCCCTGGAACCGGTGTTCATGAGTTGGACCGTGCCGTGTAATGCTACCTACCTACCTACCTACCATGCATCCCCGTCACAATATCGATGAATCAGGATAGTCATTGCGCCTGGCGGCTTTTCTCCCAGTGAATCTGAAGTCCTCACGTTAACTGCCTTCATCATCTTCGTCTCACTGGGTGGTCGTGGCAACAGCGTGCAGAGATCCAAGATCGGTGTTTCACGCCAATTTACTCCCTGGCCTTTAACCGCTTCAACTGACGAGCTATGGTATAGCCCTTCATCCAATCCACGAGTAC
Source organism: Mycena rosella (assembly GCA_029378255.1). Classification (NCBI taxonomy): domain Eukaryota; kingdom Fungi; phylum Basidiomycota; class Agaricomycetes; order Agaricales; family Mycenaceae; genus Mycena; species Mycena rosella. The sequence goes on along the minus strand of JARKIE010000177.1, from coordinate 137,307 downwards.
GAGCAATCTCACTCCGTATCGGCGCTCTTTGTCCACGGTGCAGCTGCTAGCCGCCCCGCCCTTATTTCGGCCCCTGCTCGATTGGTTTGCGCATTTGCGCCCTCCGAAAGCCCCACCGTACTCTCCGCCTCCTCTACTCCTCAGATCTCGCCGCTACCAGCCCTCCCCGCTCAAAATACGCACCCGTTCGCCCGTTACCGCCCGCAGGCTCCAGCGCTCTGGGCGTTCCTCAAGTTGGATCAGAAACCAGCCTCCTCGGTACCGCCGCCTGCTTGCTTTTCAAGCGCCTCCCGCACACGCCGCAGCGCTGCCTGCGCAGCACCGTTCGCTCCCCGGCTCGCTGGCCGCAGCACCGCGGGGTGGGCGGTGCTCCTGGTACCGAGGGAGATGCAGGCAGTGCAGCACTGCCACCACGCGTGGTTGTAGTGCCTTTACAAAATATCTCGACACGGGTTGGCGGCCGTATTACAAAATATGGCGAGACTCCTCGGGCGTGGGAACCGCACTAACAGCTACGCTGCGCGGCTGTTCGGCGCTCTTTGCTTACCTCGCTTGCCGTCGCCTGTCAGTCCGGCGCCCCGGATACGCGTGGGCCCATCATTGGCGTCATTTCCGTCCCGTTTGGGTGCTCGGCACAGCGGCACATGTAACACATCACAAAATGTCACTACCCAAAAATGCCAGCAGCCACAAAAAGTAGCTATTCCCCCTCCTCGCCGTCGCTCAGGATTCCCACCGACCCCTCCTCCTCCTCCTCCCCATCATTCTCATCACCCTCCTCATCGTTGCCCTCCTCCTCCTCCTCACGCGTGTCCTGCTCGTTGTCGTACTCCGGCGCCTCCGCCTCCTTTGGGTCGTACTCCAGCCCCTCGACCGTTTCCAAGTCCTACAGCCCCACCCACAGTGTCTCGAACTTATCGGCGATGCGCTCGTGCAAGTCCGCCTGCCGCGTAGCGTACGCAGCAGCGCCCTCCGCGTGCGAATCCTTGAAGCCTTCGGGTCTACATCGCTCCATCCACCACGCCACCTTCCACCGCAGGGTGATCGGTGTGCGCCGCATCCCCTCTTTGAGAAGGTTTACCTCTGTCCAGCGCCATGTGCGTGCCCATGCTTTACACCATTCCACACGTAGACCCAGAATTAATCGTCAAATGAATATATTTCGGAAATTGATGAGACCATACCGTTCGCGACTGCTTCGTTGGTACCCGCCGCACTGAGATCCGTCCCCGTCCAGATCCAAGATACCACACGTCGTCCTTTTCCCGTGGGGTCTTTATGTCGCCGGCCCTCTGTTACCCCGTTGGTAACGTCCTCCGCCGTCGCCGCTTCTCCAAGCATTCATTTTTTCCCTTTCTTTCGGAGCTTTCGCAGGCTTCCGTACGCCCGGTCTTCCTCGCTGTCCATGCAGTGCAGGTCCTTCTTCACGTCCATTCGATGCCATCCCACTTCCTCGTCCCCCACAAGCGCCTGCTTTGCCTCCCATGCTGCCACGTATTTCTCCCCGTGCATTCGAATCTTGTCGTCGTTCCGATTCCTTTTTCACAGTGTTCGAGTCATCTTGTGCTGAGGATATCTCTGGAAGCGGCGCTTGCAGGTCATCAAATACAGCTTCGAACGCGTCCCCCACATCCGCGAACGGGTTGCGTGCACCCCGCCGTTTCTTCAGCGGAGACGGGCGCTCGAATCCGTATACGTTGACGTGAGTGCGGCGTTTGTCCTCCGATACCGACTGCGAGGTGTAGGTCGGCTTGTCGCCGAGTACCTCCTCCAAGGTGTACTCATCGAAGTGCATCAAGGGCGGGCGGGGCCTTCGTCGACTGCTGCCCGACATTCGTAGTCGCTTCTCCTCAATGATTTTTCCTATAACCGACCATGAGGATCTCTCTGATATCTTGCTGATGGCTAAGGAGTTCCCGGGCACTTGCCCGGGCATGTGCCAGATAAATATTTTATTGTCATACGATTTTAAAGAAGTCAAGTCCGCGCCCTGTTGTTCGTAGTCAGAAATACCGTGGCTAACAGAACAGCTGACCTACCGCTTTGCTGCATTAGTCTTTTGGGCGACGGCCTCACAGGGAGGATAACCACATAACCCAGGCTAAAATAGGGAAAAGATATTGGAAAAGTATTTACAATAACTTTTGCATATCTCGGCCTTGGAATTATGAAAAAGACACTGCAGGTATTCAAAAGATATTCTTAGATTAGAATATCTTTGCAGTGTCTTTTGAATGCTTTCTCCACCTGGACCCATAAATATGCAGAAGTTATTGTAAGTACTTTCTGCATATCTTTCCAGTATTCCAACTAGGATTATTGGGTTATCTTTCCTGTGCCTTGCGCTTGACCACCTGCTCCTGCTGCCTTTTCACCGCCTGCTCCTCCTGCCTTTTCTTGCTCTGAGCCAAGCCTGCCAGAATTTTGGCATCACCGTCTTCGAGAGCGCGGGCGGCGCGCATGGATTTGATCTTGGCGGCGGCCGTGGCAGAAACCACGGGCTGAAACGCCGGTGGCCGTTTGATCACATACGGGACCACGATATCGCCAAGCCCATGCCCATATGGACCCGGAAGTTCGGGCTCCGGAGCACGACGAGGTCGGGCGCGAGAACGCGACAAACGGTGGCGGCAACGGACGTATTCTGGGAGCATCAGATGCACCCTCGGCTCATCAGGGGATGTGGCGGGACCAGCCAATTCGATAGGATGCTGTTCGTTCTGCGATATCAGCCTCGCTTGATAACTCCAATGATGCTTCGGCACTTACCGCTACCTGCGAGCCAACACCCTCGACGCGTGGCATTGAGCTTGGATTCACGGCCAGATGGTTAAGCGCTTAAGAGTTCTCTCGATGTAGTGCAGCGTCCCGTGTAAAATATCAAAAGATAATCACTGATCCTCGGTTAAGGCGAGGGGTGGCAACGCGCTTGGGGCGCCTGGGGAATTTCAAACCCGACCAGCTGTAGCTCACGATGCTCGCATCCGTCCAGTCCGGGTGATCCTTTGCGATTTCTGTCTCCTCCGCATGGTGGTGCTTTGGCGCGCTATAGATCGGCGCCCTGCAGTCCGGACAAGTCCATTTCTCCTGGAGCCAGAGGCGGGCGCAGACGTAACAGTGACTGTGTTTGCAGCCTCTGTACCTTGAAGCGGCCGCGTCAGAATATAGTCAGAAGATAGTAACTTCATAAAAAACTCACCGAACCGGATGCGACTTGACGCAGTGGCAGACCGAGCACATGTGATCCGGATTGGTGGGGTTGAACACAACGGGGCGCTCGGGCCCAACATACAGCTCATCCGCGGTCAATTCCGTGGCCCTTGCAGTGCGGGATCCGGCGTTGTCGTGATTCCATCGTACCCGTGTCGTGCCGAGGGATGGGGGTTCCAAGTGGGGCCGGCGACGCGAGAGCATCTCCCTACACATAGCAGCCTCTTGGTTGATTCGCGCACGCCGACGCGTACGCACAGCGATGGCCGCAGCGCGTTCCGCGGCTATTGCCGTCAGCTGGGACTCAGGGGCAAAGCGGGCGCGACTTACTCATGAATGAGTCGATGTCGTGGGACGACATTAAAAGCGAACCTACAGCCACTGATGACATGTCACGATTACGATCATTCCTCGACGCTCTCTCTCCTCGTGTTCTGTTCTGTGTTCTGCGTTTAAACTCTCAGCTATTTCCAACAAAACGGGTGCTTGTATCCCATCGGCTAAAGTGACAAGACGAGCGGAGTCCGCTGGATCCAGAATACAGCCCCGATTACTTTAAAAGGTATGGTGCCCAGTCAGTAGTACTTGGCGGATTGAGTCTATCTGCTGCTGGAGTTCAAGCCGGTGCTTCCTTGTTGCTTGTCACATTTTTTGGCATGTCTTTGGACATGGCGTTCCTCAATCGTAGACCAACACAAACCAAACTCGTATTTTTCTGTGTGTCCTCAAAAAACTCCCTTCCATGTGTACTGTACGACCAGTTAGAACACTTGGAAAATATTCTATCCTATTTCCCATGGTACCTTGACATGTTACAACTTCTTGAGACTACCGAATATGGACCTCCAGCCCATGAGCAACATAGTTCATACTAATGTGGTACCCTCATGAACAGACTTGTGTAGGAATTCTATGCATTAAGCAGCCTGAGAGCACCATCTTTGATTCTAGATCCAAGATCAGGAATTTTTCTCTGCGGGTAAAGCGCGAAATCATCTTTGATGCTGGTTCGAGAGTTGCCGGAAGTGGCGGTCCGCCCGGCCCGGCTCTCCGAACCTCACAAATAAATATTTGTGGACAACGTCTACCTCTGACCGACTGCCCGAGGTATTTTTTTAAAACATATTGAAACAGTCTAGGTAAAAAAGCGGCCTTAAACATGCTCCCCGCGCCATGTGGAACATGTAGGAGGCGAAAATGCAGGTCAGAACCCTATTTAGGTTGATGTTGACTATTTCAACGTTGATATTCGACCTTGCTCGGACTCCTGGGCCTATTCTGAGTAGGTGTTTGCAATACCCACATGTATAGTAAGTGTTTACAAAAAAAACCGGGGGAGAGCACGAAGTAGATCTAATGACTAGGTCAATTGTTAGTTACAAAAGTTTCTCAACCCGCACAAACCTGGGAAATGGTTTTTTGTCTTGGAATTGGCTAGAAATATGGTATTTTATACCGAGCAAGATGTAAAAATTTATGGCCTGAAGAGATTCCGGGTAGCAAATGGTCCTACGATGGAATGAGGTTGCCGAGCCCGAAAGTAATATATTTGGTGATTTTATTGTACATGTTCCAAGAATGTGGGCTTTCCCGGACTTGCGGAAATAAATAATATATATAATAGCTTGCCTCTGGCGGAAATCCAGGCTGCAAAGACTATATCCTAGGAAGTTTAGCGTGTGCATATGGATGCACATTCGCCGACATATTTTGACATTACCCAGACAGGAATCGCCGAGTGAACTGCATAACATAGTAAATGATACATACATACCTTGCTGGCGGCGGCTCCGGGACAAAGAAACGTGTTGCATCATACGCTTGGAATGGACGCGACCAGGCTCATATTGAGCTGAATGAGGCAACTGTCACAGATCGTAACTTGGTCACTCCTTCTTCTCACCTCCATGTCGGCCGGACTCGACGCGTTGGTGAACGCTACACAGTCCCTCTCCCTTGCATTTTTCTGCTGCAACAGTTGTTGCCAGCCGCGCTTCGTGTGCCTCCCTGGCGATCCTTCCCTCGCCGCTCTCTCTGCGCTAGCACGGCGCAAGTTCTATGTTGTTTGCGAAGGCGATGAGGGGGGCGCCGCGATCTATACACACTGGTGCGTCGCTCTTAACTTACTTTTGAATGGCGCATTCAAAGGAGCTCGAGGTCCCTTGCGAATGTACATGTTCTTGGGATTTCCTCAGCAGTCCATCAATCCTGCCGCACCGAACATGAAGCACGCGCCATCTGGGCGGCCTTCTGCCACGCAAACCATCAGCATCGCGACGGCCCAGTTGCTATGCCTCCGCCTTACGCGTCGCCACCATATGCATCGCCGTCATCCGCCTCGCCACCTTGCACCCCACCCACCTCACCCCGGCGCCAGCGTCCGCATTCGCAGGGGACCCCGACAAAGTTTTACAGAATTTCGGGTAGCCCGCGCATGCTGATTCATCGGTGCGCCACGTCGATCTGCATGATCCACGGCTAAATTTCCTCTCTTTTCAGTGCGGATGCAGAGCTAGCGATGACGACTTCCCGCGCTACCTCCTTGCTTGTGGGCAACTCGCTGGCCGATGTCAAGGGCTCCTGCACCCCCAATTTCTACCGTGTCTTTGGCAGCCCCCGGGTCCAAAGGAACCGGTGAGTCTAGTACGCGTCTTTGACCACAAAGTGTTCTGATCGCCAGGGGCTTTAGGGATGATGCTGTAACTGAGCTTGCGACCACGCGTGCCGGAGGCTTGGTCATCGGGGCGTCTCTCGAGGAGGTCGAGTCTGCTGCATAATAATTCCCATAGTTTTAATGTCAATTCTTTTTTGGGTCATGGACGACGGGGCACGGACAGCGAAGTTTCAACTACATACGCAATGGAACATGAGTACATGTAAGTAGGGCTACCGCGCCGACTCGCTTGCGGCAGACCTGCAAGCGGATAAGGGAAAAGAAGACATGTGGGTGCGATGGCACGTACCCCAAGTTGAGTGCTCACCAGGCGCGAGGCGTGGTTAACACCACATCCACCCAAGTGCCCCCTGCACCACAAGTTGTGCTCCACTCAATATGCCTTCTCCCAGTCCTGCTCAGAGGCGGGGAACTTGGGCACCATGCTAGGTAGAATGATCAGGTAGAATGATAAGCGAGGGTCGAGTGATGAAAAAAAGATGCGACATACGGGTGAGGCACACAATCATCAAGAGTGAGGTACCGGGGGCGGGGGCGATCCTGCCAGCACTCGAGGCAAGTGCGTCCGGCACCCAGGCACGCTCGATGGACTCCGTGTTGGTGCTACCAATTTTGTTAGCGGAAGAGATCACAGATATCAGAAGGAAATGAAATACCCGTAGGAGCCAGTGTGGAGTGAGTGGTCAAAAGAGCCGGAGCTGTCGGGGCCGGGGGCGGGGTTGGCGTCGGCGCCCGCATCGAGAGGCGGGGAGAGAGCAGCGGGCCACATGTGCTCAACGGTCTCGCCGTTGTTGCCTTCGCCCTCGGTCCTTTGTTCAGAAGTTAGTAGAAACACACAAAAATAACATAATAGAGAACTTACACGACACTCCATGCAGCCAACCCCCACCCCGCTGAATCACCCCAGGCCGCAGTGTCCCGTCCCGCCGAATCCGCCCAACCTAGATTGTTCCCCCATCCAGTCCCCCATCCAGTACCTCCACCAGAGACGTCGCCCCAGGAGTCGAAGTCGGGCAAGTCGTCAGCAGAGCCGAGGGAGGGAAAAAGGTAGGCAGGGGGCTCCAAGGGCGGAGGACCGAAAAGATGGCGAAAGCAACGTTCTGTGGGCTGATAAGAAATAAAAATATGAAAAAGTAGGTATTAAGACAAACTGGCGCCTGCGCGTTGGGAACGATGGAGCTGGATGAGGCGAAGGGGGCGATTGCAGATGACTGTGATGTCTGCAAGCGCTGTTAGCGTGAGGGAGATGAAGTAAACACACTCACCCCTCATTGCAGGAATGTAGAAGGGAAAGCCTGTTTTGGATGTTTGGAGTTAGAGCTGATGCCAAATAGCGCGCTCTCCTCGAAGTTGCTTATGGCGACCCCGACAACTCAAACCGAGATACCGCCGGCCAACGCCGGCATACCCAATGCCGCGACTTTCCCCACGATTGCAACGACTTCCCCGCCCAATGCCTTGACTCTGCCCGTCATCACTGCGACTTCCCAGCCAGACACCACGACGGTGCCCGTCATCGCCCCGCCGGTCATCGAAGCGAGGCCGCCGCATGAGCACGAGAGCGCCCTCGCCAAAGCAGGGGGAAAAGCAAAGCAGAAGAAAAAGAACCCAACTGGTCTTCCTAGAAAAGCCGGCAACCCAGGCAGATTTTTTGGTGCTCGTTTGGCGTTCCTCAAGGCCCAACTTCCAATCTACCTGGCAACTACTGGGCGGGGTGGGGTTACCGCGTTCTACCAGAAGCTGTTCCCTCTTTGGTGGGCAGCTTTTCCGTGGTACGAGGGTTACGCACCTGATGGGACAGCTTTTCCCGAAGAGGAAGCCACGCCTGTAGCGCCTTGCCCAGGTTCAGACGTCGTCCAAGAGCTGCTGGAGAATGTGGTCGACGCGTCGGCAATGACCAGTGCCAACAGTGGGGGCTCCGACGCCCCGACCGCGGCAACTGGCGCACCTCCGACCGCGACGACAGCTGGTGCGCCTCTGACTGCGACGACAGCTGGCGCGCCTCCTACCACGACGGCGGCTGACGCGCCTTTGGAATGGCCGTCAACTGGGGGCATCAATCCCACTTTTAAAGCTGCGATACAGCTTGAGGTGACTGCGGTATGCTTTCAGTCTTGTCTCGCGATGAACGATGCGCTGACTGCCTGTGTATCTAGCAAGTAAAACACTGGTTTAGCCACCGGAAGACCATTCAGACCCGGAACAACAAAAACCCATTCGTAGAATGGCTGGAGGGCTTCCAGCGCCCTGGGCCGCTTCCGCACAAGCTCCTGCTGCAGAAATTCTGCATGCAGCAAGAGGACTACTATGAGGGGGTGGAGGAGCGATTCAAAGACAGATGGGCATCATCGGGGCTCGAGCAGAAGTATGCCCTCGACTTCAGATGCAAATGCATGAAGGAGCTGTTAGACGCGGAGCCGGAGGTACGAGCTGAGATCGTGGCCCAGCGGGACGAGGAGCACGAGGAGACATTGGCAGAGTACCACAGGCACGTCCAGCTCGCGGGAAACCCGGAGACGCCGGATGCGTCAAAGCAGGAGGCGTAAGTCTTATCATTAATGCGTCAGTTGACAAACTGACAGGGATTTCTTGTATAGTTGTCGTAGGAACTTGGCCCAAGTAGTGCAGCCATTCCTGGATGGTATCTCGAAGCTGACGGGGCTGCATGTGACGCTGCTGGCGGGAGGGCAGCGAACGGTATACTTTGACAGCGTAAGCTACACTATTTCGACTTATATTTCAATCTAACGTCGTTGAAAGGATGCACGCAGGACGCACCGTGTCCATAGGGGGCGTTCCGGGTCAAACGATCCAAGAGTGGGACCCACAGGGCTTCAAGACGAAGATCATGGCACACTTTATGAATTACCTATCAGAGACTAACGAACGTAAGTCTGGCGGGTCGCAGGAGGCGCTGCGTGGGGAGTGGCACCCGTTGCTCCTGCCAACTCCGCCGAGGACAGGGCCGCCGCCGTACGGGACCTGCTCCCGACGAGCGCGGGCCCCGTACCAGCTACAGACACATCAGCCGTTGCACCGTCCGCCACGACAGCCACCGACGCGTCACGCATGCGCAAGGGAAGAACAAGGAGGAGAAGCGAGGACTTTACAGAGACACCCTCGCCGCCGAACTCGCGCCGCTCATCGCTAGATCGGTCCCCTTCACCCGAGCGTCCCCCTTCGCTCCCCCCTTTGCGCCCGCCTTCTTCAATACGCTACCGGCAGTGCTCGACAACCCCAGTGCTGCCTGAAAGTCACGTGCTGATGCCAGATATGGCGGCGAAACTCACAGCGATGCCGACGATGATGCGTCGCGAGGAGCTGGCGGGCCTTACGCGCCTCCATGTAACGAACTTCAACCGTGAGAACGCCCTGGTCAGGAACAAGGCAATGATGGAGGCGCTGGACCTGCGCGCGGCAGTGGAGGATCTTTTCCCACCGCGTCCTCATCCAGTGCCCAAGCCAGTGCTCAAGCCCTGCAGGACAGCCGCCACAGATGGAGCGCCCCCAGAACTCGCGCGCAGGTTGATGCGTCTGAACCAGATGGTGGAGGAGGAGCGCGAGAAGGAGCGCGAGAAAGAGCGCGAGCAGGAGAAGGAGCATGAGGGGCCGGTTGAGACGGACCATGAGATGGATGTCGACACGGCGCTGCTTGCACTGGTCGTGCAGACGTCGCCGCATGAAACCTCGCTGCTGGTCGTCCAGACGCCGCCGCTCCAGATGCCGCTGGTCGTCCAGACACCGCCGCTCCAGATGCCCGTGCAGACGCCGCCATTTGAAACCCCGCCGCCAGTCGTCCAGACGCCGCCGCCGGTCCTGCAGATGCTGGTCGTGCAGACACCGCCACGTGAAACTCCGCTGCTCAGTCTCGAGACGCCGCTGGCTGTGGACACGTCGGCATGGCCGCGATGGATGCTTGAGGAGTACGGGTTACTGAACGCGGAGATGGGAGCAGAGTGGCAGAAGGTCGTGAGGCTGTGGGCGGAGCTCAAGCAGGCCTATGGATTCCAGACATTGGTGCGTACAAACAGCGGCAGCAGAAAAGGTCATACTAAAGCAAGCTGCATTCGAAACAGACGGCGGCACTGCCTACGTCCTCACGACCAGCCGAGGTCGGGCAGTGGATCAAGTACAGAAGATCCACCACCCGTGAAACCAAGATCGACAAACTTGAGGTTCTGTCGGCCAAGTGGTGGAAGTGGTGGAGCGCGCTTGCCCCCACATGGCGGAAGAAGGACGATGAAGGTCTGCCGGTGACAGAGGAGCGCGTCGGCGGCGATTGGGGTGTTCTCGTGCACCCCGGGGCAAATGGAATGGCGGTGGTACTTTGGCCGCTCACGTGGTGGAGAAAAAAAGAGGGCAGCGGCGTGGCGAGTGACAGCTGGTAGCGGGCTGTTCGCGACGTCGCCTGGGTTCTGAATTCTTCGCTTTCTGCGGTGAAGTCCAGGTACGTCTTCATTTCTCACGTTCTGCCGGAACTGCAGATTCTTACTCTTCTTAGTAAACGCGCACTGTCGGACGTGGCGGACATATCAATGGGGAATGCAAGGAAGCGCGCACGCACGGAAGCTTGATACATGGTGTTTGCATAGTACAATAAAAATTATTTTGGGTTGTGTCTGTTTGGCGGGAGGATGTGAATCAAACAAGTGCCGGGTATGGTTACCTGCCCTAGGGGATAATCAAAGTCTGATGGTACGCGAGAGCGCCGGGGTGCCGAGCAACGGACCCGAAGGACCACACTAACCGAGGCTACGCGAAGGGTGCCGAAAAGCCGCCCAGAGCAGCCCAGGAGGCCCCGTACCGGTATTCCCATGCCCGAAGAGCCTCGCCATATTTTGTAATACAGCCGCCGACCCGTGTCGGGACATTTGACTATTATACTACAGCTTCAGCTGGTTCTTTTGCGCAAGCACAACCCATTGTATTCTTTGACCCAAACTCGACCGCCGCTCATTCGGCATTATCATTCCAGTCTTCCAGTAGTCTGGACTTCTCGCCGTTCGGGTCGGATTACTTCAATCCGCCGGATACCAAGATCTAATCATATGTGTTCGCGATAGTCTTGTTATCTTGCTGCATCAAATACGCGGATCGCTTCTTGACGTGTGATCATTATCATGTACAATAACTTGTATAAATTTCTTGCAATATCAGAAGAGATTTCTGACACTATTCTCTCTATTAAGTTAGAAGACTGGAATCAGTCTTACGCGGGAGAATGTTACGAGCGGCATCCCAATTGGGTGATGACCGCATCTTATCTAATCTATTTAGGAGTACTTGGCTCTGTTATGATCGCGGGTCACTAGACCCACTATATAGTTCTGAATTACAGTAGTAAACAGGGCTTTTCACCCTTTACTTGTACTCTATACAAAGTCAATACATCTCCGCCAGGAGACGTGCTGGTTTACCCAGAGTGAACTAAGTGATCGGTGTAACGCACCTCAACACTGGATCACTCGGACCGGCTTCGGTATCTGCCGGAATGCGCACCAAAAGTCGTTATTGAAGAGCAGCAGGGAATGTAAGGCAAATGTGAAGTGACAGAATGAATTTTAATGGTTCCAATACCATTATGACGGTGCTATATGCAGAACCAAGTGCTCAGGAATTTACAGTACTTTAATTACCAAATCTGTCCACCAAAATGGACCCTGATTTCAAACCATCGCAATTTCTGCCTGTATAACATCTGCAGAAAATCCAGGAAAATGCTAAAAACAGTCCTCCGGGTCATATATCAAACATATTGCAAGATGCCACCCAGGGGGGAAGGTGGGATATGACTTTGGGAGTTGGGTTGAGGTTAACTCAAAGTGCGAGGCCTACAATATTGCAAACTCAGTTGGTTTTTGGCTGATTTTGAGTCCAATATTCATTCAGAGCTCCCTATGGACTAAATACCCCTGATCTTTCGACAGTTTATAGTTCTATGGACCCAGTCAATGCCCTTCGAGGATGCAGAACTATTTTCCACGTCTCATGGCTCGCAAAATTGGCCAAAGACCTGAAAAACCATCCAATTTTCAAATGTCCACAGCACCTCTGGAAATGTCATATATTGTAGAAGATATCTAGAAAGTGGGATTCCTCCATGGCCGATACATTTGCTCACGGGATAGGCCTACAACGAGGGTTTAACATCCATGGACTCATATGCAACAAACAGATTGTAGAGAACATATGAAGTCTCAGTTATATTTTTCTCTGGCTCTTGAAACTAATTAATATAGTATGAGTCAACCTATTGCAGGGTTGAGTCAAAAAACAAAAATTAAACATTACAATGGCGGGAGACCAGTGTTTTGCTGTAAGCACCCTGTGTAAATTAACAATATGTGTAAATCCTTCTCAGAAAGTCCGGGAGAGTATAATGAATGGTATAAACTAGAAATTAAGTGTCAGGGGAGCTTTGAAGGCGCTATGGATTCAAAAGTACACCCTGTTCGCCGTGCCGATCCTGATTGGGATGCGCGATCAGATATCAATCACTGTGAGAAATATGCATTGCTCAGGGCCTCGGGCGACTCTGTACATCTTTCCCCGCTTCCAATGTCTCCTCAACTATCTAACGAGCTGCCCGCAGGGGCTTCCCTATCTGACTGGGGAAAGCCCGGGCAGACCGGGAGAAAGCAGTGGTCCATCATCTTATTTTCGATCTGGTGCGTAAGCTATCTTTATCACTCATATCTCTCTACTGATTTCCACAGATAATACAGGCAGCTAACTACAACCAGACTCTGTCTCTTCATTCAATGCATGCTATTTTTTTATTTATGAGTGAAATTTGAACAAAGTGTGAGATAAGGGGCCGGGAATGTCAGTTTGCACGCATTTAACAAGTCAAATTAATTTCCAAGGTGCAGCGGGCACCCCTGTAATTTCCCCCCGATTTGTGGGTCATTACTACGCACAGCGGAGGTGAATTACGGTACGGGACAGCTAATGGCTGGATGGCGCGCCGACAGTGCTGATCACGGCGTGCTGATAGCGTGCACTATCAGATCTGATGGGCAATTGATAGCGCCAGATCTCTTAGCTCTCATCTAATGCTAGTTAAGATTCTCTTTACTGGTAGTCAAATCCCTATTTAACAGGATTCAACAGGGCATGGAGAACCACCCCAAACCCACTGTATTAGAGGGGGAAACCTGCTATAACTCCGCCTCTAATACACGGGCTTAGTTGGGCTATATAGGTGCAGGTAGTCGTTCAGTAACGCCGAGTGCCCTAATTGTATATGCAATGCCTTGACTTATGTGCCAGAGATTGCGATAAGTGTGAGATAGGGGGCCAGTAACGGGGCCTCCGTGTATGTAGCGGTTAGGATGTGTTCGTATAGTATGACAGCACACCCTGCATTCTGTTCCTGATTTATGGTTCATTATTGCGCACGGCGGCGACGACTTATGCTGCAGCGGCGGAACTATTGTCGGCTTTGATCACGCTGATAGCATCGTTATCAGCGGTTATCTCGCGCTATCAAAGCTGATGAGAACAACATAGGGGGGAATGTATATATTTCTTTCCGGATTTAAGGTGTATTATTGCGCGGCGGCGACGATTTACGCTGCAGCGGCGGGACTATTGTCGGCTTTGATTGCGCTGATCGCAGTGCGCTGATAGCGTCGTTATCAGCGGTTATCTCGCGCTATCAAATCTGATGGCAACGATAGCGCAAGATCTCTTAGCTCTTAATTAACGAGCTATTTAGCAGTAGTTAAATAGCTAATTAGCGAGATTTAACGGGGGCACGGAGGACTACCTAAAACCCCCCGTATTAGAGGGGGAGACTTAATGTAGCTCCACCTCTAATACGAGGGGTTAGTTGGGCACTATAGGTGGCGGAAAGGTCACCACGGAAGAAGAGGCGCTCAAAGAGGCTGTTGACGAATTCGCTGTGAGACATGTAGGTTACTGTTTGAGGAATCAAAGGATGCAAGTAATCCACATCGTATGTTGGAATTTGAGACAGAGTCGTGGCCTTCTTATCCCAAGACAAAAAAAGTCAAAGAGGACGGCCGTAGAGCCTTGCAATAAAATTCTACGTCCATCACTAAAGTTTGTGGTACTAAGTTCGTTTTGAAGGCTTTAATCAGGCTTTAAGTAAATGAACCAGTGCCTGGCGCGCCAAAAAGAAAATGTTTGGGATGGTCCTCGTGAGCTCCACACTTTCCCCGGACGCAACTGACTTTGACCCCGCCATTTTTCTTTCGTGAAATGAAGTTGGTAAATAGATTGCTACTCCTCGTCTGGGGCAAGATGGCGCCCAAAAAGTAGAAATGAAATGTATCAACATTTCTATGGTAACCGTGCGGCCGTCAAACGAGGGAGGCTGAAAGACAGGGGCTGGCGTGTTTAAGATAGTCTTTCAACCTCAAGACGACGATGCAGATACATATAAATTTTTCGACGGCCGGTCAGGAGCCCAAGGACTACTGATATTAATACTCGCCAGCCTTGAGGTGCCGGGCGCGGTCAGATTTAGAGCACAGGTGGGCTTACATACAATGCGCGTCTTTACACGATGCTTGAATGATTTATACAGTGGTCAAACCACAATGCAGATTACAGTTAACTTGAAATCGTTCAACTCCAGTTGAAAAGTCTCGTGACCGCGGAGTCGGTTCCGATCTATTCCGAACTTTTCGGCTTCTGGTTCATTGTTCCGGTTCTTCCGAAACGTTAACCTGCTGTCGCAAGAGCTCCAGACCACTCCCGACGACACGGCGAATTGCATGCTTCCCACCACGCCACGGTCTGAATTCATTTCAAAGTTTCTCACATGTCTCCACATGTAGTAGGCGCTCTGGAGTCTCTCAGCTTGAAGGCTTGACCTCCGAGTCTCTTGACTGACGCTATGCATACAGGCCCATTGGATTGCAAACTCTCAACGCAACAATCCAGTAGTACCCGTGGATGCACGCCATAAAGTTTAAAGGCTTCTGTGCAAATTAAGATGCACCTACACGCAACTTACATGCTGCAGATAGCTCAGCATCGTACGACGTACTCTTCCTCCCCCAATGATGGTCGACTATCCGCAAATCGCCTCATCGTGGCTCAAGCAGTTCGGAAATTTTCTCGAGTCGGGAGACGTCGCCAGCACGGTGTCCTGCATTCACGCGGGCGGCTACCTGCGCGACATCTTGGTCTTCACCTGGAATAATCGTTGTCTTCACGGCCATTCAAAGACCGCAGCATATCTGGGCGACACCTTGGCTGCTGCCGCGATCGCGGAGGTCAAACCCGACTTGCGGGCTGGATTGGCGCCGGAATATGGGCCCTTGACCGACCACCTGCCGCTGCGCGCAGTGTCTGGGGGATTCACGTTCACCTGCGCGGTTGGTCTCGGCCGCGGCTACTTTTCGCTGGTTTATGCGAATGGAGAGTGGAAGGCGTTGGTTGTGATGCTGAAGCTCGAGGATATCAGAGGCCACGAAGAAATTGCCTGGAGTGATGTGAGGACTGGGAGACGAGAAGATATAGAAGCCAATCCGCAGGTCTTGATCAGTACGTTAATTTACTGCTTAGTCGTATTCGAAGCCCCGCTAAATTATCTGCAGTTGGCGGTGGACAGACGGGCCTCAACGTCGCCGCGCGATTTAAACGGATGGGAATCAACTCGTTGGTAGTCGAGACGAACCATCGCATCGGGGACAACTGGAGAAAGCGGTATCCAACATTGGCGCTCCACTCCCCGAGAAAAATGAACTCGAGTAAGTCGGCGGCTTGTTTTCTTCTTTCAACGGGATATGGTTCTCATCGTTATAGTGTTATACCAGTCGTATCCACGCACCTGGCCAGTGTTCACTCCACGCGACAAGATGGCGGGTTGCTTGGAGCAATATGTCCAGTCCCAGGACCTGGTGGTGTGGACAAATTCACGGCCGCTCCCGCATCCAACATACGATGTTGCTGCCAAACACTGGACTGTTGTGGTCGATCGCGCGGGAGAGCGCGTTACTCTTACCCCAGCCCACATCGTCGTCGCAGCAGGTGTACTCGGTGCTCCTCGCATGCCCAACATCCGCGATAAAGCCCTCTTCTGCGGGACGACGCTCCATTCCTCGGAGTACCACGGCGGCAAATCCTTCGCGGGGAAACGCGTCGTCGTCGTGGGCGCGGGAAACACAGCAGCCGACCTGTCTCAAGACCTCACGTTCCACGGTGCTCGGTCAGTTACGATGGTGCAGCGGTCTGGGACTTGGGTCGTTTCGGGTAGCTCCATGCGTATTTTGATGGAGCGCATGTACCCGGAAGAGCTCGAGGTGGACGTGTGCGACCTCATGACGATGGCGCGACCGCTTGAGTTGATGCGCCGAGTAGACAAGGCGACCGAGGCGCAGATGATGGAGCAAGAAAAGGAGACGCATCGCGGGCTCCGGGAAGCGGGGTTCAACATCACCTCGGGCAAGGGCTTCTTGGTGCTTTTCTACGAAAAACACTCCGGTAAGACATCATGATGTATGTCATAGGTTCGCCGCTCACGACGTCCCATAGGGTTCTGTAATCATCATCTCATGAATCAAACCCCACTAGTAACTGACTACCACCAGGGCTCGATTTCGGCTGCGCAGAGCTCATCCGGTCCGGGCAGGTGACCGTGAAGCAGGGTGTCGAGATCGCCCGGTTCACCGAAGACTCCGTGGTGTTTACAGATGGCTCCTCCCTGGAAGCAGACGTGGTCGTTTTCGCGTGAGCGGTCTGGTTCAATAATTCGCAACCATAATCTGACTGCCGATAGCACGTCCTACGAGAGTATCTGCGACACCATGCGCGGCGTGTTCGGCGACTCAATCATGGACCAGGTTGGTCCTGTTTGGG
Source organism: Mycena rosella (assembly GCA_029378255.1). Classification (NCBI taxonomy): domain Eukaryota; kingdom Fungi; phylum Basidiomycota; class Agaricomycetes; order Agaricales; family Mycenaceae; genus Mycena; species Mycena rosella. The sequence continues at coordinate 120,590 of JARKIE010000177.1, read as the reverse complement.
GAGTTGACGGCGAAGGAGAATTGCGGGGCTGCTATCGCCCAACCGGCCATCCGGGCGTAAGTTATGATTTTGTTATTGCCGGTTCGTTCCTGATCTATTCTCCTCGGCAGCTGTGGTTCGCTGCAGGTGAATTCTACCAGTCGCGCGCGTTTTCAAAGCAACTAGTGGGGGGATTTTCACTTCTGTGTTCGTAACGTTGACTGCTTTCGCGTTCCAGGCATTGGAGATTAAGGCCATTGAATTGGGCCTTTTGGAATTGTGAAGGAGCCCTACAGTTTTGTATATATAGATAGTTCGGCTCCAACGTTTCGTGACAGGACTAGCGGGACTCCGCCAATCTCGTTGGCAAGCCTAAACGCGTGCACGCGTGAGTATTTAACTGGTACCCTGAAGCTGGACGGCATGTTGCAACGGCGCAAATTTGAACTTCTATCAAGGTTTCCAGCATACATCGACGGTTCACTGGCACCAATGGTTTAATTTTGTGTTAATGATAATGCAGTTCTACGCAAGCCCACGGGCAGCTTTTCTCCACCGCAGCCTCGCTAAAATATCCCACCCGTCCGGGGCGGGCGGGTCAACGACCACATCGAGAGCAATCCCTGATTCATTGGCACCGGATCGCCTCTAAGCGAGCCTTCACCTAGCGCATAGTCAGCCTTGCAGAGGGCGCAGCCTTTACGCAGTCAAGAACAACGAAACGAAAAGGCGCGGGCGGCAACCAATTGCCTCCATCTATTCCCTGCCAGCGAGTCCGAGTGGCGTTGGAAAGGATGAAGTCCGTCATGAGCCGCCCAAACATGTAGACCGATGCCTCAGAGTACAAGTTCTCACACTGCACTGCCAGTGCGGCTACGATTTCAGGACACTCCCAGCTCCCCAAATCGGCTTCGAGATCGCAGAGATATGCGGTCTGGTGGTCGGATGATCCAAGAATGTTACGAGGGAGCAGGTCGCGGTGGATGATCCCGGGAATGGAGCTGAATAAGGGCTTCTGCTACTTGCAAGAAGATTCGCTGGAGTGCGAGGACACCAATGGTGTTCGCGGACAGTTTGTTGTAATTATTGAGCTTGGGGAAGACGATACGACCATCGGCGGTACGGCCAAGGAGGTCAATCACGTTGTGCAGTTCATGGTCCTTGGCCTGGAGAAGATTCACGATTTCTCAACTCGATCTGGGAAACTTGGCGAAATGAATTCGCTCGTCGTAGGCTATGAGGGGGAGTTTGGCGACGTTAGCTGGGGAGAGTTTGGCGACGAAGTGCGGTATTCTCCTCCTCTGAGTCGCCATCCTTGATGAAAAGTCCCAGGGGAATGGCAGACAAGCCGGAGATTTCGGAGATGTCGTTGCCACGGATCTCGTAGCCACGTCTCGGAGTCTCGTCGTCGCGTATCGCGCCAACTTTGTCGGGGGGAAGAAGCGAATCATGTGGAGGCGGTGACTACGGGAGGCTCGCCCGTAGACGGAGGATATTCTCAGGGAGAGTGTCAGGTACGTCGTGAACCACGACATATCAGACGGTTTCTTGTAGAGATTATGGAAAACAGAGGCGTGCATGATGATGTTCGTATGCCCCTCGAGGAGGTTAGATGCGTCTTTGAATTCAAAGTCTTGCGCGCGTAGGCGTTGTAGTGGCGTTGTACCTCGGCCAGGAAAGTTTCGTCAGAAACAACATCTTCTGGCCACCATTGTCCTGTTAAGCGTAGATCTCGGTGTAGGCCCTTACCTGCAGACATGGTGGCAAAAAGGAAGGTAACGTGGGAGTTAAAAAAAAAAGTCTCTGTGCCTACGGCAAAGTGCTTGCCACATTTTTGCTACTCGTAGGCAGACTGGTTACGAGTCTACTCAAAAGCCTTCAACTCCGTTACTATCAACTCTGAATGGAATCGTGAGCGACAGTGGCTGCGAAGAAAAAACGGCAAAACGGCAAAACGGAGTTCCACTTTACCGAAGTCTTGCTAAGAGCTTACCACAGCTTCACATTCCCTACCGCAGCTTTGTTGGGTTTATTTCAGGAATCAGACGGAGTTTAGTGTGAGAGAATCCAATAATAAATTAGCGGTTGGCTGAGCTCTGCAAACGCTTGAGCAATACATAGGAAACTGAGCTACTTATATACTAAACTGTTCAATGTTACTAGAATGTTCCATAATAATCTCCTGTGTTCTCCTGTGTTCTACTTGACTCTGGCTGACTCTCGCCATGACTCGAACCTCGGCCATGATGCCGGGTTGCCTCTTCCGGCAATAACTCCAACACTCCCCTTCAAGCCGGCATCATCTCATGATCCGGTTCAAACTCCCCTTATTCCTCATGAGCATTCGAGCTCCTGCAAGTCGGACTTCAAGCCGGCCCATTCCGATTCATTCGGATCAGTTCTGTTCACGTTCGATTTCAATCGAAAGTCTTCTTCATTAATTCACGCCCAATTCCACATGGGAGTCTTCTTTGTCAATTCACGCCCAATTCCACATGGGAGTCTTCATCTCTTCACGCCCAATTTCACATGGGAGTTTTCTTCATCAAAATCTGTTGTCCTAGTTCGAATGTGCCGTGATGCCAATTTATTCCGTAATTCAACTGGTGTCCTTAAAAGGAACTGTCAGTCTTCGATGGCAAAATCTGCTTGGTCGTCGTTGTCTAGGGTTGCCGATGATCTCGCTGGTCTGATTCCATCCGCTGGGTAACCGGTAGCTGCCGGGAAAGCGTTTGTGTTGGGTTTATTTCAGGAATCAGACGGAGTTTAGTGTGAGAGAATCCAATAATAAATTAGCGGTTGGCTGAGCTCTGCAAACGCTTGAGCAATACATAGGAAACTGAGCTACTTATATACTAAACTGTTCAATGTTACTAGAATGTTCCATAATAATCTCCTGTGTTCTCCTGTGTTCTACTTGACTCTGGCTGACTCTCGCCATGACTCGAACCTCGGCCATGATGCCGGGTTGCCTCTTCCGGCAATAACTCCAACAAGCTTCCCATTCACTGCCTGACTGGTGTTGATGAATCATGTCAGCACGATTCATCAGTCTTCCCAATTTGGCTCAAAATCCTCAGCGTCATCTTGATTACTTGAGCGACACGCGTCCTACTTTCGGAATTTCTTCCGACCGAGGTGACTGGATCGTAGGCCTAAGACTCCCGCCTAAGATAGAGGGCGTGGAAACTCCGCACCCTTAGATAAGCAGTCGCATGTCACATCATCACGCTCGATGACGAGCGATATGGCTCCATCCCTGGACCTCCGAGGTCGGGTTTTTCTCATAGAACCCTTATTCATTGCTTAGAAGAAGAGATTCTATGTTGCAGATTTGGCAAAAACCCATTTGGGAAAAAGTTATAAGGACCCACTAAATTCTGTGTGACATTTTCCTCAAGTGTTTCTACGTGCTTTTCTACCGAAACAGGACACTTTTGGGAAAATGACCCTCAAAATTTGGCCGCCACAGCCACAGCACAGCCACCCGGCATCGCTCGGCATCTTCTCCGGTGATCTCCGTTGAGTGTTGGGTTGAACTATCATTGTGCAGCACAGTCTGAGACACACTGTATAGCATTTCTAGCTGGTTTGAAGTTGCATGGTAGCTACTACTACCCGAAAATTCCCCCAAGACCACTCATACTGCCAAATAAAAATAAAAATCAACTCTCGAGGCCAGGATTTGTCCGTGGGAACGCTTATATAAGCGGATTACATAAGGGTGCGGAGTTTCCACGCCCTCTATCTTACCTGCTGAGTGAGCACTCGGCACTTCGGCACTTGGACTTAGCAAGCGCGCAGATTGCGCTGATAGGAGCTATACGTCTAACTCGATCTGTGATGGATTGCAAAGAATTGCGTATAAAATGATTCTGGCTCTCTCCATCATGCTGCACTCCATTTCCCCTCAACACACCAATACCAACCAGTAACTTCATCGCAATGTCTGCTCTCTTCACCCCCCTCAAGCTCGGAAGCGTCACAATCCCGAACAGAATCGGTGCGCGCCGTTTCCGCGCCAATTCCGACGTCCTGCTGAATGATCGACTCCAGGGATGAGCGCGCTCACGCGCAACCGCTCGTCGGCAACCGTCCCGAACGAGGTCATGAGAGAGTACTACACCCAGCGCTCCACCGGCGGCGCGGGGCTTATCGTCACCGAAGGAACACTTATCACGCGTCAAGGGTGCGGGAATCTCTCCAAGATGTTTGTTTGGTGATCAGGCTGATGCGCTTTGAAGGAGCGAGTGGACCGACGCACCGGGGATCTGGGAGCAATCCCAGGTTGAGGGATGGAAGAAGGTCGTCGATTCTGTCCATGTTGCGGGCACCAAGATTTACTGCCAGGTTCGTCGGACGGCGCGTCTACAACTTCCCCGATGCTCACATTTATTTCGCAGCTGTGGCACCGTACGCTGCTCATTTATCTTTAAAACTCACTACTGATGAGCTGCAGTTGGCCGCGCTAGCCACCCTGAAGCCCCGGAGCAGATTGTCGCCGGTGTGGTATGTTCTGCTACTCTACCGAGCCGCTTCAGTAAGCTAATCCACCGCCAGCCCGTCTACGCGCCCTCCGCCATCTCTGCCCGCGGCGGCAAGTTCCGCTTCCTCCCCGGAGCCCCTGGATACGTGACTGTACGGCTGGCTCACCACTGGCTTTCACCTCGTGCTAATAAACCCACAGCCCACGGAGATTGAAGACCCCACCGTCCTCATCGCGCTTTTCAAGCAAGCGGCCATCAACGCGAAGGCGGCGGGCTTTGACGGTGTCGAGGGTATGTGATCACCGTCCATCTCGACTCAGTGCTTACTTTTCTCGCAGTCCACGGCGCAAACGGGTACCTCGTGCACCAGTTCCTCGACTCGACGTCGAATAAGCGCACGGACAAGTGGGGTGGCAGCGTCGAGAACCGCGCGCGCTTCGCGATCGAGACGCTCAAGGCGCTCATCGAGGTCTGGGGGCCTGACGTCGCGCTGCGGATCAGCCCAGGTACGCACGCGCCATTCTGCCCGAGACGAACCACTACTAACGGCGCATAGCTGGCGGATACAACGACATGGGCATGCCGCTGGCCGAGACCACCGCGACGTTCGGCTACCTCCTGCGCGAGGTCAGCAAGCTCGGGCTCTCGTACGTTGCGCTGGTGCGCTACCACCCGCTGCTTGACCCTGAGTACGACGGCAAGAAGCGCGCGACGCAGCACGATGTCGTCGCGACCCTCAGCCCGTTCATCAGCGGGCCCGCGCTGTTCGTGAACGCGGGCGTCACGCCCGCGGAGGCGGAGGAGCTCGTCGGGAGCGGCAAGGCCGCGGGCGTGTTCTTCGGCATACCGTACATCACGCACCCGGACCTGGCACGCCGGGTGAAGGCGGGGAAGCCGCTCGACAACGCGCCGGACTTTGCGACGCTGTATGGCGCGCGTGGCGTTGATCCCAAGCTCGGGTACACCGACTACAAGGAGGCGGTGTATTAAGGCAAGGGGAAGAAAGAAAAGCTTTGCGTACTTATAGACAGGGAACGAGATTTACTCATAGATCTTATTGGGTTGGTTGAGACTGAATATAACATTTTGGATAACAAATCGTTTCTCCCGTCCACCCCTTATCGTAATCCCGCCGGGCTTCGGCGCGCAGGTCTCTCGGAACCGCGCACACGCCAGCTCTCGGAAATTTCGTTTGTACCATGGCAACTCCCTTGTTCACAACTGAAAGGGCTGATAATAGAACTTGTCCATTCGGACAATTACATTCGCAGAGGAGGTACATTCATGAACCATCTGCATGCAAGCATGCTACAAAACTACACAATGGACAGGACACTGACTCACCAGCCATGATTGCTCAGAAGACCCAAGTATCGGGGCTACGCGCCTTCTTATTCAGCTTCACCCTGCGCGCATCAAGCGTCGCCGCGCTGCGTTGCGGGGAGTTAGCAGTACCATGTGCTAGAAGACACAACGTACTAGGCGTCGAAGAGGGCCTTCCCTCCTGCGAGGAACACAGCGTTCTTCGGGAGGCCCGCAAGGGACGCGAACTTGTAGTGCACAAATCTAAGGAGCTTCGCATACTCGTACGACTTGCCCGGGGGTGCGGCCTCGTGAAGAACTCGATGTAAGGCAAACCAAAGGCAAACACCCGAGTTCTGTCCGGGTGAGTCGGAAGTAGCGCTGAGCTGGAATCAAAAGACGGATCGACGTGAGATCGGGTGTTAGCAGGCCAGCTAATACACAGTGACACCGGCTGCGTGATCCATCACTCTAGTTCCCTTGGTTGAGTATAGAGCGGGTCCAGGATCCACCGCTTCTCCTTGCATCGCCATTCCCAGTCCCTCCTGCGAGTTTGCTTCTTGGCTTTTGCCTCCGCAGCGGCGGCCTTTTTCAACGCAGCCTTGGTAGGAGTTCTACGAGGCACCCGAGTGCGTTTCTTGACTGTCAGAGGCTCTTGAACGTAGTCTCTCTTGACAGACGCTTTATCAATTCTAGCTCGTACCTCGCTTAATAAAGTCTGTTAGTTACCGCGCCCTGTTACCCGGTAGCCTGCGTTATTATGTAATGATGGAGATTCACAACCAAACAAACCATTTATTTCACGCGTCTTCACCTCATCCTCGGCCATTTTGCATGTTTTTTCGAGATATTCAATGTAAGGAAGCATACTAAAGTACCTTTAAACGAGGGGCCGGTGTTGCCGACTAGAACCTTGCTTTGTTCGCTTTGTAAGCCAAATCGGAAAGCCCAGCTCCAGTCCCATTCATCCCATCTACACTATCTATGTATTTTTGTTTTCTCTATACATTGCCATCTCCTATGGTCCCCACTACGCCTCCGCGTCTGGCCCGAGTCAGGTATGGCGCCCGAACGAGTGATTTGTCAAAGCTCACCTGACGTACTGCCCGTAACGCGCCGTGCCTTCCTAGCCACGTCGCCGTCGTCGGTGAAGTTCGCCCTCCTCTTACCTCTCTTAATCCGTGCCATCCGCAGCGCGTCGAGGGGTGTGAGACCATCGTCTTCAGAGCCTGCTGCATTTGTCGTTTTCTAACTGTTCCCGTGCGATCAGAACATGAGACTTACTGCTGTATGCATACTTTTCGGCTTCGCCCAATTCGTATACAGACGATTCCGACGACTCCTCTGCTGATCCCTCCTTCGACGAGAGGTCGCTGGAAGAGCCGCTTCCAGATAGCGAGCCACTGGATCCGATCACCTCGGCTCCTTCCTGCTCATGGTACGGCTGATGCAAAGCGTCGGTCTCTCCGAAGGCCTGATACCCAGTCTCGCCCTCCTCACGGAAACTGGCCTGACCTCCGTACATCACGCTCTACATCCCGTTGGTACTGTCCCAAGGGCGGGATTGGTAATGCTCCTGTCCTTCCACGTCAGGTATGGGCTCCCGAGGTGTTTCTGCTCGCGTGTCGTTCAAGTTAGGTGTCAGGCCTGATATCTCCTCCTGTCGCCGTATCAGATGGGCCGTTTGTGTTTTAGAGCAGACTTTCACCTCTATTTCAGTCTCCCCGTGAGTAAGCACCGGCGAGGGCATGAACAAAGGCGTTTGCTGCATCTCTGGCGACGGCGTAAATAAAGCCGGGGATTGTCCACTGGGTGGATCTTCTTCCGCGCGATTTACACCAGCCGCTCGCTGCATCTGACAGCATTTAGTCGCGGTCCGACAAGGACCTCAAATCACACCTCTGAGCATACACTGCCACCACCTTCCGTTTCAGCCTGTAAATGAATCGTTAGCCCACATTCTAACGTCAAAGGTTAAGACTCACAGTATAGTTCGCCCTTGCGTCTTGGTGTTCGTTACCGTCTACTCCACCCTGCACCTTACCCATTACCACGCAATCTGTGAACAAACGGCAAGCCTCACCGGAAAGTTGCCAAGCGTCCGAAGACCTTCGCTTCCCATCGTAAATATGCTCTCTGCCGCCCTGTCCGATAGGCCCTGCAGCTGCTGGCCAGTGTAAAACATTGAGGGCCCCCCTGCGCTCTCCATTCTGAGTGTGTGGGCGTTCCTCAGGAAGTTCAATTTTGGTGGTGCAGAGGTGCCCTGCGTTCCAAAACCGGTCTCTAGGCCCTGAACGCTCAGCCCAGGCCCTTGGCTTTCGAAAGGAGATCCTAAGCCCCCTGGGGCGGTACGCTGGCCAGCCCCTCCGTAAGAATCATGGAGTAAGTCGGAGGCATAAAGAGTCTGTACGCTCGATGGCGAGCTCGCGTGGACAGCGGATGCCCTGAAGCCCAAGCGCGTCGCCGATGAGGTGTGGAAACTGGGACCAGTAACATGGGGGACAGCAATCCCGCTGACTTCCGCTGTTCCACGACCCGTTGCCATCCAAGTGTCAGTGGGCCACTGCGTATAGGGTTCTGCAGGTATTTGCGTGCGGCCCGGACCGCAGTTCGTTGGGTGGCTCCGAGATTTTGGCGACGGAGACGGAGGGCCCTAAGCAGTGTTTCAGTCGCGTGACTTCGATATGAGCGACCTGCACGTACTGTATATGTATCCGTTTGCCTCGACAGTGCCATGTGAGCGGACGGAAAGCCCTGGGCCTATGTGTAATCAGTCTCGGTCACACAGGTCGCGTACAACTCACTAAAGGACCCGACACCGACTGTGGGCGGCTTCGCTGTGTTGGCGTCCGCGGCGGCGTCGGTGCAGTCCTGCTCTAAGCGCGCAATAATGTCAGCAGAAAACACGAGCTCAGCGGACGCACAAACCTGGAACTGTAGCGGCTGATAATTGGATCTAACCGGAGTTTGGGGACGCATTGGCGATGAGGGTATGCCCGAATAATTGGCCCTACCCGGCGTTTGTGGGCGGATTGGTGACGAGGGCAGGGCCAGATAACTGGCCCTAACGGGAGTCTGTGGCTGGCGCAGCGATGGCGAGACCTGTGAGGAGTTAGCCACCGGTGGATAGGTGCAACAATTGACGTGCCGCCGATCCGATGTACACCCCCGCTCCTTGGCCCCCTAGTGCCCCGACCTGTTCATGGTCACGAATCAACGGCAGCCGTCCGGTAGGAGCGGGCGAGCCCATGGATGACTGACACTCAATTGGCGGAGGATGCATCTATAGACTTGTCAACACGAAAAGAAGTGGCAATAGAATCTACGTGCCGTAGCTCCGAGCAGCTGACCGTGTCCTTCATGACCAAATGGCATAGCACCGAAGCCTGATTTGGCGCCGCGAATGAGGCTGCTGGGACCAGTAATCCCAACGCTTCCAAACAAAAGTGCCGGCGCGTTTCCAACCCCGTTCGCGAATCCGCTGGGGCCGCCCGTCGAAACGTATCCGCCTGACTGATACCTGGATTCAGGCGGAGTACGCCTCACCATCGGCCGTATACTTGACAACTAGTTTAAGTTGTCAGTTGTATCTCAAATCATGGTAAATAGGACGTGCCGGTGACCCTGTACGTTCCGCTTGGTATGTCCCTGGCCTGTCTAAGCCAAATAGCGGGATCTGTTCACGGTCGCACGCAACGGCGGTGTCAATGCTTCCGAAAGAAAAAGTAGATCTATCAACGGCTAACGTCGGGGGCGCCTGCGTCATCCAGGAAATGTCAATAAGATGTGGCCTGAACAGAGGAAAGACGCACGCTAATGACGGCGGGGACCCGCCCTTGGTACTGGCCTGTCTGTTCCTGGCAATCCGTCTGTGCCGTAGCTTGACCTCCGCTGCCGAACCCGAAAGTAGCGGGGTGTGGGGCGGTCCTTGCAACCTCAAGCACCGTAGACTGGGGTCGTTCAGCCAGAAAAGCTCCTGAACCCTGCATTATTGATGTTCCCCCGAAAGGTTGCCGGCGTCGTTATATTCCCGAATACTAGCTGTGGTGCTCCAGCCTAGATGTTGTTAACATTTCCAGACTCTGGCCCGAGTACACGTACTTGTCCGCCACCAGATCCATGCTCTTGGTGCTGCGCAGCAGCTGCGTCTTCAAAAACTTGGGGGGTCTGCAAGCGCTCAACCCGCTGGACGTGCTTATAGACAAACGGACGTACTATGTTCGGCGCGAAAACTGTCGATGACGCTGTCTGTGTACTCCCAGATGCTGGATCGGAATTCTGCGACGTCGTCAGGTCAAAAAGATGAGATAGTGGTGCTATGTGAGATACGTACGTAAAGGTTGTTGCTCGCCGTCAGGCAATGGGGCTTGTCCTTCGTGAACAGGCGCACTGGCGGCGGCGGTGCGTCTTCGATAATCCATGCTTGGGCAATTTCCGCTGCACCCAAAGTCAGCGTAGGATACAAGGTAACATCTTCAGTTCACACTTACCGTTGATTGAGTGCTTCGTTCCGCTCCCATTTTTGATCTCGTAATAAACCAAACGCGCGCTGAGCTGAATGAGGCAGCCCGGGAGGATGCTTTGAATCTTCGCTGGAGCAATGACATTGTTGTCCTTTCCGAATACCAGTAGGCCCCTCAAATCATGAGATTCCAGAGCGTCGGTAAAGGCTTGCACACAGGGTTTAGGGATCGTTTGCCAATTTTTCAGATCGACGTCGTCCGCTACGCAAAGGTTAGCATGGTAGTCGGCGGCACAGGATATAATAGCTTACGAGCATCTGATCCGCCTTTCTTCATAAACACTTTCTTAGACGCCCGAATGGCCGCCGCCTTATCGACCTGAGTCCAGAGGTACTCGGATGCTTCGCAGACTTGTGTCTCAAAGACCTTTAGGTTGGGCATCAAGGCGTCCCAGGCGGTAGCCCAAACCGGGTTGGTGTCTGTCCATAAGGTAAGCGGGGTGGCGCTGAATGGACAAGCGTGGCTGCTATGCTCACCGGGACGTTTAATAACGAGCTTGTCGGATACGAGGGCGACCACAGTCAGAAAAGTATATTGAGGTGCGTTCGCGCCAGCCACGGGAGGCCCCGGCACGATCTGGCGCAATATTTTACCGCCATTGTAAGCCGACCACTGGTTGCATTGAACGACCGCCGGGGATGCCAGGTAATCCGGAGACTGGCGAAGTTTGTTGTAATAAGCAAGGCTTTTGGACCAGATGGGAAGGTACGCTTCAGGGGGGAAAACAAGGGAGGCCATGGTCAGGATGTTTGACTTTGCAGCCGCGGGGCCTTTTATACCCCGTAATTTTGCTTCCTTTCCGCCAGTCTATTTTCTTGCCGCGGAAGCGCTTTCTTTTTGCATGTCGTATCCTCCAAGTCGGGTCGTTCGTCCGCATGGAACCAAGTTCCCAATTAGGTGCCCCTAATGCGGTTGCCCTGCATGATTTAAAATTTGCATGATCTTGCAAAGCGGTTTGCAATAGCCCTTTTCGTCCAACCAAATGCGGACGCCGAATACGGATGCATGCCCCGTAGAGAGTTGTGTGACGTGGATCAAGCCTCATCAAGGAGAGTTGTGCGACGTGGATCAAGGATTAGGCTGCTCGTGCCGATGTCCGATTAAGGAACATGGCGGGGGCCGCCAACATTTGCGCACATCCCCAACAGCTAGGGCAATTTCTTTTGGGCTCGCCTCTTCCAGGGGTCGATTGATTACCCTCGCGCCCGTCAGTTCAAGTCAACCACATGCCATTACTTCCCGGGTACTCGTACTTCAGAGGCCCGTCCATCGCACTCGACTTCGTGTTGCCGTAGAGAAGTGGTCGGCGTCCAACGTGGAGACTGTAACCTTCTGGTAGCGTAGTCAACTCTACAGCCGCGGGGCCTTTTGTAGCCCGCAATGTTGTTTCCTTTCTGCCAGTTTCCTGCCGCCTTGATTTTTCACGTGAAGCACGACATGTCCTCTGCGCTGGGTCGATCGTCCGCGTGGAACCAAGGTCCCGATTAGGTCGCCCAAACACGCTTGCCGGTCGTGCTATTGATGTCGCACAGCGGTGTGCAATACTTTGCATGCCTGAATCCGGACGCAAGCTCAATTGACCAACCTGCGCCAGCCTGGGGAGAGTGATTTCAACTGCTGTCAACCTGCCACTCGAGTTGCATACATCCCCAACAGCTATACACATCCCTTTTGGACAGACCTCCTTTGGGCTCGCCATGTACGGGACGTTACCCAGCAGTTCTGCACGCGATATATAAGGTTTCTGCTGTGACGAAAAGCAGAGGATGGACTACCCTCGCACCCGTCAGTACCAGTCAAGCATACACCATTACTTCCAGGCGATTCGTAGCTCAGAGTCGAGTCTATCGAACTCGTCGGGTGGCTCGTCTTCTCCTTCAACCGCCATTGATTGTCGCCATTTCGTACCGAATACTGGAATGGCCTCGATCCCCATTGATGTTGAGAAGTGGGCGGCATCCAAGCCATGCGACGTCGATGAAGATCAGCATGCCCCTGAAGAACGTAAGCTTATTTCTGTCCAGCACGGCCATATGTTCCTCACGCACTGTTCAGCAGAGGTAGTATCCATCGGCGTGCCAGGTGGTGCGGCGACCACAACCACAACCGCTCACGCACCACTCGACACAGCCATGTTTGAGTGCAATATCTGCGCTGACACCTATCTGAAGCCCGTTGTGTGAGTAGCCGCCCATAATCTGTATTTCCGGAACTGAGCCTACTGGCTAGCACCCTGTGCATGCACATTTTCTGCGACCTCTGCTTGAAAACGAACCTCGGCCATTCGTTTTTATGTCCGTTGTGCCGTACCAGTATCACTGGAGCTCCTATCCGGGACTTCTTGTTCGAGAGGGAGTTAAGCGCCGTGATTGGAAGAGGTGTAGTTCCTGCGCCGGGAGTTCCAGCGCGAAGTAGAGCTTACATGTGGGATGATGTAGTCTTCCCACGCAATTGAAGTGATTCTGTTGTGTAAACACGCATTATATTTTGCTCTACCACGTACACAACGACAAGAGTACGACCCGCGTCTTTAAACAAACATACTATAATGCATTCTTCCCACTGTCTGGTACACACATCTTGTCTCAAACACGTCAAATGTCCGTGCTCGGTGGCTTGGGATTCCTCACTCGGGTCGACAAGGCGTTGGATCCAACCACCGCCCATTCATTGTACAAGCCACCACCCCCATACACTGGTGTCGCCAGTCCCGCTACCAATCTGGCTGTTTTGTAGCCTGTTCTTGCGGCCAATTTTGCCAACAGCCTCAGTGCTTGTTCCTCCGTTGCGCACTCCCTCAACCTGACGGTATGAATGCAAGGTAACAACCCTACTATCGAGTCCAATATGTCCAATAGCATCGCCAGCACAGACGCTTGCGTCCCGCCGATGTTTCGGGCATCCAGGACCTCCACGCGCGACACGGCGCAAAGAAAATGCACGAGTTGATCGAGCCTGGGTGTTTCGAAGTTGGCGTACACCGTGCACGCCTTGTTTAACAGGTGGTCGGCAGAGGCTACCAACGCGGACAGAGTTGCGGAGCCGAACAGTGCGATTGTCAACGTATGCAACGCAGGTGTGCAAAGTTTGCGCAGAACGGCAGTATAAGTGTCGCTGTCTGAGGATACCGTCAAACAGGTCAGGCTCCCCAATGTCAAAGCGGCGCCTGCTCTATTTCCACACATTCTACGCGATCCAACGTGAGGGACTGCAACCATGCTGTACTGGCCAAAGCCCCGCGGAGTTCGTTCCAAGTGACTTGCGATGTGCACCAGATATCAGCCAGTTTCAGCATCGTGATGTGCCCCAACCCTTCCAGGCTGCCCCAAGGGTTCACTCCCGAGAAGGCAGCTGATGTTATGCCTGACGCTAAAGGGAACATGCTCGGCGAGCCAGGTGCGGAACGGCCTCGGCTGTTTGAGGTCCAACCCAGGGTCCGGAGAAGTCGCACGGAAAACGAGTTCAGCACCCGGCTGACTCGGACGCAGTCGCCAGGCGAGTCGCAGTCGACGCGCAGGTCGGACACGCGCAGAAAGCAAGAGTGGATCTCCGCGGCGAGCCTGTCGATAAATGACTCGAGGGATAGGCACTTCACCGAACGACGGATAGGTTCGACGACCATACCCATGTTGTGATGAGAGGCTGCGGTCACCTCGGCCACATCGCGAGCACAAATGTGCAGCATGAAGTTTCGGTCCATGGTGCGGGCGATGCTGAAGCGGATGAATGCCGCGGGTGTGTATTGATGTAACCAGAGGTGGTCCCAAAACGGGGCGTAATCGTATACAATATCTTTCCAGTTTTTACAGACAAGGGCGATGGCAGGTCTCGCACACCATACGAGGGTCGTCTGGTCGCGTGGAGTTCCAGCCAATGCGAAAACGAGGCGCAGAAAAATCTCCAGCATAAGCTCTTCAGGCAATCGGTGAATGGCGCAAAGTAACAGCATTCAGTTGGCCGAAATAGGGCGTACTCAAAACATGTACTATCTAGCCCCTTTCTACGTGAATTTGATCTCCCGCTTGCACATTGCATTCATGCATCTGAAGCCCAGTCAATACTGCAATCTAGTCTCACCAATTGCCGCCAACATTTCGTCCAAGTACTCGTCCAAGCCATCAATTCCACCCCACTTGATCCTGGCAATCGCCTTCAACCCCCTAGCGAAACGCCAACGTCCGGTGCAAGTGGCTCCGCAAGGCCGACCGAATGCAGCAGTATCCATAACCAAGGTCGTAGCCCCAGGGAAGGGCGAGAATGAGCGATAACTTGAGCCGGGAATCATTGTCGGAGTGCCGGGATATACCGCGCAGCGGGGTCTCAGCCCAGCAACATGTTCCTGGTCCGACACCGCCTGCAGGTACGGTGTTATAATTTGGTATGCAGCAATCGCGATCCGCTGATCAGTATTCGGGGCCACAAAGAAAAGTTCTCCAAGGTCTCTGCCATACGCCGTTGTCACAGTGAGACGTAACCCCTAAGCATCGTCAGCAGGATCCGCATGCGCTTGTTAAAAACTCACCCGTTTCTCAGAGTGTTTGAAGGTGATGAAGCGGCGGCTAGCTAGCTCGTAGGCGCCAGAGGGTACAGCGTCTCTGGCCACGACGAAGCCACATTCCCTGATGAGGAAACACATCCATTCGGACAAGGACGAGTGCATTGTGATGATGTTCAGGTTGTCGGGCTGAGCTACATCCGAAAGAACGGACACCGCGGCAAGGGAGACGGAACCGACGATCCAACTCCGAGTGGTTTCCAAGACGTGGAAAAACCTGGTGAGTGTGAGGTTGGTGCCATCCCGTTCTACTCGGGTTATAGGGAAGAAGGGGGAAGTGTAACGGGTGATGCGACCCTTAAGGTATAGCTTCGTGAAAAGCTCTGCTTTGTGGTCAACCGTAGCGAATTTGAGAAGTTGTATCAAGCTCAGGAAGCGAAGTGTGTAGAGCAGGACATCGTTTGTGCGCCAAAACTCGTCGGTAGGTGTGAAGTTTGTGAGGAGCCCGCGCATTGAATCGTCCGTCAGGGTGGTGGGCCGTTCACTCAAATCAGGCGCCTTTTAAGGACATACGTGATATTAAGCATGATATTGCAATTATAAGGTGACGTTATCAAGTTTATGCATCCTAAAAAGGAAGGGCAGTCCAACGGGCTTGCCTTCATAGCCGTTGTGGAAAGCGGGGGATCGTCGGGAAGACACTACGAGAGGTTGCGTCAATGGACTCAGTAACAGGAGATGGACGATGACTGACGTAGAGATCATCCAGGTGACTCCCGCCCAGTATTGTTCTTCGACGTTGACGAGTACCTTCTTAGCGGTTTTGCCATGTCGAAATACCAATACATTCCCGCGCCATGGGTGTGGCAGATCCGGGACCAAACTATTGATGGTCTGGTTGAGCTGGTGTATGTGCGGGCCTGCCTGGCGTTGCGAGACGAACACAAAAGTGAAAGAATGCTCGAGATCGTGTGGGGTGTCCAACGGAAAACGGTCCACCTGGATTGTGCGGCCAGTAAGATTTGAGGTGGACAATGCTATACCCCGGCCGGTGTCGAACCAGACCTCGGTGTCAACGTCATCTATGGTGGTGGCACGGGTGACTCCTTGATGCAAAGGGACCCTAACCCACACTCGCTTCTGGAGTTGGCTGCCGTCGGCGATCAGCCATGCGAGGACCGTGTGTGAATCGTCCTGGAAGCGGCTAAGTCCAACCCAGCTTGAGTCCACGGTAGTACTCACGTCCCCTGCCAGGTCGATTTGAGATCTGGTGAATGTGACATGGTGCCACTGCATCGGCGGGACTGTAGTTGTACGCCGTACAGGCAGGCCAGATGCCATGGAGTTGTTGGTGAATGCGGAATTGCAAGCAGAGGTTAGTATATCCGCTGAGATGGCGCTGGCCTTAAAAAGGCGCGACTTGAAGTCTTGAATGACATAACGTTGAAGCCCACAACGAGGACCATAAGTGGAAAGAGTGGCCGTAAAGGAACCGTAGAGCAGCAACAGAAAGGACACCCAAACCGGCGTGTGTTCATGAAGGTTGTTCGTACAGAAACGGAAAGGACATCCAAATCGGTGTGTTTGGTCAGACCGGAAGGTGATGCGACATCACTGATGGGACAAAGTGATACAAATGGGCATATCCGATTCCGACCGTGAACACATTCAGGACGCAAAGGCATTTCAGGACGTCCGCCGGCCACGAAGGAATACACCTACTGATCAGCCTCATCATTTACACATCGCAGAAGCGCAAGACCAGGCCGCAGCGTCGGGATGCTGACTATGAGCAATTTGCGTAGCATAAAGAACCCAGCATGTACGGAAACCGATGGCAAACTGAATAGCAACGCCCGACACTCGCTCGCTACCAACGCTCGCTACCAACGCTGGGCGATTATCAATGACTTTCAGGCTGCTACACAATGGACAGGGATACACCTACAAAGCGCGCGTCGATGGGACGGTCGAAGTCCAGAGCACTGGAGCCGGGCATTTCCATTGGCTTAGCTATGTTTGCGGGCTGCGCCAAAAAGGTACGCCTTCCGTTTGGAATATAGTTCGGACCGTGCGGCTCATAAGCCCAGCAACCCCTTCAATATACAGTCGGATTTGTCATAATGCATACCGTTGGTGGACCCCAAAACCTTATGCATTATGAGCCATATGCATTGCGAGATCTTGTCACACTGTGTGACTCACAGTGACACCGTGACATAACCGTCACTTTCGAGAGGGAAAATAGTTTGTACAGTAAATACAGCATTTATTGCCGAGATTCAGTTAGTTTGCACACCAGTCTTTTCTTCCGGAGCTATGGAAGATGTGGTCAAAGAAGAAGTTGAAAGAAATCAGCGTGTTTCTTCGTACATTGATTGCCGAAAGTATGTTCCCACGGCCTTGAACACGGCTATGAGAGCGTGGTCAGGTTTCCAGTGTGTTGAAATCTGTTTGGGCTCCAAAAAAGAGCACTTCTAGTACTGCAGAGCACTGTATTGCCCTCTTAGGAAGTTCAAAAAATGCATAATGGACCTGGAAAGCTTATGCATTATGCATTATCACCAAAATGCATAAAATCCCTGCCTACCAACTCGGTGGACATCGAAACCCTATGCATTATGAGCATTATGCATTCTGACCTAATGCATTATGACAAATCCGACTGTACCCCTCGCCTTTCACGCGGTGGCAAATCAATGCAGTAGGACCCGGCACCCTCAACCGACTCAGAGGTGAGCGTCCCTCGAGGTTTTTTCCAGCTACAGGCCTTCTCAAAAATGACAGAGTTCAAGGATTTCGGTTGCTTGAAGACCAGCGGCTTTCAACTCGGGGCTCAATTCAATATCGACGTGGACGGGAGGCTCTCGGCGTTGCACAAGGACGGGCGCCTGGAATTTGGAGAGCATCGTCTGGTTATAGTCCACCGATCCGGGGCTAAAACGATAACACGCCGTGTATAAATTTTAAAGACCCCCACCATATGCGCACGTCTCTGAGAACCACTACTATGTAGTAGTATCGTAATGTACAACCCCATTGAAAGATCTCTAGGGGGACGGTAACTTCGTTCGCCAACACACATTTCTTCATCAATCTCATGTCAGGCGTCTTTGTTTTGGATAGAATGGTTTTCGCACCGCAAAAGTGAGGAAGCGCAGTGACCTCACTCGGAGAAGCAACGCCGTCTGGGCTAAGTCGAGTGCAGGGTTCAAAAGATCTAGCAAAGCATGTTGGTACATCCACATTATCATTGATGGTCTACACGAGATGAGTACAACCCTCTGATATACGGAGAGGCTACTTGGCGCTCTTTTTTCTGAACGAACGATGAGTGGCTGGTATGGTTGTAAGGGCGTGACTTACTTGGGGGGTGAGCCTCCCGTAGACATCCTGGCGCTTCGCCGACACGCTTTGACGGGAGTGATGGGGGACGCACTAACTTCAGCGACCTCTAGCTCATCTTTGCGAGCCTTCTTGGGCAGGGGTAGTAGCGTAGCAGGCACATTGGTCGCGCTGCTCCCAGCGCCAGATTCAGCCTTGCGCTTCTGCGCACGCGTCATGACGCGAACGCCATCTGGCTGCGCACCAGATGTAGTTGTCTTGGACGCTGTTACGCTCGGGGAGGCCGGACTTGGCGAGTCCAGAAGATGGGCGATGCGGAGGTCTGTTGCTACCACGTAATATGACTGCCGTCCGTCGTCAGCATGCGCAGATGCTGAAGACCAGGGCACTCACTCGATAGGAGGTGGTCAGCGTGCGGTGCAAGGTAGCACGTAGGACGACCCAATCACCCTCTTTGAGCAGCCAATCGGCATCACCGCGGGGCGCGCGGGACTTCAAGGTACCATTCACGACCTCATGAAATATACATCGCTCGCCGTTGGCATTGTCAACATGGACCTCCATGTACAAACCCCCTGTAGCGGTAGATCGTTCGGCGTCCGTGCAAGTAAAAACAGCGAGAGTCTGCAGATTGTAAGCGGTGTCAAGCGCAACTGGAGCCAGCACCTCTTCGTTGTCGACATCCTTGATATCGTCGACTTTGACGGGGAAAGCAAAGTTATAGAGTTGGTCTTGAAAGGCTATCTGAAGCTCAGGGGGAGCAGTTGGAGGACAATCAACGCGGAATGTGCGCTGCCAGTCTTCGAACGACTGCCGTACTATCAGCGACTGGAGGATACACAGTAAAGGACACACCACAGGGCGCTGGATGCGTCCAAATATCGTAGTAAAGAAGGAGCCCGTTGTTCCGTCCCTGTATGCGGACCCGTGGTTGCATTCAGGGGTGTAAAAATGTTTGCCGAGGGCAGCCTCGCAAAGAGGTAGAGGAGAGCAGGTCGATAGGTAGTCGGCCAGGCCATCGAGCGAGGTTATTTCAGGAAGCTCAAACACTTCAGACATGGCGTGCATTTTCGGACCGCGGGTGACTCATATTTATAGCAGATGGGCGAAGGGAATGGGAGCGTTGCTGAAAGAGAATGCAGAGACAGATGAGGAATGCAGCGACAGATGGGGAAAGAAGAAGGGCCGTCTTCTACTCGCAGATCATTAGTGTTGGCCTTGAAGGAGCTCTTGACAAATAGCATTGGACAAAGTGTACGTAAGAATATTTTAGTCAAGGTCAATGGATCCTTCTTTGCTCATAACCTCCTCCTCTGAGTCGGACATCCATTCTTCGGCGCGTAAGACGCTGTCGCAGTGATAAACGCGGCGGTAGCTGTCGAAACAGCAATGGGCTCACCTTTTAACGCACTCTACTATGTCTTTTAAATCCTGAGGGGAGAAGTCCTCAAAATTCAATAAGCCCGGTGTGCATCTGACGGCGAGCACATTGCCAACCCAAGGCTTGGGTGCATCTTGAACCACACTGCTCAAGAAGTGGTTGACTGGATGGGCCCACGTGAAGCCCTTTACGTCTCTCAGCAGTTTCTGTTCCGTGAACAACAGACAGAATGGCTGTCTGAGTCTCTGGCCTGCCGGATTACGGTGAACGCAGAGCGAGCACCTAAGGAGGTTGATGTTGCCCAGAGAAACGGGGAGCCCGCGGGATAGCCAAGGGCCATATTCAATGTTATGCATGCTGCCTGTGCCCTGTTGAACTGCTACCGACACCGGCATGGGAGCATTGAGACCCGTAGCGAACAGGAAGGCGTTAACGTTGGCAGTGTAAGAACCCTGTTTAAAGTTAGTTGTAGACTCGAGAGAAACAACATCGAACGAACGGCGCGCTGCGCAAGGATCGAGGACTCGATGGCACAGATTTCTTCGTGGGTGGTGAGTGGAAGTGTTCTGGTAGGCGCCATTGATGGTAGCAGACAGTGAAAGTCGGGGTGTTTGCGGGTGTATAGTTGGAACGCGCGGGCAGAGCTCGTGTGATGATCGCTGTGACCCTGAACGTCTAGATTTGGCGGCGTGCAGAGCTTCAATAGACGACCAAGAGCCCGAGCCGTTGATTGAATCCAGTTTCCACACCTTTACTATGCCGCAAATTCTTGCCATGGTCGGGGAACTGGTCACTCTGCCGACAAAAGCCAAGCGTAACAGGGCGCTGCTCTTCGAAGCACTAGAGTCCTTCGGCCCCGACGTGAGACGCAACATCCGTCTGCTTGCGAGCCGGCGCCGAGGGACGAAACACAAAGCTCAGGCGATTGCCGCAGCTGTTCCCAAGAGGCCTAGGGTTGTGGCCGAAGAATACCCTGAAATTGAAGTGGATGTGGAAGTGGATGTGGATGCAAACCTACTTGACGGGGAGTTCTTCCGGCCAGCATCTGAACCGGTAATTGGGGACTCAATAGCCAGGTACTACTGCCGCCGCAGAAACTGCGTCGACGCTGACGTCGACCAGAATGATAGATAGGATGGGCAATACCACCATGGAGAAACGTGTCTGCATGGTGTGCGCCCGGAAACTATTCTTGCACCTGCTAGCGGAGGTTGCGCCAGAAGATATTCCGAACAGAAGACGCCTCGTTCCAAGGCACGTACATCCGGCCCACCAACTGAGCGAAGGTGGTGTTCTACTTCATGACAAAGCCATGCGAGAAGAGCAGACGTTCCTTTGTTTGGAATGCAGTCGGAAGCTGGGCCAGGACAAGACGCCTCCCCTAGCGCTGGCTAACGGCATGTGGCTGGGCAGCGTCCCCTTCGCACTGGCCATTCTGACACTGCCGGAGAGATTGTTGATTGCGCTGTACTTCCCGGCGGCATACGTGGTTCAGCTATTCCCAAAAACCAAGGGCGCGCAGTTCTGGGACCGAAAGACGGTAAACAGCAGTATGAAGGGGAATGTATCGACATACCGGTTGAACACGGCGGAGATAGCAGGACTCGCAGTGGGCAATACAATGCCCCCGTCGCCCAAAATTCTAGCGGCGACAATTGGGGTCACCTTTGTGGGGTCGGGCAAGGCACCTCTTCGCATCCTCCCCGATTTCCTCCGCGTTCGTCGACAACGCGTCTTCGAAGCGCTCCTCTGGCTGAAGGTGAACAACGACTTTTATCGCGCAATCAACATCTCCGAAGACCAATTAAAACTGCTTCCCATTAATGCTGTACCAGACGAGATCACCATGAACGCACGGTTTTCAGACGATGTGAACGGCCTCGAACGGGAGCAGGCTGGCTACGCGCCACAGGACGTCGCTGACGAGGAAGCCAAGGCGGCGGTGCAGAGCGAGCAGCAGCTCGCAACAGAGCTCACAACAAGGCCTCAGGAACTGGGTATGGAGGGTGATTATGAGGATTATGGTGCGTTTGTGTTTTGCGTGGGAAGGTCGTATTTGACAAATGGAACAGATCCTGGGGTGTTTCCTTTGCAAGCACACAGCGTAATTGATGTCCAGGGAGATTCTGTTCTGGACAACGACATACGGGTGCACGGCTTCGCGAACATGGCTCAGGAAAGTAGCCAGCGCGACTTCCTCATTAGAAAGGGGAGCGCGTTCATCAACGAGTACCCGCGCCTCGATGATGCGGGCCAACGTTTCGACGGCGGCCCAGGCAATCCTAACCACATGTTAGGGGCCTTTCCCGTCCTCTTCCCGTACGGGAAAGGAGGCTTCGAGGTAGACCGCCCCGTAAAGGTGGCGTACGAAGCGCACATACACTGGGCTCTTCAGTACGAAGACTCGCGATTTCGCAAAGACCTCTACTTCATCTTCCAAGCCTTCAGTGTTATTCAGAAACGCGAGGTGTGCCGTTCCGCTGGCGTCCAGATCAAGCGCTCGGCGTTCATCGCCAACCAGGTGTCGTCCATGAAACTCCGACCGCAGGATTTTGTGCAGGTCAGTGCAAAAGAGATGCGTAAGGTCCCCTTCAGCAACCCGACAATTCGAGCGTTGCAGAAACAACTGACGTCTCTGTGGGCAAGGGTACCTGGGACGGACGAGTCACGCATATCCATCAGAGCACAGGTTTGGGGTATGAACCTCAGGTTCAATCCACCCAGCATTTGGGCCACACTGAATCTGGCGGATACCAGTGATCCAGTGGCGCAAGTCTTAGCGGGAGAGGAAATTGATTTGGACGATTTCGTTGCTACAGCCGGACCCGACAGAAGTACACGCGCTGTCAACATTGCCGGGGATCCCTTCGCTGCAGCGGAGTTCTTCCATGTCACTATATGCGCAATTATCGAGGAGTTGTTTGGCATGACCACCAACCGGAAGGGCAAAATGAAGCGCGTCCCAGGGATTGTGGGTACAGTCAATGGGTACATCGGGACCGTAGAAGCGCAGGCGAGAGGGACGCTTCACCTGCACATACTGTTCTGGCTGCAGAGCGCACCGACCGCGGACGCGATGAGATCTGCGTTGCAGTTGGAGGGCTTCAGAGTGAAAGTGGCTGCGTTCATCAATGCGACGATCCGGGCAGACATTAAAGGCACGACAGCAGAGACAGTCCTCCATATTCAGAAGAAGTCGTCCGTCGCGTACTCGCGCCCGGTGGACCTGCGCAAACCCAATTACGATTTGCTCAGACATCAAGCGGAAGCGGACGTTGCACGCGCTGTACAGGTCCACTCTTGTTCAGTCAATACGTGCCAGCACACGCAGGACGGCTGCCTGGTGTGTAAACGACGAGCACCGTGGCAACTAGCGCCGGAAGCATGGGTTACACCGTTCAGGGACTGGGGGCCTCGTCGCGTGTTTGGGTATCTAAACACCTGGAACCCTCCACTGCTACAAATCACGTGGTCTAACCAAGATATGAAGATAGTTACGAACAGACAAGACACGAAAGACATCACCTTCTATATCACCATGTATATCGCGAAGAAACAGAACCAAGCCTCAAATGCATCTGCACTGCTGGCCAAAAGCATGGCGTTTCAACCCCGTAAAAGAACGGAGGATCTCCAGTGTTGCGATATCAACAAGCGCATGATACAACAGTGCGCGAATACACTGAGCCGCGACCAGGAGCTTAGCGGTCCGGAGGTCATTAGCTATTTAATGGGGTGGGACGACAGGTTTATATCTCACAACTTTACACCGATATACTGGGACAAAGTGACAGCTGCGCTCTGGCGCACTTTTCCTGCATTGGAGAAGACCAAGTAAGTACAAGTTTGACGAACTAAACTTATACTAGCGTTTACAAGCGTGTTGCGCGTGACCGCAGAACACTTAAAGGAGCCGGTTCCTGCAGTGGCCCGAGAACAGCCGCATGTGAGCCAGCTCCGTTTCAGTCTTTGCTTAAGCTGACGATAGCTGTAGGACCCCATCATTCGTATCTGCCAAGTTGATGGGGCATTCGTCCTTAAAGACCAACTGAAGGAATACACGGATCGTGGGCACCCCCTGGACGACATGAGTTATTACGACTATCATGTGGACACGTATGACGGGGTGCCGTTGAAGGGGAAAGGTCGTAGATGGGAGGCTGTTGAAGATCAGGATGATGTGGAGGCATCAGATGAGGATGAGGAGGACGACGAGCCGATGCGCAGAGGGGTCGGACGGCCTGCAAGCGAGCGCGTTCCATACCTCTCTTCTGCGAAGCGCAAAGGATGCCGGGTCATTCGGGGCGAAGACATCGAAACACTTCCACACTTTATCGGCACATGGTTTCCGAAAAAAACCCGGGAGGAGTATTATGCGGATGAGGAAGGCAGCCACGTCGGAGCAGGTTACTGGTACGATGGAGCTCCACGATGGGGTCAGGCACGAGATGGAGCTGGAAGAGCTGCAGGCGTTGCAGGTACCACTGAGCGAAGAGGATGTGAACATCGCACGCAACGAACAGTACGCCTCCAGGGAGTACATGTACGGTTTGGGGGCCATGAACGTCGCGTACTCCGTTGGAATTTTTGATGCAGACAGTACTGGGGTGCCGGACGGGGCCATGGGACATCGGGCGACCTTCGATGAAACGGTGAAGTACTCGGAATGGGGATCGATGATAGCGGGAATGAGCAAAAGAGCCGAGATCCTGACGACCAACACGATTACTGGACCCGCCGATGATCCTGGTGTCACCCATGGAGCGCCAGCTGAGTACGCGGCGACGGTCGTCCAGGTCGATGAACCCGTTATGAGTCTGGGCCGAACCGCGGAGCAACAGGCTTCCCTCAACAAGTTGAACACAGAACAGAGGTGGGCGCACAATATAATAGAACACCACTTGCAACGAACCCTGAATGGAACATCGCAGGAGCAGCTGCTGATGATCGTCCGGGGCGAGGGTGGCACGGGCAAGACAGTGTTGCTCAATGCAATTGCGGACACGTTGGACTTTCATTTGGTGTCCACGTTACTAGCGAAGACGGCGACCACAGGTGTAGCGGCTAGCTTAGTGGCGGGCGTAACTGTGCACAGTTGGGCAGGCATCCCAATCACGTCCGAGGACTCTCCTCAATGGGCACGGAAGGCGGCGCCTGCCACGGTCGAGCGCCGCAAACGGAACATACTGCCTGCCAAATACCTCAACATCGACGAATGTTCCATGTTAACGAAGCAGTTACTCGCATAACTGTCCCAAGTCATCGGACAGGTAAAAGCAGCAGACAGGGACGGTCTTGCGTCCAGACCGTTTGGTGGCATGAACGTGATCCTGTTCAGTGACTTTCATCAATTCCCTCCGGTGGGCGACCCGTCAGGCGCACTGTATCATCCGACGTGCAAAAAACGCAGAGTGAGATTGGCCTCGCGATCTACGAGCAGTTCACCACGGTGGTTACGTTGAACGAGCAGAAGCGGATAACGGACATTCCGTGGAAGGAGCTTCTTCAGCGGCTGCGTGTCGGAGCATGTACGGAGGCAGATATCGAGATGCTGAGGACTCTGCTGCTAACCGACCCAAGGTGCATCATTCCGGATTGGAACGCGGCGCCCTGGGCATCCTCGGTGCTGGTGACACCTAGGCACGGTGCCCGTGTACGCTGGAACACAGCGTCGCTGCAGAAACACTGCAGAAGCACAGGACACCGGATGTACATCTGTGAAGCGGAGGATACACAGGGCCGAACCGAGAATCCGCTGGACTTGGTGCAACGCGTGACCGTGGCTGGCATGCCAGTGAAGAAGACGGGGAAGCTGGCGGGGAGGGTGGAACTGGCTGTGGGCATGAGAGCGATGCTGTTGATGAACATAGCAACTGAGGCCGATCTGGCGAATGGCACGCGCGGGGTCGTAACAAACATTGTGCTGGACTCGTGGGAATCGACGGCGTACTGCATCGACGGGGAAACGGGAGCGACGTTGTTGAAGTATCCGCCCGTTGTCGTCCTGTTTAAGCCGGAATCCAGCAAGTTCCCGTCCTTCGAGGGACTGCTGGCAGGGACTTTGCCTATCGTTCCATCCAAGTTGTCGTTCGCAATTCGTACATCCTCGGGCGCCTTCAAAGTCCACCGACGTCAGCTGGCAATGACGGCGGCGTACGCGTTCACAGACTACAAGTCGCAAGGGCAGTCGCTCGGATATGTTTGCATTGACCTAGAGAAACCGCCGACAGGGCAGTTGATGCCATTCAGCGCCTATGTCCCCTTGTCTCGCAGCAGCGGCAGAGAAACCATCAGACTCCTGCGAGGATTTGACCCTACGCTGTTTACGACACACCCGTCTGAGCATCTAGACGCAGAGGATGCAAGGTTAGACTATCTCACCACGCAAACAAAGAGCATGTATATGTAGATAGACACACGATTCCGTAACGTGTGACCGTCCTGCACATGTCGACTTCGCCTTCGGAGGCAGCTCGGCTGGCCGTCGAGTTTAGCGGGCGGATTTTCAATGCCGTGGACGCCATTGGCGAAAACAGAGGACATACGGCACATGGGGCTTAATAGCAAGCCAATTTCGATGCCTGTTGAGAGCACAGGTGCAAGCATTCCACGGTACGATGGTCGGTAAATAGGCACAGGAAGACCGTTGCAAAAGTACAGAATACAGGCGGACATGAAAATAAGCAACGGGGAGGCGTGGCGTTTCATCAGACACCATAATTCACCAGCTTAGACGGAGGCTGTCGATCGCTCACGAATGTTGTCATGGCGGTCAGCCATTTGGCCTCTGTAAGTTGGCTTAGGTCGCAAACACAGAGCGGTCCATCGTCGCTCACCCATCACATTCGCAGCGACTCTGCTCCCACCCGCCAGGATGCCTTTGGAGCAGCCGGTGCCTCCCATCGACCAATAAGTGGTGTACAGCGGCGAAGCTTCCTCCGGATAAGGCCAAGATGGGAAGCGCGCTGTCAAGCAGCCAGAATTGCCCTTGATACACAAAGTAACCGGACAGCTAAGGTGATAACCGCAGGTGTGGGGCTGGTCCAGCTCGGCCAGGTGGATCGCGAACGATCTCTGCATGTATTTGTGTAAGATCCGCCACGAATGTAGATGACCGTCCAATGTATCTGTGAGCGGGAAACGAGCGGCTGTCGTTAGAGTAGCGTTGGTGACTGTAAGCCTCGGATATCTGTGCCATATGTTGTCTGCCGTCCAAGCGCCGATTACGCAGCTGAGGTGGAAGTGGCCGATCGCATCGAAAGGATTGCTGGAGAGGGACTCGATGATGTTCATTTTCTGGCCGTGCAGACCCAGAAGCGTCCAGACCTTACCGATACCGGACGCGTATTGGTATTCGGCAGAGAATGCCGTCAAACAGTACTGTCCACTGCGGGTGAGGAAGAGCATGACTTCAAATCCTCTGGACTTCGCGGTGAAGAAGTCGAGGTCGCCCGGCACAAACGGCGCTCCAGACATCACGAGGGCGGAAATAACCGAACCACTGATCACTGTGCCCGTCGCGGACTGCATAATGCGGATATCGCAGAAGCGAAGGTCGAACAGAGACAGAATGCGAGTCGCTTTGACTTCAAGCGCGACAGAGGCCAGATAGGAGGCGCCGCGAGACGTCTGCGCAAAATGTAGGCGATCCGACAGTGGCAGATAGCCCAGAATTGCGAGGCCAACATCCATGGGGATGCTCGAAATGCCGTCTAAAAGATTGTCAGCCAAACGCAGTTAGACAGACAGTAGGTGCATACTTTCCAAGCCAATCTCGCTGGCGCTGACGTGCGTTGTACTTTCACTGGCGTTGCAGGCGGAGGCATCCGAAGGGACGTCGTCCATATCGAAATCGTCTGAGGATTCTCCAAACTCGCTTGAGGCGCTCGAGGGCCTTGAACCGGGTTCCTCTTCTTCTCCATTGTCATGAACGTACTGTAGGAAGCGGGACACCACTCTATACATCTCGGTAGAAGCGACCACGGTGGCAAAAAGTCGTCAAGCCGTCATGGTGCAAAGCACACGCCTTGTGTCCTCGCCTTTGTCTCTGGAAGAGAGGAAATCGATCTGGTCCAGCCAATCCGGTCTCTCATCGAAAGGTACCACTTAGAGGGGTCAGCGTTCAGAATGGAGGACGATGCAACAGTACGCACTGGAATCCCGGGATAAAGGCAGGTAGAGGAAGGGGGGCAGGGAGGGCAGATGCTACAATAGAAGGCAAATTATAGGAATAGAAGGTAAATTATCGGAAATTGAGGACGAATCACATCAAGCACGAGTTTTAAGACGAAAGATATCAAGACGAATGGTGAATTGGCACAACATACTGAGCAGCGCTACGGTACAGGCGTACAGTAAGGGAAGCGTTGAGGCCGTAAACCTGTCAAGAGAAGGCCGTGAGCAGCGTTGTTACGTAGTCGGCCTGATTCAGGACATACTCTTTCGAACACAGGTTGCGAAGAGACCGCCTGGATAGGAATGTCTACCCGAAAAGGATCCACATGGCAGAAGAGTAACGCGCCCAAAGCCATAGCATCTACGCGGCCGGCTACGACAGGAACCTCGTCTCGGCCTGTTACGAAGGACTTGGCACCGCTTGCGGAAACATCAGATATCTCCTAAAAAGGACAAGAACTCGACATGGTAATACTGGATGAAAGGGGACGAGTCACGTACGTGAGTGGTATTTCCCGAGACGCGCACGAAGATGAAGCCGGATCCAGTAGCGGGAACATCCTGATACCAATGCTGCTGGTTAAGTATGATCTAGCGAGAACAGATTGATGAGGAGGGTTGTGGAGAAGTGAAGGACACCTGTGTTTACCCGCGAGTCCCGACCAGCTGTGACCTGTAAGTTGCGAAGGACGTCGCTCTCCTCACGGAACATTTGGCGGATTCCCACCAGAGCCTCAGAGGGCGTCGTTAGAACCAGAAGCTGATGGTGTGAGTTGAACGACAGACAGGGGGCACGAAAATCACCCTAGTCTGGTCGTCAAGCCGGATGACATCGAGGAGAAGACCAAGTACAACAGGTTGGATGGGTGTGCCGGTAGGCCCGAGGTAACGTTGTAAACGGCGACCGTCGGAGTCGAGTTCTTCGGGTCCGAGAAAGAGTGACTGCCACAGGGTTGCACCGAGGAAAGCCATAAGGAGGACCGGGAGAGCTTGCGGGAGCGAAAAAACTTGTAATTAATGACTGTCAGCAATATATTGAAGTATTTGTTCGGTGCAGGACTCGGCTAGTTGTAAGGGTAGGAGGCACGCTAGTATTTGCACAAATTTGTTCCTAGCAGGACTCGGCTAAGGGTAGGAGGTAAGGCTGCGATAGTAAGCCTGCAGGGAGTGTAAGAAAAGACAGTCAGCAGTGATGTGCGAAACGGCAGTCAGCAGTGATGTGCGAAACGACAGTCAGCAGTGATGTGGTCTGTTTGTTCGGTGCAGGAGTCGGCTAGTACTGAGGGTAGAAGGCACGCTAGTATTTGGGCATGTTTGTTCTAAGCAGGTTTCGGCTATTTAATTTTGGGGGAGGGGGACCTTCTAAAGCAAGGTTATCCGGCAGTTTAATAGAACTGTGTGTCCCAAGAGTTCCTCGGCTAATTTAGCGGAGAACATAGTGATTTCTTCAGTCTATGGCTTTTCGAGTGAAACTGGGGGGGTTTGAAATTCGGGGGCCACTTCTTGTGATGTGAGTATTGGTCCCAGCCCAAATAATGTGCCCTCAGAACACTATGTCGCATCCATATGAGGTTGCACGTGGCTTCCCAAAATGGACGCTTATATAATAACGCAGGCTACCGGGTAACAGGGCGTGGTAACTAACAGACTATCTTGAACGGCCTTGTTCGAAATCTCGTGTTTCGACATGCGGGGGAACTTCGACTGATGCGATCAATGACGTGATTCCGTCTAGAGCAATCAAGATTGAAGAGGGCTGCGGAAGGGACAACACATCTATTACTTATGGTTACCTTGGCGCACCGGTTGTGTCTCTGGTTTACGTCTTTGCATTGTCAGTCCTCGGTTCGAATGAGTGGCCGGCCTTGCCGCCTAAAACCTTGCTGGAATCACGAGAAATAATGCCGGCCTTATTGGTGGGTGTTTGGAAGACGGAAGTTGGATTTGATTGTATTTGTTCCATGCAGGTTTCGGCTAAGTTGTCGGGAGTGAAGTCAAGCTAGTATTTAGGTTTGTTTGTTCCCAGCAGGTTTCGAGCAAGTTGTCGGGAGTGAAGTCAACCTAGTGTTTAGGTGTATTTTTTCCTTGCAGCTTTCGGCTAACAAATTCTCACCAAGGGGGACCTTACTAAAGCAAGGTTACTCTATCCGTCGTCTCTTTTATTTCACAGACCTATTTTTATTTTTTTCTCTGTAACGCGTCTGGAGTACTTCTGCAAGGGCCCACAAAATCAGACCCGACGACGGTGACAACAGGGTATTTTCCGGTCCAGAAATCGACCTTCAAACTCGAAAATTTCTCCTCGGACCGTGCCGCCGAGACCACTACGCCCGCGTCCGAATCAGGCAATAAAGGCTTGCAGCTCGGCACACCAGAAAATGACTGCTTTTGCAGCTAAGACGCGTATAAAATAGTTGAAATACGTCATTTGAAGGGATCCCACGGAAAGGGGTAGGCTTCAGATTTTCCGGTGACCCCTAGTTTAATTAGTGGTGAATTTGGACTCCTCCTGCATACCTTTGCACGCACATCTCGGGGGGGGGGGGGGGGAGGGGGTCCTGACAAATTATGTAACATTTATATTCAGCATCTTAAGCTTGTGTAAGTCCAAAGCAGCATAATTCCTTACCTCTAAGAGATACAATAACTGATTCATGATATTGAGCACGGCCTGCCAGTGGCACTTTCTCTATATGTTACATATTAATTTAACACTATGTAAAATATCCTCTCCCAAAGGACTGGAGCAATCAAATATCCCTGTGCTTCCCTATTTGCAAAATGGCAGTAGCGGCCGTTTTCTCGCTCAGTGGGTCCGCGTGGAGACAGTACATATTTCAATCACGAAAAACTCCTGATAGATATAGATTAGATCAATGCGCGGTGCGGCGGTGCAATAGCTTCAGCCGTCGGCTGTCGAGAAATATTTCTTCAGCTCTGATTTTTCAACTTTCGATATATGGGCCTCGTTTGCTTCTGTATGCATACCAATGACAACTTGAATGTTTTTAGACTGCTTCGGTACGTTTCCGGCACCCGCAGCGCCCACTGTACTGACTTCTTTGACGCCAACCATAAATGTCCGGTTTGAACATTGCTACGCGGGCCACTGGGTTACCGTTGAACCCTGTCGGGTATTTAGTATTTATGTTGGCTGCATGCCGCATCACTCCTGCAAATGCATATAAGCCTTATGACCTGAGGCATATCTCTCATTCTGCCGTTGCCCACTTTTCTCCCGCTCGCCTTCCCAGCCTCGATTCTCGCCCCCAGAATCCACCTTTCTCCACGGCAACACAGGCCATTGTGATTCGGCGTACTCTGCCACTCACGGTAGCCCTTGTCTCGCACTCGACCTCGCACTCTACCTGCACCGGCATCGTTGACCCGATTTGGAGTGTGGTTCCCATGCCTGTTCTTTGCCTTCAACTTCAACCATTGCCCTCGTGCACGGACCGCACATGGTATTGGCAGGCTCTGACACGTTAACAGCTCTATTTTTGACATTAATTGCTTACATAGACTTCTTTGTACTCAAAGCCAACTGCTGCCATTCAACTTAGCTCTGCATATTTGACTTCAAATCCGCACTGAGGTCAGTAAACACTTGTTCAAACTGATCCTGCTTTTACTTACTCTGCATAATTCAAGCCTAAAACTCCCTATGAGCTCGTGCAGCTCACATCACGACCGGGAGGCCAAGACAGGCCGAGACTATTGTCTAATAGTCTCTGCTGTCAATGCGGGGTTGATACGATGTGGTACACCAGTATTTCGTGTCTGTTGCATCGAAAATTATCGACTTTCCTAACAGATCTACATTTTCACTGACTTTTACACCGAGACTACTCCCAAATAGTCTAAGTCTAAATCTTGGAGAGTTGTGCGACTTCAATAGCTGACTCAACTTGCGAGGGTGCATAACCGAGACCGAGACTATTGTCAAATTGGCATTGTCGGTTTCACCCCCCACCTGTGGTACATTTATTAACAGTGTTCTGGATTAATACTCAAATACTCATCGACTCCGTCTCGCAGATCCTGTGCTCCCGAGAAGGCCGACTCAGGCACCAAGCCTATTGTCAAACAGTCCTAGGTTGAATTTTGGGTCAACAGACTCAACACAGTAGGTAAGTCAATTCTAATGTAGTCTTGTTTCATTGCTAACTTTGCGAGCTCTTAGATCTGTGGTTTACCCACTGGAATACCGAGACTATTGTCAAATGGACCGGGATATTATCAGCAAGGTCTATTTGATAGGTTTCAACTTGAATACTTATTGACTCGGCCTCGCATTGATTCGCCTTCTAGATCTGCGACGGGTTGAACAGTGAGACTACTGCCGAAACTTAGCACATTGAGGTACATCCATCCAATATGTTCTAACTTGAACTGGCATTGACCAGACCCTCGTATACATAGATGCGTGGCCTTGAGGCTCGAATGTACCTTACATCAATTCAAATGGATACAATAAGCCCAGTTTACCTTCACAATCAAGGTAAGCTCTTTTTGTTTTGCATCTACATACCATCGCTTCAGAGCTCTTCAATTTCAATGCTATATCTGTCTTGAACGAAGTCCTTTCAATTCGGACTCTTCTTCTTTTGTTCATACGAGACCCAAGCCTTGTTTTTCATCCCCGCTCGCCTGCATACAGAACTAATGAGAACTCACTCTTTATATATAGCATATACTTCGATTCGAGGACAGGTATATCCTACTTAAAGGCAGATTCACAGACCTGTACAAGCAGGTAAGCTTCAATCCTGATTCCGAGCACCCTTTACTTACGATATACCAGGAGATTGTGTGTACTTCCAGTCGGATATCTCCTGGAGGCAGCCTCGTAGACCTCTGCCTGCAAGTAAGCTTTAATTCTGACCCAAGTCCCATTTCCTTACAATACACCAGGCGATTGCTCTCGTTGCATTCATCCACAATTAACCAATCTTCCGGCAAAACCTGTTGGCAAGGTGATTTAGCAGTCGAGACCTTCGTGCTGGATTACAACAGTAAGCATTGAATTCCTGGTCCTCATTCATCAGCTTACACCCACCCGGAGCCCTTTATCGAACTTCCCTGACACTCTGCACTCGCTTCAATGGCCTGAATCATAATTTCCATTAGCATTTGCCTGTAAGCTGTTCTTGCTCCCCGCTCTTCTTCATTTGCTGACATTCATTCGATCCCAGCAAATCCACAGCCTGATATGCGGCTTGGAAACAGATGCCACTCAGCTGTGCACACCCTGCTCCAACTTCAAGACTCCAATCGCGCCGGTATAATTTGTCTTGCATGAGCGCTAAGCAGTTGAATTCAGATACCATTACCAAGATCTATCTACTTACTACTACATCTCCAGCGTACCGGCTGCAAAGCGAATCTTCGCTGCTCGCTTCTGCACAAACGCAGTCCGCAACTGTGCTCCTCGTCTCGCAGGCACATGCACTATAGCCGCCCCCGCATCTAACGCGCCTGGCATACATGCACAGCTTGGACATGGGTGGAGGGCGCACACCGGTGTTTGCAATGGCGTCCACAAGGACTACCGGCATGGAAATCCACCTGCGAACAACTTGAACACATTAGTACGATTGGGCACGACTTGGGCACACGAGAATGCCATGGAGCACAGACAGCATTTTCGCTCTACTAGCGTGGGATACAGCGCAGTCGCTGCACTCTCAGTCAGCAATTCGATTTGTGAAGTGCTGGTACGGTGCAGCTGTGCACACACCTCGGTTGGGTGCAGGCGCTGAACTCGGCATAGGTGCAAATCCGTCTCTGTGCCGAGCGCACCCCACACACCTCGCGCGGATGTAACAGGCAGAGGCGGAGGAGGGTAGCACGTTCATGGGCGCTGGAGTCAGCATGGAGACAAATGGAATGCAGGAGAAAATTTTGGCATCCAATGTGGATGGGGTGGCGGACGCCGTGCGGGTGCGGGAGCAAGATTCAGGCACGTCGGCGGGACGTGGGCAGTTGCATTGTGTACCCGCCTCGAACGCACATGGCTGCGAGCATGGTGTGCTCAGCACTTGCAGCAAGGTCTGTTGGTACGGGCACAGACGGATGGGCCATGTTTGTACAACTTGTCTGTTCAGGGTGGGACTATGAGGTGCATGCAGACGGGCATTCAGGCACACGGGACTGGGTGCTGATGCGGTGGAGAGTGGGTGTGGGCACGGGGAATTGAGTTTGAGGCAGATACTGGGCACATGGAAACACATTGTCTGCGGGACTGGAGTGTTCTGCAAGGACAGGCCACATGGGACATTTGTCAGGGCAGGGATTTGAGGTAAGTACTGAGACTTGTGCGTTTGCATTTGGGCAGAAATAGGGAGCGGGTGTGTGGGCGTCCGGGGGACTACCGTGCAAAAAGGGCGGAGATGAGTCCGCCATCATCATCCACGTCATCCTGGTCTGCGTCAGCTGACAGGGACAAAGTGGTGAAACGTACCTGCATTCTTCGTCTGCAAGCTGCACATGCGCAACAAGCAGCAGATGCGGCACTGTTTCCGGGTGGGCACAGCAGGAGCAGGATGGGGCAGAGGAGCAGGGTGGGGGGCATTCACATAGGCAGGCGGGGGCATCGGGGTCGAGATCGGGGTGGGGTGCGGGGGGGCAGGCGGGTTGGAGGAGGTAGGGAAGGGTGGGCGGAGCGGGTTAGGGAGGCTGGGTGGGCAAAAAGGAGGGGAGTATGAATATGGGGGCAGGAGGATAGGGCCAGGGGAGGGCGGGAGAGTGCGAGTGGGCTGTCGGGTTGGAGGAGGTAGGGGAGTGGAGAGGCGGGCACAGGTGCAAAGGAGGGGCAGGCAGGTGAGAAGGAGGGAGGAGTATGAATGCCAGCAGAGGGGGAGAGGAGGAGGATGGGGAAGACAGGGGTGGGAGGGAGGAAGAGGACGAGGACGGGTGCCAGGTGCCTGGGGTGAGCACGATGGGGAGGAGCCAGGTCGCAGTGAGGATCATGCCATGGCCTATACCCACAGTTTGTTGGTAAATAAGATATGGAAAGGAAGGAACATAAAAGGAAAGAAAGACATAAAAAGGAAAGCAAGAACACAATGCACACCTCTATCAAACCCGCATATTGTGCCCCAGCTCCATGACACAAATGTGCTGATGTAGCTCACAAACAGGATCAGGCACTGGAGGAGGAGCATTGCGGGCTGGAGGGGCAGTGGGAAGGCCGCGATGGGGAGGTTGTTGAAGAACCAGGTCAGCACGGCGATGAGTGTGGTCGCCTGCTGGGCAGTCTGGACGGACTGCGTGTTGAGGAGCGTGAGGACGGGTGGCAGGAGGTATCGGGGGGTTGTCAGGGCGTGCTAGAAGCATTAGAGATGAAAGAGCTGCTTGCGCACATGCGGTAGCCCTACCATATGGTCTTGAAGGAGAGCTGGGTTGGGGAAGGGACCCAGACGCGGAGGACGGGGGCGGGGGCAGGGCGGGGGCTGTCTCTACTGAATTTGGTGCCGGAATGTCAGTGAGGGTGGGCTGCTCTTCCACTGTCGCAGTCTGTTGTACGCGCTTCATGGTGGCGGAATCGCCTCGAGCACGCTCCACATACTCTGCCGGCGTGTGTGCATGTCCGACTCGAAGCCATTCATGATAGCCGGGTTGGAGAGCAGCAAGATGAGCTCAGGGTCCTGTGTGTGTGCGGCGTCGGGTGGGGGGACGGGGCGCCCGGGCGCCTCCGTGTTGATGGGGGGGAGCGTCGCACAGGGAGAGGAAGTGGGAGGAGAGCACAGGGAGTGCATTTATGATGCTGCACAGCTTTTGTGCGAGGAAGGTTGTGTAAGGAATTATTCTTACTATTTTGGACTCTTTAGCTACAAGTCATGTGTATTTATGTATCATGTGATCTTATCATCTTTCATCCCAAACCATCGCCTCTGTGCCCTCAAATCTACTTGTCGAGTAACTTCAAGCAGTCTCGTTGAGTACCTTTGCTTTGAGAGAGCATAGGCAATTCTGAACTACAAGCCTTTGCCTGTGCACCAAGCCGTACTCATTCTGAGACATGGCACTGTGCACTAGGCGACACCACATAGACACTACACTATCAAATAAGGGCTTACAGCTAAGAAGCCTTTATTCTATCCCTTGCTATCTTACTATTCCTACCTTCGAGCAGGGTTGTTACCAGCAGGCAACCACTTTGCACACCTTATCTCCCGCCAGGGTCTTCAGACAGCAATTCCCCTTTGCTAGACTGTAACCAAGTCTTACAGGTTGATTCAGGGCCGGTGCCAGCAATTCAGGATGGGGGGTCGGTTTGGATGGTCAGGACATCTGTGGAGGGGGCGGGGGTGGAGGTAGCATTGACGGCAGAGGCGGTGGCCAGTGCGTTGAAGAGGTTTGCCAGTGTTGATGATGCGGCAGGTGTTGAGTCTGTGCCTGGGGGTGGGCCGGCATGCGAGGAGGAAGACGGTGTTGGTTCACTGGTGTTTCTTATGTCGTCAGCGCGCCGCAGTTGTCTCGGGCGCCTGCTAGACTCTCTGCTTACATTTGTCCTTGGGCTTGAAGGTGGTGCTTGTGCTAGCGTTGGACTGCTTCCTCCGCAGTGTGCGACTGATTCTCGACAAGGATCTATCTGGTTTTGAACTGGTCTTTGCGAGTGGCAATGGCATCATCACCGTTTCTCCAGAGTCTCTCTGATTCGAGACATGGTCACATGCATTGCCATGCTATAGTAATGATTCATAATTAAATGATTGAATTTTGTGTTAATGACAAGGAAGTTCTATGCAAGCCCATGGGCATGTTCCCTAGCACCGAAACCTTGCTAAATATCCTACTTGTCGCTGGCTTCAGGCGGGCAAATGACTACATCCAGAGCAATCACCAATTTATTGGAACCGGGATCGCCTCCAACATAGCCTTCACCCGGGGCATACACTGCCAACGGACGCACACGTGGTCACCAGCTGGGCGCGAACTGTCGGATACATGTTGGTGCCAGCCGGATCCAGCTTCCTGCAAGCTGGTATCCGGCTGAATGCACAATGGGGCCATGCTGGATCCAGCTTGGAGTGGAATCTAGCTGGAGAGCAAGCTGACTTTCATCTGAGCACTCAGTACTCATCTAGGTTACAAATTCCCTTATCTCAGTGTAGTTGAATGAATAAAAAACAATCAATTGCTGCGGCAACTACATCATACTAAGTAATCAATCATCTGCCCCATCAAACGATGTTGTGATCGCAGCGCCACTGCTTCCTAGCGCGCGTCATTCGACCATCTCTGAAGGCACATTAGCACTGTTGTCCGCAGTGGTACCATCAGCAGAGTTGTTCAGCTGTGGTGTCAGTGTAACGGGGTTACATCTATCTATCCCACTTATCTTGATTTCCGCAACTATCATGTCACTGAGTGACATGATCAATTACATACTTAATTACCACGTGATCCACTGTACAGTATTTAGGGGAGTGTTTCGGTTTGCTGGCCGACATCTGTAATCCGCCCACCGTTACCCTCCTGAGTTCTATCCAATAGATCTTGGGCTAGTTTAACTCAGGTGCCTTGTTAAGATAACCTCCACCCTCATAACACTTTTTTAAACTCTATTGGCTTCCAACTCGAAGCATTTCTATTCAAAACTCAAAATTCTACACAGTGTTACCCACTATAATAACCCTAGGATGTCGCATTCTTCAACATCCCCTCACAACGACCCCCTGCACATGGGTACCGATGCTATCCAACCTAGCGGTGGCCCCAGCAGGGCTGATACTACAATTGGAGGAACCTCTGCGTTCCTTTCTGCAAAAATCATGACCAGCATGCAAGGCATGCCGGCGGACGACACCAACTCGTTATCGAGTGGTGAACGTACTAACCTTGGCCGGAATGACCAACCATCCGGCATCATTGGGCTGGTTAAAATGGACTCCATGGGTCGCCACTATGTGGAGCACCCGGAGTCTGGCATTCGTATCGATATTGTCGATGACCTTTCTATTCCAACCGAGACACTGTATTATGTGGCTCCCAATATGTACCAGCATCCTAATGCCCGTGGCTCTTTAGACACTGGCGCTGGTGTCAATTATTGAGCTTGAGGAAGACAATGCGGCCGTCGGCGGTACAGGCAAGAAGGTCAACAACGTTCAGAAGTTTATGTTCCTTGGCCTGTAGAAGATTCGAGATTTCTGAACTCAATCTGGGAAACTTGGCAAAATGAATTTCCTCGTCGTAGGCTATGAGGAGGAGTTTGGTGACGTCGGCTGGGGAGAGTTTGGCGACAACATCTGCGGTATTCTCCTCCTCTGAGTTGTCGTCCTCGATGAAAAGTCCCAGGGGAATGGCAGACAAGCCGGAGATTTCGGAGATGTTATTGCCACGGATCTCGTAGCCACGTATCAGAGTCTTGTCGCGTATTGCGCCAACTTTGTCGGGGGAAAGCAGCAAATCATGTGGAGGTGGTGACCATGGGAGGCTTGCCTGTGGGCAGAGGATATTGCCAGAGAAAGCGCCAGGTATGTTGTGAACCGCAACATATTGGATGGTCCCAGGGCCCAGACAGTCTCTTGTAGAGACCATGCAAAACAGAGACATCTGCAGATACCCGTATGCCCATCGTAGAGATTAGATGTGTCTTTCAATTCAAAGTCTTGGGCATGTAGGCGTTGTGCTTTGGCGAGTAAAGTGTTAAATGTAAATCTCGGTGTAAGTCCTTACCCAAGGGGCATTCACTAAAATCTATTATACAAAGGATGGGAATCACGTGAATCTCTAGCCAGCCAATCAGGTTTATCTGTGGGCTATGGGCACATGAGGACAAACAATGCTTCTGCTCTCAACTGCTGAATTGTGTCTCCATTGCCCCGTCGACACGCTCTCTAGTGTGTTTTTCGGTGTACTTCGACTTGACTTCGACTACCTCAACCTGACTTCGGACTACGCACAACTTTGAAACTACCCTGACTACCCTGGACCATTGAGACTCGACAACACCTACATACCCTATGTCCTCTCTACACATTCTATTAGCTGGCTGTAGTAAGCCCTGTTTCCCGTATACTACACTAATGAATCCTCTCCTGCTTGAATAATGCCTGAAATGAAAGCCATGAAACCGATAATCGTTCATCCCTATTCCCGTGGTTGTTCTCGCCACTTTCCTTTCGGATGTGTTGGCACGTCTTCTATGCACCTCAGGATCTTTCCACTGCTTGCCCTGGTCCTCATAATCCTAATGCATAGTTATATTTCACTGGCTCTCTGGCGCATGCTGATTCTTGAATCTTATTTCAGGCTATCTCCCACTCCCAGGCCCTCTTCCTCTCCTTTACCCCGGCGACACGAGCAAAGCGTGCGAGAAGCGCAACATGAAGCCATACAAGCTCCATATGCCAGTCCCTGACCACACCATTTGCAGAATCTGGGGGCGCCAGGCCCCTTTCAAGACCTCAGCAATCTTCTGCCGGGCACACAGGGCCAAGGTTCTGTACCTGGCACATCATTGCTGGAGCACGCGCGTTTTGAACTTTGGGATGCAGAACGAGAGCGCCAGATTTCGCTGCTCCAAACACCAAATTGCCGCCACTGTCGCTTTCCAGGGCAGCACGAGGAGGGGGAAAATTGTGCGCCGACGCCAACACCACATTCACAGGTGCACAACTGTTTACTCCATTCTCTGAACCCGCTAAACAATATACACAGAGGGCTGTTCGTCAGTTAGCGACTCCGCCTGACACTCAGGCTCCACCTCCTCAAGTTAAAAATCATGCTCTTGGTCAGTGCCAATGGGGTGAACGCAAAGCAGCTGCCAAGGCTGTGGGTTCTTCAACAGTGTCGGCTGCTATGAGACCATTGTCCGCTGTTTCCGGTGGTCCCAATGCATGATCTATTGCTCAGCTGGCACATCAAGAGCGGAAGCACAAATGTGTTCAACAACAAACAGCTGTGTCCCATCTCCCAACACCACTGCAAACCCAAGCCGCTGCCACGGGACCTCCGGTCATAGCACAACACAGCAATCTCACGCTGCGGGGGAGCCATGGAGATGTCCCTGTCGTGCATGCACCCGGTCCAGCTCAAGAGCACCATTCACACGCTAACCATCCGGCAGTGCCACGTCCACACCTTGAGCAGCTGCGCCGGATTGAACCCTGTGGTGGTGCAGGTAAGTAGGATATTTGCGACTTCTGATGCTGTATTGATGCATTCCATTTCAGACAACCCCGTAAATGGTCCTCAGCAGCGCCCACCATCGCCCCACCCTCCACTGCCGCCTCCGGCACCGCCCCATCGTCGTTGTCGCGGCTCGCTTCCAGATGCTCGCAAGCCTTACAAGGAGCCGGCATCACACCACGACCTCGGCCGCATGAATGTCAAGTGCAGCCATTGCAGGGCATTGCACTGGATAGACAAGAAAATGGATGAGTCTTCACAAGTCAACCCAGAGTTCGGGATGTGCTGTAATCACGGCAAGATCATACTTGAACAGCTTCAGCAGTCACCGCCAGAGTTACAGGCATTATTTGAGCAGGGTACTCCTGAGGCTAAAGAGTTTCGGAAGAACATTGCGCAGTACAATACTGCTCTGTCGTTCACGTTGCTTGGGGTCACTGAGGATCACTCCATTAACAACGGATGTGGTCCTCCAATTTTTTGCATCCACGGCGAGCTTTGCCATTGTGCCGGTACGCTTCTTCCATCTAACAGCCACACTCCGACATATGCACAGCTGTACATCTATGAACCCTGGGCAGCGCTGAATTATCGCATGCAGAGCAACACCAATCTGCAACGGGAAACCATGGAGGTCCTCCAGCGCATCATCACTGAAAATCACCAATATGTGCCTTTCTTCCTGCACTCACACAAGGTCCTTATGGGGATACAACCAACCGCAGACAAGGTTGCTGTTATCTTGCCAAACCAAACAGACCTAGAGCCTCGCGACATTATTCTGCATCGGCGCAATGGGCCCTTGATTCGCATAAGTGACCTCCACCCAGCATACACCCCCCTCTATTATGTTCTTCTCTTTCTGCATGGTGAAAATGGCTGGCACCCGGATATGAAGGTTCATGATTCTGGCAAGGAGTACCCTGCGCAACTGTTGCAGACACAATTTGTGGCTTATCGCCTGCAGCATCGCTCAACCGAGCCGCCGACCATTTTGCATGTATGCAGGCTTTTGCAGCGGTACATGATCGACATGTGGGCAACTGCAGACCAGAACCGATTGCAGTATCTACACTTCAATCAGCCGAAACTCCATGCTGAGCTGTACAGCGGGCTCAAAGACGCTATCCATGCAGCTGACGACAACCTTAATCTCGAAGACCTCGGTCAGGGTGGTACTCCTGTCGAGCTACATCGGTGGCCTGAGGCACATGGGCCAGCGCTTTCCAGACTCCATGGCCATTGCACGGTTTTACCACACGGTCGACAATTTCATGACTGTCACGACGAACCCAACTGGCCCGAGATTGTATGGGAGTTATTTCCTGGCCAGCATTCATCAGATCACCCGGACCTGATTGTGTGGGTGTTCCAGCTGAAAAAGGAGGCCATACTGAAGGACATCTACAAGAACGGGGTATTTGGTTGTGCCGTCACATATGTGTACATGATTGAGTTTCAGAAGCGTGGGCTCCCTCACATTCATCTCCTCATTTTTTTGGAGCAAGGTTGGAAGCTGCTTACACCTGACAACATTGATTCCACAATCTGGGCTCGATGGCCTGACCCCGAGAAGGAACCGCTTCTCTTTGAAACCGTTAAGAAATGCATGGTACATGGACCCTGTGGCGCAGCCAACCCCTGTTTATCTTGCATGGAGGGTGGGCGGTGCACCAAGTTTTACCCCAAACTGTTCATGGATCAGACAGTGATGGATGACAATGGCTATCCACAGTATTACCAGCCCAATGATGGTCGGGCGTACAAGGTTTGGGGAGTCCAGGTGGATAACTCCTGGATCGTTCCATACAACCCATACTTCTCAACAAAGTACAACTGTCACATCAATGTCAAATGTGCCGTCTCCCTTGGGTCCTTCAAATATGCCTTCAAGTACATCCAAAAAGGTGGAGACGTTGCCAGTCTTGAGGTTCAGAACAAGCGCGATGAGATTACAAGGTGGATTGAAGGGAGATACATTTCTGCTGCCGAGTCTGCATGGCGGATCTTTCATTTTGATATGCATGATCAGGTTCCGGCAGTCGTACGGCTGCAGGTGCGTATTATTTCTCAATCAATCACGTTATATTCATCTTTAAACAGGTGCATCTTCCTGGCCAGCATTTGGTCATGTTCAATTCTGGTGAAGACCCTCAAACCATGCTCGAGCGGGCTGCAGGGGAGTGTACCTGCTTAACTGCTTTCTTCGAGGCCAATGCGGACCAGGGCGCGCTCGGACTTCTTGCACGTCAGTACACCTACCCAGAATTCCCTCAGCACTTTATCTGGAAGAATGAGAAGAGCGCAAAGTGATGGGCTATCCGCCAGAGGGGCTTTGCCCTCGGGCATATGTTTTTTGTACCTCCCAATGGCGGGGAACACTTCTACCTCCGCACCCTATTGACTGCGGTGAAGGGACCCACATCCTTCAAGGACCTGTGAATGTACAATGGTTTCGAGTTTCCCACTTTCTTGGAGACATGTCTGGCAAGGGGCCTGCTTGAGGATGATGGGGAATGGCGGGAATGTCTTGTGGAGGCGTCGCACATGCAGACCGGGAGCCCGTCTCAGGCAGCTCTTCACCACTCTCCTGTTTGCGAGCCCACATGTCCAGCCAAGCTGTGGGCAGATTTCCGGTATCATATCTGCGATGATCTAGCACAATGCTTGCAAACAATGGGATGTAATTTGACAGAAGAAGATGTTTATGACTATGGCCTGTTCCTGCTCAATAAGGTGCTCCAGGAGTCTGGCCGTTCGCTCAAAGACTGGCCCACCATGCCTCTTCCCCAGACCAATTGGGATGCAGAGGTCATGAATCCTCTCATCGCAGACCAGCTTGCATATGATCGGGACAAGCAGCGCGAACTCGCAGAGCGGCAGACGGCCTTGCTCAATCCGGATCAGCAGACTGCCTTCAATAAAATAGTCAAGTCTGTCCACGAGAAGCTGGGCAAGACTTACTTTCTCAACGGTCCTGGCAGCACCGGCAAGACCTTTGTCTACAAAACCGCTTGCCATCTTCTACAGAGCGAAGAGAACATTGTTCTTTGTGTCGCATCATCAGGTATTGCAGCGTTGCTGATGCCAGGTGGTCGCACATCCCATTCGGTCTTCAAAATCTCGATTGAGGGTCTCAACGCAGAGTCCTTCTGCAATATTCCCAAAAATAGCCATCGTGCAGATTTACTCTGATGGACTGTTCTCATCATCTGG
Source organism: Mycena rosella (assembly GCA_029378255.1). NCBI lineage: Eukaryota > Fungi > Basidiomycota > Agaricomycetes > Agaricales > Mycenaceae > Mycena > Mycena rosella. Next base: position 77,546 of record JARKIE010000177.1, on the reverse strand, counting down.
GATGAGATTGGCATGCAGCATTGACATGCAGTCGAGGCCCTTGAGCGCACTCTGCGGGATCTGCTCAATGACCCGCGTCTGTTTGGTGGTATCACAGTGATTCTTGGCAGGGACTTTCAGCAAATTCTTCCGGTTGTCCCCAAGGGTTCACATGAGGAGATTGTTGGTGCTTCTATCCGTCGTTCACCTCTGTGGGATCGTGTGGAGGTCCTTCATCTCCACTGCAACATGCAGCTCGAGTCCAAAGGCCAGGATGAGCGGGAATTTGCTTCGTGGCTCCTCGACATTGGCCACGGCAGGGACATCACTGCGAAAGGCACCATTCCCTTGCGACCTGGAATGGAATTCACCGACCCTCAAGAACTATCTACCCTGGAATTTCCAGCACACCACCTCTGCCTCCTGACTACTTTCTGAATCATATGATTCTCGCTCCACGTAATGCCGATGTCTCCGAAATCAATGCCACTGTTCTCGGAGCCATGTCCGGTGTGATGCGGACTGCGGTGCTACAATGTGAAATAGATGGTATTCGCTTTGTAGCTCGTTCGGCCACTAGGGGGTTAATACGAGATGGACACCAGTGGCGTAGGTGGCTGTCGTGCAGACGCGGTGTGTTCCGTGGGTGTGTGTGTGTGTGTGAGGTGTCTCGCAAGAGACGAGAAGATGGTCAATAAACGGTGCGGTCAATGAATGTGGATACCTTGGTGACGGATAATGCATCTAGGTGGTGTGTACAGCGGCGAGGGGTACGAGGAAGGACAAGAGCGAGCCTCAGACGGGAGGCTGCAGCGGGGGACACTAGATGTGGTGATGGTGATGGTGGTGGTAAACCGAGTGTATTGGTGGGGGAGATACACGGGTCGACTACTGACTAAAGTTCCAAAAACCTTGCCCTTTTATACCTCTGCTGCTTGTACAGCCTCCGGCATCCGGTACCACGCGCTCCTTCTGCAAAGGGAAGCTAGGCCTGCTGGAATCGGGGAAATCATGTGATTCCGAGGTCCAAGAGGGTGATTTTGGGGCTCCAAGGTCGAAATATCGAGCGATTTTATAGAGGACTCGCTCCCTTGTTTCAGGCCAAGCCCAAATGGAGGCAGAACGTCCCGCTGTGTGTCGGCGGCCTCGGGCCTGAGGTCCGTAGGGAGGGCAAAAGACGGGCAACGATGCCCGCAGTCCAAAACGGGCGTCCAATGCTAGGAAATAGAGCAATTTTACAGGCGCGTTCTTCAGAGTCGCCTATTGTCTGGTGAGAATCAAGCGATTTCTGGTGACTGGGAGGCTTCTGGTGCGGTGTCGCATGGGCAATGGACGAGTAGTGGATTATCGGTCGTAGTTTGTGTCCCGGTCAATGCCCTAGGTCGAAGAGCGTGTTTTGTGAGAACTCCGAATGTGGTTTCCAGGTGTGTCCCGATTTGGTGATTTGGTGATATAGCCGTGCTGTGCTTCTTCATTTCCATTGTGCCAGCGATGCTACGCGAGGGCATATGCAGAGCATATACAGCCCTCACACCGGCGAGCCTTGCACATACTACTGCGCCGATAAAATCATCAAAGAAGCTGAACCAGGCGGGGATGATACACTGATTCCCATTGACTTTCTTTGCTCCTTGAACTCTGGAAGCTTGCCTCCAGGAGAACTTGACCTGAAAATTGGCTGTCCCTTAATCCTCCTTCGAAATCTCTCACCGACTCGGGGGCTCTGCAACAGAACGTGCATGATATTGATTCCCCAGATATCTCTGACACCCTCAAACACCACAGACTAAGTTCTGCCGACGGCAATTTCCTGTTCGCCTGGCCTTTGGCTTGACTATCAACAAGTCACAGGGCCAGTCTGTCAAGTTCATCGGTCTGGATCTTTGTGTTCCAGTTTTCTCACATGGTCAACTGTATGTTGCCTTTTCACGAGCAACATCAGGCCAACAGATCCGAGTTTTATTGCCGGACAGTAGCCTCACATCTGAAATGACCAACATGGTGTATGCAGAGATCCTTCTGGACTAACAGTGAGCTTCTCTGACGTGCTAAATAATCACATTGACTGATTTCCATTTCGGTGAGTTAGGCTCACTACAGATGGGGGCTCTAATAGAACCATATAAACTGTACACTAGATGCAAGCCTGTGGCAATACATATTATCTGAGAGTGTGCTTACCAAGGGCGAGCCAGTGGATGCTCTGGGATGAATTTTTTCGTCGAAATCACAGGTGATTGTAACACTCCCAAACAACACACCTTTCCTTTAGCTTCCACCTGGGGTATGCGTCAAACTTTATCCTTGCTCCGGATGTGAAAGCCCTTGCCCTGGTGCTGGATCCATCCTTCTGGAACCCACACAAATGTTTCAATGCAAAAATGCAAAAATCTACTAGCGCCGCATATGAAGGGAAATTAAGGGACAATGTCTGGAAAGGGGCTATTCAACGGTGGCACGACGGAAGGTTAAGAGATGGTGTTGCCAAGATGCCTGGTTGGCGGACGGGTGACAGCAAAAAAATAATGCCGTGTGCATGTAGAGCTCGAGCACAAATTCCCTACCCCCCTCCGATTTTTCCTCCCATGTCTTCGGCCTCCTACACAAGCATCGCTGGCCTCACTGTCATGGAGAACCCATGCTCGACCACTACAAAGGGTGTAGTCTTTGATGGCAACTTCTATGTGAGCACAGAGTCATGCCAATCTCTGTTGGTTCTGCTGTGCTACTTCAACAGCAGCCAGCGGAATGGAATTTCCTTCAACCCCAACACTGTACTTTGTTTATGCGAAAGTAATTCTTTTTTTTTTCAATGCTTACAAGATTGCTTACATGCTTTGAAAGATTGCTCAAATGGATGTCAACCGAGAGCTCAATACCTCCAAGATCAACCTCTACCAATCCGACCTTGAGCCTGCTGATTATAGCTTGGTGGGGGACATTCAGATTGTGTTTCTCTTCTACTTTTCTTCTCAATGAATCTTCTTACACTTTTGTTTAGATTATCCCCCTGGGTTCGCCCGCCGACTTGGGCATTGACCCACACCAGCGAGCCTACGTCCACCTCTGTGGTGCAGTGTTCAATCCCAACGGGGACACAACAACCTTTTCCCTTGATGCCGACCAGTATACTGTGTCCTTCCGTGAGGCCCAAAAAGAGGCAAAGGACAAACACCAACCTGTTCCTCGGTCAGTCTCCCCTTTATTCCGGAAATCTGGTGCTGCTATTGAGCTCTTAGGTCTTACTTCCCTGCCGATTGCATTATTCCCGACTCCCCACATTACGCAAACACCAAAAAGCCAATCCCTTTCAACAAACGGTTTGTTATGCTAACGGGCTATATTACCGGTGTCATCAGCACCCTCAAGAAGACTGTCAAGGAGTGTTTCTGCATTGATTTAGATAACATTGCCTTTCTGGAAAGCCAAACTGCGTCCGCAATCAGTGGTAGTGCCGGCGCAAGTAGCCCAGGTATGTTTCCAGTCCTCTCATTGTGGCAATAAAACTTGCTCAATTACTTTCCTTCAGCTGCATTGTTCTCCTCGACGTCGGTTATCACTGCCGTGGGCCGCAAGTGTTGGTCTTACGACACCCAGACCTGGCCAACAATGGCAAGCATCACAAGACTGAGGCCAGTCCTGAACCAGCAGGCTCTTCCTCGCCCGTTGTCAGTGGATCATCGCCTTCTCCGCTGAATCCGAATCCTTGAACTCTGTACATGTGCAACACATTCGCACTCCTAAAAATAGAATTACCATACTTCTTGTGGCTTCGCGTATATGTACTTTCGCAATGTACTCATTTTTATTCTATTGAAAACATAACTTCTGAATCCATCATGATTTGATTTCCCATCTAAGTTGCGGAGCAACGGGTCCATGCTAGTTCAGATTAAAATCAACTGGTCTTGAGGTCTACTATTTGGCTTTTGATGGATCTGATGCGGCGATTGATTCGACAGATCCTTGATCAATGCGGTGCCGCCAGGGCATCAGGGAATTGAAAGCACCTTGAGTAATCCACAGACGATCTGGAAATACAACGCGATATATCATATCATTTCTGAGCACTCATTGCAAGATAATATTCTGCCACCAATCCCTCCAGAATTTATGGTTGATCTTTTCATTCAGAAATCTGAAGAAGACTCAATGGGAATTCAGGAAGCTGAAACTGCTCAATGAAGAAAGCAAAACCAAATTCCAGACAGTGACATTTGACTGTATGTACCCAGACAGTACAGCCCTGGCCCCAAATCCGGGCAAGTGAGGAAGAGCCGGCACGGTTTCCACAGCATCTGATATATCTGATTCGGACAAACACACCAGCAAAAAATAGTATGTAGACCAACATCCTGTAGGCAAAATACATTTGTGCATATTGAAGTGTGGAGGAACGAGACACGTCGCGTTGAAACTGTGTCACGGCATCGCATTGATCAAGGGTCTGCCGAATTGATCGCCGCATCAGATCCATCAAAAGCCAAATAGTAGACCTCAAGACCAGTTGATTTTAATCTGAATTTTAGTGAATACCCCTTGTCCTTACCTGCAGACATGGTGGCAGAAAGGAAGGGGTGACAAGTCCATAGTGCTATTATCCCGAGTTGATGGCATCACCGGGAAGCACTTCATCTCCCATTGGCACCCCTTACATATTACACTGTAATAGATCCCTGTTGGACCGCATACCCGTCCCACCACACCCGACAGCTGCCAAACACAGCCCAGCCACCAGTGATGTGTCTGCAGCCATCAATGATGGCGCATCACGAGTCACTGATCACATCATCCGGGATTCTGGCTGATCAAAGCCCATCAAGCTGCCGCTCATGCTGCGGGATCCACCATCAAGTGCTCCTTGCGGCCGGGTGACAGTGCACCCCTCTATATCCGCTCCTGCTCACTGCTCCGCTGTGATGTGGACTGCGGTTTCGTAAACTGCCGAGCGAGGTGGTAACCCGGACTAGTTTAGAATTGTATGTTCTCTAGGGGGAATATTTCTGTCGCTGTGAACAGTGCACCTCGGTGCTAGGTTTATTTAATTCGGAGTGTGGTTTTATGTAGGAGGTGTGTGTTTCTTCAGTAGAAGGTGTAATTTACAACTGGTTACCGTGTTTTAATGCAAATAGAACAGTCTTCTCAGCATGCGCCATCGGACCAAGCTCTACAGCTTGTCAAGAAGGGACGATCAAGCGCGATGCTGGCTCCGAATTGAGGATGCCGAGGTGAAATATGTGTTTTTTAGCGGGCCTCCTCGGTCGTATAGTCCGACTCCAAAGGTGTTTGGTGTGTAGGTCGTTTGGCTGGGGCGGAAGTCGTTTTAACAAGCTCGGTTCCTCGGCCGAGGGTTCCCTTCTTTCAACCTCTCTGTAATAATGTCCCAACCAATTGTATCCTTCTCTTCTTCTCCTATCTGCTTGCCAAGGGCAAAATAATCCGATCTAGGCTAGTGGCTACACGCCAAACTTGGCTGCATCACTTTGTGTGAGGGTTTTTCAACTACCCTCTTTTGATGAGGAAGAGAGTTTGATCGGATAGGGAAGTGTAGAGCTGGATTTCGATAATAACCTGACTTTGCCGACAGACGGCTCGGTAAAGGAAGGAAAGTGTCTCTGAGGAGCAAGAGAGTCTTTTTCCGGTGATAACAGTTTGTTTTGGGCGAGACCGAGTGGTACTATAGAGCCTTTTACAGCTTTTAGAGGACGTGGGTCCAAAACCGAGATGATTTTCTATCAGCATACAGGCTGTATTTATACTCCCCGTTTCCGCAGCCGGCTCCCTTCTCCTGCCCGTTCTCGCGCTACTCCTTCCATATGCCCTTCTGCAGCCCTCCTTGCTCGGCTCCTTCTCCGCTTGGTGCCTACTCATCCAACCTTTGTAATATCCAGTCGGTCTTTCCCCAAATGTTCCTTCTTACTGCTCGGTGACCCGTTCCCTATGCTCGGTACATGTTTTCCCCCCCTCGATGTCTGGATTTGTGCGCTCGGACGGTCCTCCCGTTGCTCGGTGCCTCGATAACTCAGTTCAGTAAATGTTCTCCTTACTCAGTGTCTCTTTTCCTCGTCCCAGCGTGTTTTAATCTCCTCCGATAGGTCGGCGCAGCCTCAGTGTTGAGTGAAGGGTGCTCGGTCCGCTTGTAAGTTCAACATATTCGTGCTCGGAACACGCCTCGTTTCGTCCTCTTGAGAGTTCTCGTCGCCTGCGTGGCATAACTGGTATGTCATCCCACGGATATATTACATAACCGAGGTTCGCGTGTTCGATTCGAGCCATGGGTTTGTGATGTGTCTTCTTCATCTTTTATTTTTTCTGCCGAGCTCGGTTGTCCTTGTTTGCATGGCAGAATTTCTGAGTCGTGTTCAATTCGTGTCGTAGTTGTTTAGTACTTTCGCCATTTTCTTGTCGGTGTGTAATTAGCATGTCGTCCGATTTCTCCTTGATGTGATATCCACGGCCACAGTGCTCGGTATGCACTCGGTATGCGCCTTTCATGCTTCTTTTACCGTATTCCGGAGCAATCATAACGTGATAGCTCACACCACTCTGGATCCCCGCATACTTGATTGCTGAAAACTTGTCCTGTACCGCAATCATGGACTGCATGCCCACTGCTTCATATATCAAACAAAGATTATTCCACATCTCTGCGGCGGTTCTGGCGTGTTCGATATACAGCACCTGGTCATTGTTGATCATCTCCACAATCCTGCGCATTGTCTTCGCATTTCCCTCAACCCAGGCTGCATAAGCTCGATTGTCGGCAATGATGTCTATCGTCCCCGTGGCAGGTGACACCGCAGGACTCTGGATAATTATTTTTTCAGGGACTGGCGGGTCGCTGATGTACTTCCAACGGTCTTTGTCTTCAAACTCGTTCTTTGCTTTGAATTAAAAAGTTTTCCAGTTTTTACCATCAAGCAAATTGAAAACATAGTGTGTCGTGCTGGAAACGTCTCGGGGCCCATAACCTGTTGTAGTTCAAGAGTCCAGGGTTCCTGTAAACATTCTCTTCAGACTGATTATATTAGGAATAATATACTACGCACCTGTAACTGTTCTCTTCAGACTGAAGAGATCGGCTACAGGCTTTCGATTAATACATGAGCGGCATAACCAAACAGAGTACAATGACGAGGCAGCTGCCTCGGACTGGATATGCGGGGTCATACTACAACATGCCATGGCCCGGATATTGGCTGGGATTGGGACCCAAAGTATTCAAAATGGTTCAGGCCAGATTTGAAAGAGGCTGGCGTACTGGGTTGACCTTCCTTGAGAGTCAATCAAATCAATTTGTTTAGCTGAAGCGGAGTTTGAAGTCTATTCATTCCGGTCCAGGGGCCTACATCGCGTTGGGCATGCAAAGATTCAGGCGGGATAGACTCCAACATAAAATGCATTTAGACAGTTGCATTTTCCAGAACCTATCCACAGGTCGTGTGATTTTTTCTAGGCCTTGTTTTCAGACAATCATCCTTCAATGTTCTGCCGTGCCGCAACATGTGCGGAATTGTTAGGTCTCCAATTTCTTTTTCAAAGAAGTCTCTATTATTCGGGTGCTTGAATAAGAAACGGAATGTTTAAGCTCTAAACATAAGTTAATCACTTCATGGCCGCCCAAGCGGATGCCTCGAGAGAGGACCTGTTTATTGTCGATGTGATTCGCTTGCATACCAGCGGCAGACAACGGCAGTGCTGGATGCCGCTGAGAATGACAAGACATCACCGGAAATGTGTCCGGAGTGACGGTCTGATGGGATCTAATTAGACCAATTGAACTACTGTATTTTTTCATTCAATCCGACCAGGGGGGTGACGCATGACTCAAATTATAGATTTGACCATTCGACCATGGGCGAAATTTTGCATGACACAAGCAAAAAATTCAACCACCAAACGAAAAATTTCGATTTTACGTGTCGCGGACGCGATTTTGAGCAAATTTGGAGAGGGTGTGACAAAAATGGCATTCGACCAACAACTGGGTTACGCGTGACAAAATACCGAAATTCGCCATCGACCAGGGGGTGGGTGAAGCGTGACGGTCGAATTGAATGTAAAAGTACAGTATTACTCTTCAACTCTAGACCGGTGACCGTTCTGTCTACGAGATCACAAGTGTCGGTAGACAGACCGGTCGATCTGGGTTTAAATTCCCATGACAAGCAGCGGCACAGCCACTTCTCATGTGCAAGTCACGTTTGATGCCCCATCACTGGGCATCAGCAGGCGATTTCCGACTCGGTTCGATTATCGGTCCATGCGGCCTTTTTTCCATTCAACAGAGATGCCACGAAACTCTTTTGATACCTTACCTGATGTTATTAGATGCATCTAGGAGTGCGTAGAAATATTTATAATCCCTCCAAACATCAATTACATGTTTTAAAAATGGTTGCACAACTTGGGAGTCGAACTCGCATGGTGCGCGCACTGTGATGGGGCATCAACACGTGGTCGCCCGCTTGTCATGGGAATTTAAACCCAGATCGACCGGTCTATCTACCGACACTTGTTTACAATGTTTACAATTTTGGTCACCACCTCCGCATACAAGTACGCTAAGGTCGACGAGAGCCGCCTCGATGGGCCGTATCATATAATTGTAGATTTCCCTTTACTTTTTCCCCCTTGTCTTCATTGGCACGTTCATCTTTGCCATCTCCCTTTGGTAGTCCCCGAATATCTGTCCTGCGAGCTGTATTGCCTTCAAGTGCAATTCCGTCGCAAAATGGTACAATAGCCGTTCATGAGAGACCGCGTTGTCCACCGCGTTTGCAGGTAAAAGGTCGTCAAGTGCCGGGATATGCCATAAATAATAAAATGTATGCTTTAACGGCCATATAGTGTCGTCGTGTGTAAACATGGACTTAGCTGCTGCAAGGAGGCCTTCGTGGGCGGCCTCCTCAACACCCTTTTCATCTAACTTCATTTTGGTCTTCATCATCAGTTCCTCCGTTGCTTTCACTCTCCACTCCTGGTATTTCCTGCATTCCACGAATATGTGATGCGCATCTTCGACTGCATCACATCCAAACCGACACCCGTCATCGTCAATCTTCCCCCTTTTGTGTAGGGTCGCCGCCACTGGTAGTTGTCCACTCCTCGCATATAACTGAACCGTCGCAGAATACGCCGAGTATGCGTGTGTGTACGGGAAATCCGGTGGTGGGTGTAGATCGTAAATTGAGGTGAGCATTTGCTCAGGATGCTCGCGCGCGATGTCGTCTGACTGATTCTTGGCAATCATCATGTCAACCAAATGACAGATGTTGGACTCGATCCACCCATCTCGACTGGAGTAAAAAGCATACTCGTCCATAAAGAACATCGGAACGGGCGCTTCCGGTACGGACTTTCCCATTCTCTGTGCCGCAGAAGCGTAATAGTCAGCTTCATGATTCATATGGGATGGAATAGTCAGCTCATTGGTGTGCCCTTTGACGTGCATGACCTCCACTTTCTTCTCGCTCAACAGCACCAGTATCCATTGATAGTATGATCGCGTGTTCGTGCGTCTTAGCTTTGCACCTTGGTTAACCGCTGACTTTTCGTCCTCGATGAGCCTGACTACATTGAGGTAGTCTGTATACAGCTTTGGGATTGATGCGGACGCATCTGCGAAAAGAATTGCCGCCGTGAGCGCCATGAGCTCCCCCTGCATCGCAACAATATTACTCTCATTTATACGAAGTACTAGGGTCGTTGGACCTGTGATTGATGCTGTCACTGCCTTAGTTTGTAATAAGCCGGCGCTAGCTGGAATCATTGAGCCGTCTGATGCCCATATTTGTCGTCCTTGAGCGGTTGCGGACGGTTGTAAGCCCAAATAGTTCACATAACGCCGCAGCATCTTCTCAGTGTTGACCTTGCAAATGCTTCGTTCTAATAGAAGATCATCTGAACCATCGAATAGGGATGATAAACCAACACGACTTAGCATGCTGATCGTGTTCGCCCAGCTACCCCTCGCCGCTGCCGTCCAATTTCCTTGAAAGGTCTGTTGTTTTCCTTGGAAGACATATCCCTTCTGGCCGCCATTCATGATCCACTCGCCGATGTCCTTGACCATTTGTACGCCCTTCGCACACAGTGACTGTAGATTGTTTCCATCCAGCAGCCTCCGCATGTTTGCAGCCTGAGGGTAGTGACGATCGTGGATCATTGTGCAATGTGATAGCGGCACTTCACCTTTCAGTAGTTCAGACCTTTCCGTCATTCTTAATGAGCTTTGCGGGGAAATTGATGCCATGATCTTCTGTGCAACGATCCACCCAAACGGAATCTTGCCGGCGTATTGGCCAAAGCTCCATCTCCATCAATGGGATTTGTGCAGTCGTTGATATCACACGTCCAGTCTGCCAGGGTGATTCGTGCCATAGTCTGGTATGTGGTGATGTGGTGATTTAGGTCTCTTGACAATCCATCCACAGCGATCCCCGCATTTATGCACGCGAGTGATGGAAACTCGAGGCCGTGATATTTTAGCAGTAGGTCGAGTATTTTCATGTTGGGTGTGAACGGCATGCCCAGTTCGTCGTGGATTTTGCGCATTATCTTCCTGTCCAGATCTTCCGTGTCTGATTGCTTCATCGGCTGTATTGACAGTAGAGCGCAGCAACGGGAGACAAGACATTGAGACGCGACCTTTCTGAGGGGTGTGATCGGTGTCCTTCCAATGAATTTGGGAAAGGTGAATGCATCAACCATCGATTTAAGCTCTTCATAATGTGCGCCTGGGCCATCAACCTTGGCTCGCAGGAAGTCTAGCTCATCTTTGATCAGTGGAACATCGTGTTTGGTTATAGTCATTGGGTCGACTCCCCTCTGGTTCGTGATCGAGTCAAACGAGACGCTCTTGGGAAGCGTCCCTTTTACTTGAAGTGCGTATGCAACCGTTTTTGTCCACTGCGTTAGCCAGCCGTAGGCGAATTGGAAACGCTCCATTGCGAGAGTGTTTCTGCGAAGGGATGGTAAGCTTGTGCCGAAGAGGAACGAGTCATCTGTAGCTTCAGTCATAGCCACATGTAGTTTGAGATGATGATTTGGAAGGTGAGGGTCGGCAATCTTGAACGACGCGGTGGTAATGATGAGGGCATCGGTGGAAACTCACCTCGTTAGAGGGATGAGAAACACTGAAAGAAAGGGACCAGCAGACAATAAGACCGTTCTATGTATCAAGAAGAAGTATGCGAGAGACAAGATGATGGTACGAGAGAGAGAGAGAGAGAGTCCGTGACCGTGTGACTGGTCCGTTAGTAAGCCGGCAGGTTTACAGTCAGGGTCGGTGGCGAGCATGTCGTTCAGGTAGTGGTGGCCGAGGCTTGTTGTCAGTGTCGACTTGAGCGGGGACATTGGTCCTCCCTGTTTGTTGACGCCCGTGATGACAATGGGCTCCGTGTTGCCATAGGCGGTTCGAATGTAACACTTGACGTCAGTTTGGGACTCGTGATCGATGTCGATGATCTGCGATGGAAGACCGTAAGCTCGCACTGTGTCGTACATACCCTCCGGTGAGAGGTAATTGAAGCCCTTCATCTGGTCCCTCTTGATTGCATATACCGACTGCTTCTGTCTCGCTGCCCAGCATTTGATCCCCGCCAGATAACTCATTAAATCTCTCGTTTGGACATCCTGCTGCATCGCGACTTGGGTGTCGGGCAGTATACGATGCTTTGCGATGTATGGCGTCAGCAACGAATTGAGCCAGGTGATCAGGCAGTTGGCGAGGAAGTTTGAGAGGAATATTCCGTGCCAGTTACTGAGATCCGTTTGGAGGCCGCGCTTGTGGAACATAACGAGTGTGGTGTCCTTGATGTTGCCAGGAAAGACGGAATTCATCACGATGTAATTGACGAGCTGCATAACGAGAGCGAGTGATTGATCGGGGAGATTTTTGATAACCCACTTTTCCCACTCGTCCGGCCCAGGCGCCGGTCTCGCATTTCCCTTCCGAAGTAGTGCACGCATATCATTCAGCTGTAATGGTCTGGGCCATATGAATGGTTCATCATTAACACGCCCCCGAGCATTCCAAACCGACTGGGTGTCGAGCCATGGTTTGGGAATGTTTGCAGGAGGATTGTGGTCGTATAACTTGGTCCAGTAACGACGTGTCGTGTCTTTTACTTCCTGGGCGCTACCTATTAAATTCTCGGTGTCAATATCCTTGATGATCAGTGGTAATGGGACAAAGTCCGCTGCAGTGACCATCCTCTTGGTCGAGCCGCCACGAAGTGCTGTCATGATTTGTTGTTTGTCGCGATACGCTGCCCATGCCTTGACCTCGAGCGCGCGTTCCGCGAACAAATCCCTGTAAGCGCGTCGCTTGAGACTGTTCGCGAATTTAAGCAACAGAACGTCATCATTTTCCATCTCATGAAGTTGTTCAATTTTTGCGCATATTTCTCTTGATAAGCGTGACAGGGCAAAGGTAACATCCCCGCCTAGCATTCGGATTGCACCTCCGTAAACGCATACGTCTGCTAGCGCTTTTCGTATTTTCGGACTGGTAACCGCTTCATCCCGTTTCTTGAAGCAAGTAATGTGTCCATATGTGTCTTCTGCTGCCGATATAATCGCTTTGCCCATTCTGGCGTACAGATCGTTGAAAGACTGCTCATCGTTGACACAGATTTCGTGAAGGCGCACGGTCTTGATGCATTCGTCAACCAGCTTGCAAAACGACTTGTGTCTGTGGGCTTCAGCTTATGGTGGGTACTTAATTCGCATTTTTGAAAACATAACCGGTCGGTCCACAAAAAGTGATCTTCCTCCTCGTGGCGGTCGATGTATAATGGTCACGACTACCATTCGATGATTTGTGTTGGGGACGAAGTTGTTCCCTTCATTGGTGGAGTAAATCTCAGAATCAAGAAGGGTTGCCTTCAAGGTTACGAATTGATCAATGATGCTGCCGCCGTTTTTGTGAACGTCTGGGCCGCCTGATGTCCAGTCGTAATACCGATTTCGATCGGGTCGCGCTGTCCAAAGATCGTGACCATTTACCGCCGTTAGAAAGGTGAGGAACTTATCTCGCGCATCTGATCCTCCTGATGCTCGTTCGGCCGCTGCTACCGTAACATTTAGGTCTCTGCCAAGTGACCAGGACGTTGTTGTCATTAAAACAAGTCTCGTGAGTGCTGGCCAGAATTCTTTTGTTTCGTTTGTTCCAGGGTCCCACGGAGCGTAGACTCCAAATAGGCGATGAATGTAAGCGCCACCATTCGTGGTCTGAATAGCGAGGTCGACGGCGATGACACAACCCTTCAACGCTGCTTCGAGATTCATCAGCCTCTGCACGCATTGGATATCCTTACGAATCCCAACGACAACTCCCCATTTATACAAGTGGTGGTTGGTGGTGGGTACACCCTCCTCCTCGAGTATTGTGTATTCGTTATTTGGAAGATTCTTCGTAGTCTTCGTGTTTGTCTTGCTCTCGTTAAGTATGAACACGTGGGGTTGTCGATGATTAATTGCGGCGCTGATGTGCGCCATTTTGTTGGGATGGACGAGGCCATTACCGTTAAGTATGAACATCGTGAAGGCCGAACGCGGTGTGGTCGTGTTGGCGACTTGGACGAGACTTGCGATGAGCACGAGGATTCCAAATAAAAGAACAAATGTCTTGTTCGGTGGTACAAAGGATGGCGTGGTGGGCCTACAAGAAAAAAGACGGCGACTCGTAACAACTTTTCGATCAACATTGAGCATTTCCTCGCATGAAAACCCCTCATCTCGTCAGGACCATGAGTATATTGATGCATCGTCTTTGGCATCATTATATTGACTGGAGAGTCGTTACGAGCCGCCATGAGACGAGTTGGAGGGGGGAGACAACAATGACATACCCCAGTCGATGCATCCGGCATTGCGGTGTCCTCCTCGTTCGCGTCGACCATATTGGCAATCTTGCCTTCTTCCAGCTTGTCTGAGCCTCCAGTTTTGCGCTTCTTATTCCTGCCGGTGGGTGTGCTCGACGAGGAACGGCGTGGGGCGGGGGTGGGCGTCAACGGGCGAGACTGCGGTCGAGGCGTCGTGGTTGGCGACGAGTGCGGTGTAGTGAAGGGTGTCGACGGCCGAGAGTGTGGACGCGGGGTTGAGTGGCAAGACGGGCGTGTGGGCTTTGCTGGAAGGCCGGGGGGTGTTGACGGCGATGATATGCGCGTGCGAGGTGGGGGTGGTGGCAGTGCCAAGACCGAACCCTGTACTTCAGCAATTTTTGCATCAATTAACCTCTGGTCCTCTTTGACCCTCTCGAGATTTGCCCTAGCCTCCGACTTCTCCTCTTCAGTACCTCTGAACATCATCAATACCCTCAACAAACTCTCTGCAGCGTCGAGAGGCGTGCACGCCCTCATCAGAGCGACTTCTTGCTGCATAGCGGTCAGGGTGAGATTGGTGTGTTGCTGGACGGTGGTGAGCTCGGTGACACGCTCTGTGAGAAGCAGTGTCGACTTCTGCACTCCGGAGATGAGGGAGTGGGTGGCGTTCATGCGAACTCCAACGTCACGCTCGACCTTGTCAAACCGTTTTGTCAGTTTCTCGAACTCTACGGACAGCTTCCCTGCATCATCTGAAACGGCACTGGGGGCCTTCCACGGGACTGTGCCGTCGTTGAGGCTGACAACGAGCTCCGGCAGCGTGATCTTCTTGAAGCCCTTGAACATGGCTTGGAAGTTTTCGTGGTCGGCGAGAACGTGTCATGTCACGTCCCACGAGTTCATGTGAAATACGAGCAGGTCGCGGTATCCATCTGGCATCTGATGACCCGCAAACAGTTGTTGAGGTACTTGACGACGTAGCGTTCCACGTTTTCGTAGGCGGACAGGCCGGTGATGACCATCTCAAACGGATTGAGAATTTCAATCTGCTTCATGCGATCGACTTGCAGGCGGTCGGGGAAGAAATTATGAGAGTTGATAGAGCATTGTCGAAGGACTGTGTCGACGTGTCAGGGGTCGATGAGGATAGCGCCGGCGCCATTGATCGGGGTCCCCAACGTGAATACGCGCTCGACTGGGTAGTGATTAGCCTTGAGGATATCACTGAGGCACTTAATAATCTCGTCTTTCGACGGCTCCTTTCCCATTTTCCTCGTCAGCTCTGGTACCAGCGCCGGATAACGTGTCCACATCTGTCTATCCCATCCTTCAGCGGCGGGCGCCCACGTCACCTCCCAGGTAGGATTTTCGTCCTGGAGCGCGGTCTTCCAGTCCTCGAGGAGGTCGCAGCGGGGTTCGGTGTCCGGGTCCAGTGGAGTGAGCGATGGGTGGAGAACGATGTAAGTGACGGCAGAGTTTGCAAAGCGATCGGAGAATGGTATCACCGTTACCAGTGCCGATTCCAAAAACGGGTCCACTCGGCTGAGCTTGTCGACAGATGCCTTGAATAGTGCGACCGGATTGTGGGTGACCGCATCAGGGATGTACGCTCCTCGAACGATAAGTTTATTGCCTTTGGGCAAGATAACGTTTTCGAGGATGTCGCTTTTGGCAGGAGTGACTGGGGGGAGGGGTGAGTCATGTATCTGGATAGCTCTTTTTCGGAATGGGGGAGGTGTTTTCGGATTCATATCTACGCGAGAGTGATGGTAGCAAGATAAAAATGATATGTCAAAAAGTTTTGATTGTAGCGCGATAAGATGAGCCGATGGGAGGAAAAGGACGTGAGGAGGGGGTAATCAAGAACAGGGGAACGGGATGTGGGTGATTTCAAGATTTTTAACCGAGTTTCGAACGAGGGATGAGACGGTAATGTGAAAAATGGGGTTTGGGGTGTTGTGGCAGTGTCTATGGGTATTATACGTAGAAAAATGGGGTACGGGGGTTTATTGGATCGGGGAGTCGATTGGACAGCTTTTTAGGGCCGCCAGAGGGCGCGTCGGGACTAGGGAAGGACTTGTGCAAATTTTGGGGGGGTTGGTGATGGTGGTGGTGGTTGTTGTTGTTGTTGTTGTTGTTGTTCCCGTAGACAGA
Source organism: Mycena rosella (assembly GCA_029378255.1). NCBI lineage: Eukaryota > Fungi > Basidiomycota > Agaricomycetes > Agaricales > Mycenaceae > Mycena > Mycena rosella. The sequence continues at coordinate 61,584 of JARKIE010000177.1, read as the reverse complement.
TCGGTTACCGGTCTACTTCAACTCGGGATAATACTCATCCCTCAGGGGTGACGTAGGAGTTAAAAAAAGTTTCTGTGGGTCCTCACCATGATGCGGTTTCTGTTGAAGTGGGTCCAGCTGCTTCCAGCTGTGCCAGTCGGTCGTCCGGTTATGGACTTCATGTGTGTACTGATACCACCAGTTGACCACCAGGCTCAAAGTCTCTAACTCGAATAGTGGCTGCGACAGAACGTAACACGGAAAAACGGAAGTCTTGCTACATGTAAGCTACTCACTGACTGCCAGCCGGCGTTGATGAATTCATGACAACGCAAACGCTGATTTGGCTCGGTGTTGGCTCGGTGTCCTTGATCTTCAACTTCGTTGTCAAGCGACACGCGTCCTAGAGCGGGAATCTGTCGAACCCCGCTCGCTAACTGCTGAGTGAGCACTCGGCCACTGGCATAAACCGTTCGTCCGACTTACCAAGGGCACAGATTACTCTGCTGGTTGGAGTTATACCTCTCCAAGCGTCCAATACCCCGGATTACTGTGCTGACTGGACTCCCTCGGTCCAATACCTCCTCGACCTGCGATGGACTGCAAAGAATTGTGTATAAAATGACCCAGGCTCTCTCCATCATGCTGCACCCTTAACACACCAACACCACCCAGTAACTTCATCACAATGTCTGCTCTCTTCACCCCCCTCAAGCTCGGAAGTGTCACAATCCCGAACAGAATCGGTTCGCGCCGTTTCCACGCCAATTTCGACGTCCTGCTGAATGATCGACTCCAGGGATGAGCGCGCTCACGCGCAACCGCTCGTCGGCAACCGTCCCGAACGAGCTCATGAGAGAGTACTACACCCAGCGCTCGACCGGCGGCGCGGGGCTTATCGTCACCGAAGGCGCGCTTATCACGCGTCAAGGGTACGGGGAATCCCTCCAACGTGTTTGTTTGGTGCTAAGGCTGATGCGTTTGAAGGACCGAGTGGACCGACGCACCGGGGATCTGGGAGCAATCCCAGGTTGAGGGATGGAAGAAGATTGTCGATTCTGTCCATGTTGCGGGCACCAAGATTTACTGCCAGGTTCGTCGGACGGCGTGTCTACACCTTCCCCGATGCTCACATTTGTTTCGCAGCTGTGGCACCGTACGCTGCTTATTTATCTCTGAAACTCGTGGACTGATGAGCTGCAGTTGGCCGCTCTAGTCACCCCGAAGCCCCGGAGCAGATTGCCGCCGGTGTGGTATGTTCTGCTACTCTACCGAGCCGCTTCAGTCAGCTAATCCACCGCCAGCCCGTCTACGCGCCCTCCGCCATCTCTGCCCGTGGCGGCAAGTTCCGCTTCCTCCCCGGGGCCCCTGGATACGTGACTGTACGGCTGGCTCACCACTGGCTTTCACCTCGTGCTAATAAACCCACAGCCCACGGAGATCGAAGACCCCACCGTCCTCATCGCGCTTTTCAAGCAAGCGGCCATCAACGCGAAAGCGGCAGGCTTTGACGGTGTCGAGCGTACGTGGCCGCCGTTCGTCTTTGAGTCGGTGCTTACCGCATCCTCGCAGTTCACGGCGCAAACGGGTACCTCGTGCACCAGTTCCTCGACTCGACATCGAACAAGCGCACGGACAAGTGGGGCGGCAGCGCTGAGAACCGCGCGCGCTTCGCGATCGAGACGCTCAAGGCGCTCATCGAGGTCTGGGGGCCCGACGTCGCGCTGCGGATCAGCCCAGGTACGCATGCGTCATTCTACCCGAGACGAAACGCGACTAACGGCGCGCAGCTGGCGGGTACAACGACATGGGGATGCCGCTGGCCGAGACCACCGCGACGTTCGGCTACCTCCTGCGCGAGGTCAGCAAGCTCGGGCTCTCGTACGTCGCGCTAGTGCGCTACAGCCCGATGTTCGACCTCGAGTACGACGGCAAGAAGCGCGCGACGCAGCACGATGTCGTCGCGTCCCTCAGCCCGTTCATCAGCGGGCCCGCGCTGTTCGTGAACGCGGGCGTCACGCCCGCGGAGGCGGAGGAGCTCGTCGGGAGCGGCAAGGCCGCGGGCGTGTTCTTCGGCATACCGTACATGACGCACCCGGACCTGGGGCGCCGCGTGAAGGCGGGGAAGCCGCTCGACAACGCGCCGGACTTTGCGACGTTTTACACGCCTGGCGCTGATCCCAAGCTCGGGTACACCGACTACAAGGAGGCGGTGTATTAACTTTTAAGGCGCGGGGAAGAAAGGCTTTGCGTACTTATAGACAGGCAACGAGAATTACTTATAGATCTTATTGGGTTGGTTGAGACTGAATATAACGTTTCGGATAACAAATCGTTTCTCCCGTCCGCCCCTTATCGTAATCCCGCCGGGCTTCGGCGCGCAGGTCTCTCGGAACCGCGCACACGCCAGCTCTCGGAAATTTCGTTTATGCCATGGCAACTCCCTTGTTCACAACTGAAAGGGCTGATAATACAACTTGTCCGTTCGGACAATTACATTCGCAGAGGAGGTACATTCATGAACCATCTGCATGCAAGCATGCTACAAAACTACGCAATGGACAGGACACCGACTCACCAGCTATGACTGCTCAGAAAACCCAAGTCTCGGGGCTACGCGCCTTCTTATTCAGCTTCACCCCGCGTGCATCAAGCGTCGCCGCGCTACGTTACGGGGAGTTAGCAGTACAACATTCGATCCCGGCAGATCCTGATGTGCGGCTTAGAAAGAGATGCCGCTCAGCTGTGCACACCCTGCTCCAACTTCGCGACTCCAATCGCGCCGGTTTGATTTCGTCTCGCGCGAGCGCTAAGCAGTTGAATTCAGTTACCAAGATCTATGTACTTACTACTACGTCTCCAGCGTACCGGCTGCAAAGCGAATCTCCGCCGCTCGTTTCCGCGCGATGCCGCACCTCGTAGCGCAAGGAATTTCGGCACGCGCACCACAGCCGCCCCCGTATTCAACACGCTTCGCACCGTCACTGCGATGTGCGCGCACGGCTCGGACGCGGGCGGAGAGCGCACACCGGTGTTCGCAATGGCGTCCGCGCGAACTACCGGCGTGGAAATCCACCTGCGCACGACTCGAACGCGTTGGCGCGATTGGGCACGACTCGGGTGCGCGAGAATGCCGCGGAGCGCGGACAGCGTTTTCGCTCTACCGGCGTGGAATACGGCGCAGGGCGTGGGCGCGGGCGCAACGTTCGAGGCGTGCGCGGGCAGGCTCGGCGGAAGTTCGCTGCGCTCTCAGCCGGTGATTCGATTCGCGAGGTCTGCCGGTACGGCGCAGCCGTGCGTACGACTCGGTTGGGCGCAGGGACTGGACTCAGCGCGGGCGCACATCCGTCTCCGTGCCGAGCACGCCCCACATACGAATGGAATGCGGGGGAAGAATTTGGCGTCCAATGTGGATGGGGCGGCGGGCGCCGTACGGGCGCGGGAGCGGAATTCAGACACGTCGACGGGGCGTGGGCGGCTGCGTTGTGTATACGCCTCGAACGGACGCAGCTGAGAGCGCGGCGCGTTCAGCGCCCACGGCGAGGTCTGCTGGTACGGGCGCAGACGGATGGACCGTGTTCGTACGACTCGTCTGTTCAGGGCGGGACTATGAGGTGCGCGGGCGTGAGGGAGAGCGCGCGCGCACGGGTATTCCGGCGCGCGGGACTGGGTGCTAATGCGGTGGAGAGTGGGTGTGGGCGTGGGGAGTTGAGAGTTTGAGGCAGATACTGGGCGCGCGGAGACGCATCGTCCGCGGGACTAGAGTGTTCTGCGGGCCGCGTGGGACGTTCGTGAGGGCGGGGATTTGAAGTAAGTACTGAGACTTTCGCGTTCGCGTTCGGGCGGGAATACGGGGCGGGCGCGTGGGCGGCCGGGGGACTGCCGTGCAACAAGGGCGGAGACGAGTCCGCCGTCGTCGTCCACGTCGTCCTGGCCTGCGTCAGCTAACAGGAACGAAGCGGTGAAACGTACTTGCGCCCCTCGTCGGCGAGCCGCACGCACGCAACGAGCGGCGAATGCGGCGCTGTTTCCGGGTGTGCGGCTCGACGGGCACGGCGAGAGCGGGACGGGGCGGAGGAGCGGCTTGGGGGCATGCACATTGGCAGGCGGGCGTCGGGCCCGGGGGTGTCGGGGCGGGGGCGGGTGGGAGCAAAGGAGGAGGGGAGTATGACTGCGGGATGGGGCGAGGGAGAGGGCGAGGAAGAGGACGGATGCCAGGTGCCCGGGATGAGCGCGATGGGAGGAGCCACGTCGCAGTGAGGATCACACGAGAGGAAGCGGGAGGATCACGCGGGGAGCGCGTTGATGACGCTGCGGAGCTGTGCGGAGGAAGGTCGAGTCGGGGCCGGCGCCGGCGATTCGAGACGGGGGGTCGATTTGGATGATCGGGACGTCCGCGGAGGGGGCGGGGGTAGAGGTGCCGTTGACGGCGGAGGCGGTAGCCAGTGCGTCGAAAAGGTTTGCCAGTGTCGACGACGCGGGGGGCGCCAGGTCCGTGCCTGAGGAAGGCGGGCCAGCATGCGAGGAGGAGGACGGCGTCGGTTCGCTGATATCCCTGCGTCGTCAACGCGCCACAGTTGTCGCGGGCGCCTGCTAGACTCTCCGCTTAAATTCGTCCTTGGGCTTGAAGGTGGCGCTTGTGCTGCGGGAGCGGCGTCGGACTGCTTCCTCCGCAGGGTGCGATCGATTCTGGACGAGGATTTATCTGGTTTTGAACTGGACTTTGCGAGTGGAAATGGCATCGTCCCCAGAGTGCATTAGGACACGGTCACGTGGGTTGTGAATGATAGCTTCAATGATTGAATTTTCGTCTGAGTACTAGTACTTGATGAAACTTACGACCAGGCGCAAATTTGAACCCTTTCTGGCATCTTCTACCAAGGTTTCCGGTACATATACTTACTAGTATACGGATTCTTCGGAACGTATCGACCAAACTTCAACTTGGTCCATCTTGGTGAGTCGGTTCATACTGTCACCAATGGTTGAATTTTGTGTTAATGATAATGAAATCCTACGCATGCCCACGGGCAGCACCGTAGCCTCGCTGAAATATCCTACTCGTTACTGGGTGCGGGCGGATGAACGACTACATCGAGAGCAATTACTGATTCATTGGCACTGGATCGCCTCCAAGCGAACCTTCACCTGGCGCATAGCCAGCCTTGCAGAGAGCGCACCCTTTACGCAGTCAAGAACAACGGAACGAAAAGGCGCGGGCGGCAACCAATTGCCACCGGCTATTGCCTGCCAACGAGTGCGGACGCCGTTGGAAACGATGAAGTCCGTCATGAGCCGCCCAAACATGTAGATATCCGATGCCTCAGAGTACGGAGCCGAGCGCAAGCCGAGGTCACGGTTCAGTACGGCCTGTGCTAGTGCGTCTGCGATTTCAGGACACTCCCAGCTTCCCAGATCAGCTTCGAGGTCGCAGAGATATGTGGTCTGGTGGTCGGATGATCCAAGAATGTTGCGAAGAACGAGGCCGCGGTGGATGATCCCGATCGAATGGAGCTGGATGAGGGCTTCTGCTAGTTTCAGGAAGATTCGCTTGAGTGCGAGGACAGCAATGGTGTTCGCGGACAATTTGTTGTCATTGTTGAGCTGGAAGAGGAGGCGGCCATCGGCGGTATGGCCAAGGAGGTCAACCACGTTCGGCAGTTTATGTTTTTGGCCTGAAGATTCACGATCTCTGAACTCAATCTGGGAAACTTGGTGAAATGAATTCGCTCGTCGTAGGCTGCAGAGTCGTCATCCTCGATGAAAGTCCCAGGGGAATAGCAGACAAGCCGGATATTTCGGAGATGTCGTTGCCACGGATCCCGCAGCCACGTATCGAAGTCTCGTCGTCGCGTATCGCGCCAACTTTGTCGGGGGGAAGCAGCGAATCATGCGGCGACGGGGACCACGGGAGGCTCGCCCGTAGGCGGAGGATATTCCCAGAGAGTGTGTCGTGAACCGCGACATATTCAAAGTCTTGGGCGCGGAGGCGTTGTACCTCGGCCAGGAAAGTTTCGTTAGAAACATCTTCTGGCCACCATTGTCAGTACTATAAATCTCGATGTAGGCCCTTACCTGCAGACATGGTGGCAGAAAGGAAGGGGTGTCTCTGTGGGTCCTCATATTACTTGACGAAGACGGCGCTCGGAGACCGTCCGAGGACGTGAGAGTTCTAGGTCGATTTCGGACCGGCCACGTGTAGCTTTTCGGATGTGACTTTCTCCGTCCTCTTCTCTGAGCTCTGTCTGAGTTTCTCTCATTGAACGCCCGACTGTTCTTCTGAATTTATTAAATGCGCGATCTATGTCGAAGACGATCCAGCTATTCTCCAGCTCCGTCTCGTCTCGAAGGCCCTCAACTCTGTTGCTACCACTGAATGGAATCGTGAGCGACAGTGGCTGCGAAAAAAAAAACAGCAAAACGGCAAAACGGGAGTTCCACGTAGTTCCGCCTCACCGAAGTCTTGCTAAGAAGTTACCACAGCTTCCCACTGACTGACTTGTTGATGAATTCATGTTAGCGCAAATGCCAAATTTCAGATCTGGTTAAAAATCCCAAGGTCCTTTTCATTTGTCCTTCGTCTTCAGCTTCATTACTATATCAAGCGACCCGCGTCCTAGGATTATTCATTACGGGATCCCGCCTACCTGCTGAGTGAGCGCTCGGCACTTGGATTTCAAAGCTCCCATTCTTCCGACTTACTAAGCGCGCAGATTACTGTGCTGATCGGTCACCTAGTGTCTAATAAGTACCTCGGATTACTGTGCTGATTGGACTCCCTCGGGCTCACTACCTCGGGTTCACTACCTCCTCGACCCGCGATGGACTGCAAATAATTGTGTATTAAATGATCCTGGCTCTCTCCGTCATGCTGCAATCCATTTCCCCTCAATACACCAACACCAATTAGTAACTTCATCGCAATGTCTGCTCTCTTCACCCCCCTCAAGCTTGGAAGCGTTACAATCCCGAACAGAATCGGTGCGCGCCGTTTCTGCGCCAATTCCGAGGTCCTGCTGAGTGATCGACTCCAGGGATGAGTGCGCTCACGCGCAACCGCTCGTCGGCAACCGTCCCCAACGAGATCATGAGAGAGTACTACACCCAGCGCTCGACCGGCGGCGCGGGGCTTATCATCACCGAAGGAACACTTATCACGCGTCACGGGTGCGGGGAATCCCTCCAAGATGTTTGTTTGGTGCTCAGGCTGATGCGCTTTGAAGGAGCGACTGGCCCAACGCACCGGGGATCTGGGAGCAATCCCAGGTTGAAGGATGGAAGAAGATCATCGATTCCGTCCATGTTGCGGGCACCAAGATTTACTGCCAGGTTCGTCGGACGGCGCGTCTACAACTTCCCCGATGCTCACATTTATTTCGCAGCTATGGCACCGTACGCTGCTCATTTATCTCTACAACACATTTACTAATGAGCTGCAGCTGGCCGCGCTAGCCACCCCGAAGCCCCGGAGCAGATTGCCGCCGGTGTGGTATGTCCTGCTACTCTACCGAGCCGCTTCCGCAAGCTAAGCTAATCCACCGCCAGCCCGTCTATGCGCCCTCCGCCATCTCTGCCCGGGGCGGAAAGTTCCGTTTCCTCCCTGGAGCCCCTGGATACGTGACCGTGCGGTTTCCCCCCGACTGGCCCTTCGCCTTGTGCTCATGAACCCACAGCCCACGGAGATCGAAGACCCCACCGTCCTCATCGCGCTGTTCAAGCAAGCCGCCATCAACGCGAAAGCGGCAGGCTTTGACGGTGTCGAACGTAGGTGATTGCCGTCCGTCTTTGACTCGGTGCTGACCGCCTTTCTCGCAGTCCACGGCGCAAACGGGTTCCTCGTCCACCAATTCCTCGACTCGACGTCGAACAAGCGCACGGACAAGTGGGGCGGCAGCGTGGAGAACCGCGCGCGCTTCGCGATCGAGACGCTCAAGGCGCTCATCGAGGTCTGGGGGCCCGACGTCGCGCTGCGGATCACCCCAGGTACGCATGCATCATTCTACCCGAGACGGAAAACGACTAACGGCGCGCAGCTGGCGGGTTCAACGACATGGGCATGCCGCTGGCCGAGACCACCGCGACGTTCGGCTACCTCCTGCGCGAGGTCAGCAAGCTCGGGCTCTCGTTCGTCGCGCTGGTGCGCTACAGCCCGGTGTTCGACCCCGAATACGACGGCAAAAAGCGCGCGACGCAGCACGACGTCGTCGCGTCCCTCAGCCCGTTCATCAGCGGGCCCGCGCTGTTCGTGAACGGGGGCGTCACGCCCGCGGAGGCGGAGGAGCTCGTCGGGAGCGGCAAGGCCGCGGGCGTGCTCTTCGGCATGCCGTACGTCACGCACCCGGACCTGGGGCGCCGCGTGAAGGCGGGGAAGCCGCTCGACAACGCGCCGGACTTTGCGACGTTCTATGACGCGCATGGCGTTGATCCCAAGATCGGGTACACCGACTATAGGGAGGCGGTGTATTAAGGTAAGAGGCAGAAAGAAAGGAGTTGCGTAGCTATGGACAGGGAACGGGATTTACTTATATAGATCTTATTGGGTTGATTCTGGGCAAGAAATATGACTTTTTTGGATAGCAAATCTTCTAGCTGCTCGGGTTATCTCAGATGGATCGCAGCCCGCCGGGGCTTCGAAGCGCCGCCTCGCGATCGTAAACCTGGACGGCTGTTCTCGTAAGTTTTGATGCTGGTTCCATCGACGTGGTTGCTCATAACTGAAAGCAATGATAACAGTCCATTCGCGAATTTCGAACAGCAAGTAAATTCGGACAGGAGGACCATCTGCATCCAAGCGCGCTAACTAGAACTACCCCAGGGCGTTTCTTGACTGTTACAGGCTCTTGAACGGTCTTGTATTTAAGTCGAGCAGAATCTCTAGTTAACGATGTGCAAGGACAATAGGATGGTGGTTTAAGACCCAAGTGCGTAAATTTAATAAATATGCAACACGCGGCAGTGCTACGTAGTACGCGTGCAATTTTCGAGGTTACAGCAAGGACCAAGGACTCGTTCTACATCGCATAAATTTCCCTCATCTCAGCCTCGATCTGGTCGTCAAACATGTCGGAAATGGTCGGGAATGGTCAGGAATCCAGGTGGGAAATGGTTGAAAAGATTCTCTTCAACCTGAGACTGAGAATCCGCGTCTACGTGTGGCTCCGTTGCCACTTGTTCGACAGATATTGGGGCAGCGCCCAGGGTGTATATCCTCCCAAAACTCTCCTCGCTGTGAGGAATGAACATGAAGCGCGCCTTCTTGATTCTGTTTTTGAGTCTCTGTTCAACAGTGCTGTGTGGAAAGATTAGCGTAATCAACAGTTTTAAGAGAGTGAGACTAACTCATTCTTGAAGGCGGCGTGACCCTTACCGAGAAGGTCCCGGGGTCATCAGGGTCTTCGCCCGCGAGAGTTGCATATTTCCGGTAGACCAGATTCATAGCATCCGAGCGGGCGTATGGTACAGTCTTTCTTCCGTCTAGATTGTAGAGTTCCATGCGCGGAATAGTCGCTAGTTCGATGTCGTTCAATTTGAAGTGCTCTTTCACTGTGGCCACATGCAATCAGACACCACTGCCAATTGATTACTCGGGAAATTTTACTCGCCACAAGTCCTGTACATAACCTTCTCATCTTCTGGGTGGTGATAGGGGAAGTATGCGCGGTACTCCGGGTCTACCAATAAAGAATTCTTCAAACACCAGCGCTTCCATGATTCCGTGCGGAGTTTGGTGGCTGGAACCAAGGTTTTTCGGTCATGTTTGGAACCGAGGAAGTTTTCAGGTGTTTAGAAGACGAGGTTGGATGTGGTGGTAGCAGTAGTAAGACCCAAGGATGGTGTGGCGATGTTGAAAAATGTTCAACAACAGTTTCTAGCTCTGATTCGGAATCACAATTAGCCATCGGTCCAGTGGAGTTGAATTGATTCTGCATGGTAGTACTGTATCACATTGAAACCATCAAGTCAACAGGAACAAGGGGCATGGAATATAAGTACATTCTCAGGAGATTTCGGACCTCGTTCGTATTACATTAGGATTGGCATTGTGATCGTTTTCCTCGGACCAGTGGGTACAGGCCGAAACATCTCGAACTGATCGTAGAACCCGTCGTCATTCCCTTCTGGATCGAACTGGAAATTGAGCCACCATCCAACGAGTTGACCGTTCTCATAGACGGGGGACTCCCATGAGCCCCAAGGGCGGTTTGGAAAGCTGTCATTAGGTTCCTCGACCACGGCAATGGTGTAGATACGAGGTTCTTTGCGTGGACCAAGTTTCGCCGTGCTAGGGTTAGAATTTAACAAAAGTTTAGAACCAAATTTCTAGGGGACGCACTTCGCTTCGAACAGTTTCTGACCTTCCCTCAAAAACTGAGTCTCTGAGGGCGAATCCAGAGGAATCCCATCGAGGATAGCGAACTTGCGATACACAAGTTTGTTAAGCTCAACGACGACATAGGACTTGCCCGGAGGCGCATCTTCGTGATACTTGTTTTCGAAGGTAATGTAAGGCAATGTCGCCATTTCTTCCTTGTTGAGACGATAATGCGCCATCGCTATGCGCGTTGCCGCGTCAGAGTGGGCTGTATCCAAGACGAGGATAGACATACCATCTGCCCGATGCATCTCTATGCTACCGTTCTTCTGGGGGTATGCGCGATCAGGCGTCCACACATGTTGCGCGCACCAAGTCTTCCACTGTTCTGCCTGCCGTCGAGTCTTCAACTCTTGGCGGCTACGGTTGAGGCAGCCTTCTTCTCCTGAGCCTTAGTTGGTGATCCCGGCGAAGATAATGACTTCCGTGGCGACGGGTTGCTATAATCCGAAGCCGCTCGTTTACGCTTCGCAGGGGTAGAGGGAGGAGACGACATGAAGCCTAAATTTGGCTGTGTTACATTTAAATAACATTATGCCGTTTTAAATGAGCACCGCCACCTTGAATTCCCATCCGGCGGCCCGGAATCCGGATCTTCCGCCTTGCGATAAACGTACTATAATTGGAGAATCCCATCCTCCTCCTCCTTTCCTCCGCCATTCAGGTACGCCTAGGAATAATGAAGCATGTAACTGCATCGTTGCGCAGAACGGCAGACGACACCTGAGTCGTCACATCGGTGAAAGCCAGCAACTGCCCATCCCACTGTACAACGGACGCTTCAGCCCAGCTCCTTCCAACCGGCTGCCGCACCAACATATCTCCGAGCGTCCACGCCGCTTCACCTTCCCCGTCCCAATAAAATGCGAACCCGGTGAAGGTGTATGAATGTGAAATCAGGAACCGAGTCTGTCCTGCATTTGTGGTCGTGATCGTGCCGACGTGGTTTTCCAGGCCTGCATTGCTCCCATATGAGATGAGGTGGATCTTCCCTGGGCCGCGCGTCGTGACAATTGGTGCCACCCCGTTCTGGAATGCGTGGGGGGTAGCCATGATATCTAAAATCGTGAGCCGATTCAATAAACACGCAACTCTAACGTACGAATTTTACAAAGCAGTAGAAATTTCTAGAAAGAGGTGTTAGGTAAGTTCGCAGACCTCTTAGGGCAAAACCTACGGCTTTCACGTTCTCGAGGGCTTCTTATAAGCTTGTGAGAGCCGTGCCGAGCTGTTTCCGCCTGGCGATCCTCGTGTCTACAACGTCGAAGTAATTTCCCACTATTCCCACCGTGTACAAGACCCGGCCAGGAAAACTGGATTTTCGCTCGAAGTGGTTCTAATTCCCGCGTTGTGATTTGGGAGAACACGTAGGACGATTCGGCAAATACGAGTGTTGAACAATTGGTTCACGGTGCAAAACAAGGTAAGACTAATACTATAGCACGACTCACTTTGGAATCAGGTGAGACCAGAAATGATGAAGCAGATAATCTCGTTGTCCTTCACGACCGCAGACGCCACCTGGCTCTCCACATCGGTGGAAGCCACTGGCTGCCCTCCGTACCTCACGATGGAGGCTGTGGCCCAGCTCTTTCCAACCGGCTGCCGCATGAGCACATCGCCCAGGGTCCCCACACCGCCTCGCTGGCCCCCTCCTAATAGAACTCATGTCCGGTGAAAGTGTAGGAATGGGAGATGAGGAACCGAGTCTCTGTGGTCGTAATAGTGCCGGTATGGTGTATGCGACAAGATGGAGCTTCGGTGCGTTCAGCGTCAGTTCCTCACGATTAAACAAAGGTGCGAAACATGCGGAATTTCCGTCCAGCATTAAATCATCGTCGACGAACGAGAAGCGTGTCCGAGTCGTCATGTGACATGGTTCAAAACGAAAACTCAGCCGTTCGGAATCCTCAGCAATTTTGGAAAAGTTAATGGATAGGTCGGAGGAGACTGCTTCGTAAACTACCAGTAGATCCATCCGAACTTCACCCTAAATCTTATATAAGTTCTTTGCTCACAGATTCAATAAATTGCTTACATCGAGACAACTTGAATTCAAGCCGTCTTGCGAGCCATATGATCCGATACCCTGCCCTTGACAAACTCCTTCCCCGCGCGCCTCAACAGAGCCTTCCGCCCGATCCCACGCATATCGATGTAGACCAAGGCGACGTTCCGTGCTGTTCCGGCCATCATAACCGAGCTCTCCCCAGCCTCGGCACCATATCTGAGAACCGTTAATGCCGAGAAGGGAGAGCGGGGACTTTGGGGGACACGCACTTGTGTCCGACAACTGCGCCGAGATTTTCGGTCCCGGAATCCAAGAGCCGACGCGCCGAGTTGTCTATCGTTGATAGGATGAGATCCGCGGAGAGGAGGATGCGCGCGGTCGTGGTCAGCTTTATCGCGACGTGCCCTTGCTGTGGCAGAGATTCCATGGGCGACCCGGTTTTCGTACGTGGCGGGAGTGAGGGAGGCGCTGTAGATGACGAAGGAGCCGGAGACGGCTGCCGGCGCGGGGGAAGAGGTGGCTTTTCAGCCGGGGAACTCGTATAGGGTGGGGGTGGAGCAAGTGATGAGGGCGACGGGGCACGGGAAGGCAGCGGGGTCCTTGATCCAAGAGTTTGTCTACCCTTGCCTTTCGAGCTTCCAAGTGCCTGCTTGATCATCCCGTCGATGATCTCGACGGTTTTCGCGCTGACTTTGACTGCCTCCCCGCTAACGGACTGAACAGCGGCGAGGCCTTTACGTGTGCGCGCGGAGGACAGGAAGGCCACAGCTCTGGGCGGAAGCGGTGGGGCTGAGGACCCGGATGAGGAACCCGAAGCTGCAGGTTGGGCGGAAGGCTTGGAGTGACTTGTGTAGTATGTGGAGCCCGCCGATATCGCCGTGAGAAGCAGCGTCGTGGATCCAGATATCGCGTGACTGCCAGGATATTGGTTAGAAACGTACGACGTTTGAAACGAATCACTTTCTAACCTAATTATTGTGGCGCCCTTGGTGATCCAGTCTTGCTGCTCCGGGGGTATAGCACGAGCAAACATTTCCATGACATTCCCATCGTTATATTCGTTGATTTCAATTACTACAGGGTCGCCCTCGTGCCCCTTCTTACTGAGCGCTGGGTCCTCTTGAACCGAAAATTTCTTGTCGAATTCTCCTACAACTTCTCCGTTATCTTGATCAACGAGAACGAGGTGGCCACGAAGCTCCTTCGAGTCCGCCTTGTCATGGATGTTGGGGTTGACCATATCCTCTGTGTTGGACACGCCCTGTAGATCCGCGTACTGTGCCAAAATGCTTTCGAAAACATCGATATCTTCTAAGAAATGGGCGTCTGGGATCTTCGGCATGGTGACGGTCAGGACCAATGGCACTGGGTCTGCTTCTGACCCCAGGAATGTGTACTTCCTCGACCCGGATTCCGAGAAATTGGTTTGGATAACGCGCGTTGGGTCGATGGGAATCTCTGTGTCGTTGAGACGGAGTACAAGATATACGTGGCGGTCAGCGCCGGCCCCGGTGGGCGCCCCGGGGACTTGCATGGTGACACATTCCAGGGCAAGAGTACCAGACTGATGCGTCGTATTGGCTGAAAGGGAGCAATTAGAGACGTTCAGGAGGAGGAATGCATCGGCCTCGTAGGAAGTGGTGGCCATTGCAGGAGGCTGGTGGGCGTTGGCGACAAGTAGTAATGACGTCCCGATTCGGACGCCCGTTGCACAGCTTCCCTTGGCTCCGCTTCTTCCCTCATCCACTGGTCGTCATCCAGCCTGGAATTTTTGTAAAGGGCGTCGACCGCTTTGGCTTGTTTCGGAAACTGGCACCCTGGCTATCTGTGCTTATTTTCCGCGCAGCATCCTAGCCATGCTCGCGAATTTCCCCAAGATTACATGCAATCTCCTCAAACTTGGCATTACTTCTATCCAACAATTTCACCGCCTTATTCCTCAACAATTTTCCTTTGCACAAAAATAAGAAAGACGAGAACAGATAATAAACTGCCAATCGTGCCACAGACGATATGCGCGGGGCAGGGATCGGTAATGGGTTCTCGGGCCTGCGAACACAATGCGAACAACCGTCAGAATCGACGTACCATTGCTTTAACAGTGAATATTAATGCCCCCAGTTCCCGACCGGGAATTCGCGAAGACCAGGTTCTTCAACAGTAAATCGAACCGCCTCCTCCCGTAATTATCTGACCGTCCGTGAATTTCATTGTTCAGAGGAGTTGGTCATTGCTGCACCCGTTCTCGAGGTCTACTATCCCACTCTCAACTACAGCGTACTATTCATCTGGGTCAACTGATGCATATGCCATACCTATGTCACCCCGTATCTTTTAAGTCTGACATCAGTTCCACCTCCATCGCTAATACTTCGTGATGCACACTGGCAGACAAGATCCAAAGACGAATTTAATTTCATGAGCAAGAAAATGAAATACTGGTTTCCCTCTCTCTTTCTCCCTCAGCATTGGCGCAGACTTATAGCTGGGGGCGAAATTTTCATATGTGGCAGATTGTTTGCTGACTCTTGAGGCACAGTCATTATGGCATTCAACCAGCCTCAAAGTTGTCAAGCAAGTGGTTTATCTATGGCACGCCTTAACCCGCCGCGTCATCGCGCCATGACCTTCAATATTGCCAGACTTATTATGACTAGAAAATTGTGCTCGTTTTCGTTCTCGATAATTGAAATTACGTCATGCTTCTCTGCCGCTGCCCGTCGCCTTTTGCGCTCATCCGAGGTAATATAAAGCGGGTAGGGCCGACAAGCGGCACGGCCCGCTACCAGCAGGTTCATTTCGTGTAGATTTCAGACTGAATTTGTGTGAGCAGATTGTCCTTGCCTTGAATGAGATTGAGTATATGAAAAATGGGCGGTCCAAAGTTCGCTCGGTCAACGTCGCGGGCGTCCCGCGACGTCGACCAGCTCACATTGGACCGCGGTAAATTGACCTGGCTCATGGGCTAGTTTTTATTTCATGAGGAAAGAGATTTCTTAGTCGAGTTCGACTTTCCCTCCATATGTTGAGAAATCGGAGTCAGCATGGTTACGAGTGCAGCTGCGGCAATCAGCGGCAAACCGCCCGGCCAACGACAAGCCGGAGGATTTTGGCGGGGAGGATACGTGCTTACGAGAAAACAGCTGACGAAAATGTGATGGTCCGCCAAAACATGGGCTGATAGGGCGCTATATAAGAACCCTTACCTAAAGGTAGCGGGAATTAGAGTACTCAGGCGTATTTCAAGGGCGAATTGGACCAACTCGGACCGCTGTAAGTCGCGCCCAGCGGGACGGTTATGATACAGTATGATTCAAATGTACATATTATGTGCTAGACATAGGTAGGTAGACCACTTGATGCTCCCAACCTTTTAAATCAAGTCAGCAACAGCGCGACGGCGAAGAGGTGAGACGAAGAGGAGAATCAGCTGGCTGTTCTTAGTATTTTTGTTCAAGTGTATCCTCATCGCCAATGGCTTCGGATATGGTGTGAAGATTCACATCATTGAAGGTGCGATGGAAAGAGACTCACGGAAACCTGGAGGAGGAATGAGTAAAGGCGTCATATGAAGCGGAGATGAAAAGAGAGAAAAAATCAGAGGTGCAACGATTTGGCTGTGTGCTCTGCCGTTCGTCAATGCATGAAAGCTACGACTGGGGCGGCAAAGAATTCATCACGGAATGAAGAGGAAGGAGACTCACAGTGTGCTTGCCAATGGTGGTCGTGGAAGTAGAGACGAAGCCGAATGAAAAAAAGCGGAGTTTAAATAGACGGCAATCAGGTCACGGGATTACAAGCAACACCAAATGATACGGCACTGCCACCGCTTTATCTCTCTCTCTCTCTTACTACTTTCGTCAATCTGCACTACCTCCCCCAAAACCTTAGCAACATTGCTCGCGCTTTCCCGAGCATCCAGAACTTGAACTTGCCAAATTCCTCAGTTGTCGGCATCCAGGCGCAAGAGAATTAATCCCAAAAACGCCTCTCTTAAGATGTACGCCTATTCCTCTACTTGAGACCTCAATTTGCTTTCCCAAGGAAAGCTCTACAAACCCTGCGAGCCCGCGAAACTTTTCACAACTTCTGGGACTCAGAAAACCCACAACTAATACAAACTTGTGTATTTCTCCTCAAATTACACCCACAATTCGCCTCGGACAACCTTCCGTCCGTTGGTTGGCCTGCTGCTTGGTTGCTTGCGAGGGATGCAATCATTCACATCAAATGATGAAACTGTTAGGGGCCTTTCTGACTCCTCGGAATGGTATAAAAGCCAGGTATCCAAGTCCTCTCTCCTTCACTCTCTCTCCCGCCATGTCTGTCGCTGTGGCTTACACTGAGTTTCTTTACGAGAAATCTGACGCACTCAAGGAACAGTTCGTCTTTGCCAAGCCTGTCCTCAAGGAGGCGCTCGGCATCGAGGTAATACTACACAACTTTCGCTTATTCAGTGCGTTGCTTACCGTTGGCGCTAGGTCGAGTCTCTGGAGCCCATAACGCGGGGCTATAACAAAAAGTTTTACCTTTTGAAGCTCCTCTCCACGAACCGCGCCGCCGATGTCGCTAGCCGTACGCTGCAGCCTGGATGTCTCCCCTTCCCCACGCAAACTCCCGACTTCCTTATCTGCCGCACGGTGCGCAATAGATCGCAAATCCCAGCCCCTCGCAAGGTGCTCAACTCGGTGGCGACGATGCAACTCGTCCGCGAAGCACGGACATTCCCATCGCGCCGACGTATGCATACTCTGTGAGCACGGACGACGCGTGGATGGTCGAGGGGAAGCTGGCCGGGGTCCCGATGGACGAGGCCTGGCAGACGGCCGACGTGGCCGCGCGCCTGGGTATGCTCGAGGCGCTCGCGGATGTCCTAGCGGTTCGTCCGACTCCCGACATGTCCCAGCCATCAAACTAACCCACCACGTCAGAAACTCAAGACCATTCCTGTTCCCTCCGGCCCTGGGTCCCGTTTTGGGGGCCTTGGGTACGACGCAGAGGGCAAGATCATCCTCGGGCCAACGTGCCTTGCGTACGACGAAGGGCCGTTCGTTACGGCGAAGGACCACTATAAGGCGTGGATTGGTGGGCAGTGGGGCGATGCGCAGAATAATCCCCATGCGGCCGGGTGGAAGGTTGACGGGCTCCACGAGCGCATCGAGCGGTTCGTGCGCGAGGGTTTGGACTCCGCCCTCGGCTGCCTCGAGGGCTGCGAGCCTGTGTTCATCCACGCCGATTTTGGTGAGTTTGTTTGAGGTGCATCGATACCTCACCTTATGCCTCTCAGGTCTCATGAATACGCTTGTGTCGGAAACCGCACCTCATACCATCACTGGCTTGCTCGACTTTGAGTGGTCGCACTTTGGACCACCATCGGACGAGTACTTCGTGCGCCATCTTCCCTTCCTGAGTCATCATTCAGGTTTACGCTGCCTCATAGCTTTCCAGCCCTGGACCCGGACTCATCTACGGAGGCCCTCATGACCTAAAGCCGGACAAGCCTTCATACATCACGACACAGAATGTATGTCGTTCCTAGTAATACGAGCAAGCACCCTCAAATGATCGCCCCCAGCTCCTGGCCGGCACGACTATCGCGGATCTAGACCCCAGCGCCGATGGCGCCTTCTACACCTACAACATGGACGCCTTCCTCAAAGCGCGGGGCGTCGGCACGTTCTCGACCATTCCCCACTTCCAGGAGATCGCGCGGCTGTATTGGTTTGGCGAATATCTGATGCGCGCTTACGTCCCCGTCGCGCCCACTAGATAGCTGACAGACGCAACGCTTCGCAGCGCCCGTGGTTCTTTCACGAGCAGGTAAAGCTTCCGGAGGCAAAGATCCAGAAAACGAAGACGAAGAGCGTCGTTTGTTTTGATAAGGACCTGAAGTTCTGGGGATATTAGGATAGCTAGCATTTGTCGCTTTAGGGATTGCATGCCCGTAATTGCGGCCGTTTGGATGAAATACAACTGTTTCAGGCAACGTTGCTCCAAGGTCCAGTGCAGTTTACACACCGATCCTCTCATACTTCCGTGTATTTCGGCAACGACTTGGTTCTAACTAATTCTGGCTGCAATGCGATTGCATGCCGCGCCTGTCGCGCACAAACGAAGCGCAGATACATATGTGGTGGTGCTTCCGTTGATGGGATTTATGATCGAGGCTCTAGACGATTTTCAAACGGGTCATCGAATCATTAGTACAAGTATTCTCCTGAACCCTATCCTAATATGCCGAAATGCAGCTGAAACAAGCTTATAAAGGCCAGGTTGAAAGCCCGCAAAGGCTACGGGGGACCTTGTGCCAGTCAGGGACTGCCGGTCGGAGACAGTAGAGACCGCGATGTCCTGTGGCTTCGAGAGTGCTTCGTGCATGGCCTTTGTGGGTTATTTCCGGTAGTTCCGACGACCACATGCGACCCCGGCATCGTGAAAAGACAACGGCGGCCACCAGTCAGGTCAGCGGTTATTCACTGAGATAAGGATAGTGTTGGTACAACATTGTGCTTGAGTAAAAATACAGTGCGGTAGATTAGGCGAGACGTATGATACACGTTTATTCGACCAACCGGTCGTTCAATTGATAACACTGGAACGTGCCTGCGCAGTCTCTTGCTCGATTTTCATGGCGTGGTCACCTGGAGGAACAATTTTCAGTATGATGCGAGGACAAGGATAGAATATGCGCACCCGACAGCGGGAAAAACGCGCTCAGGGTCTTCATAGCGTTGAGAATGACCTCCAGCTCTTGCTCGATGACTGCAATCGGGTACATCGTCGTCGCGTCGATCTGCTGGCCCGCGACGCTCATCATGCGCACGTACGTCCGAGAAGCCGTACCCCAGCACGCCTGGAGTCATCTGCATAAGTAACCGGGCGCGGCGAGAGCAAGCCTGAACACGCACGCTCAGAATCGGGTCCAGGTACTCGTAGTCGCCGTCGTTCAACTGGCGGATCAGCGCGAGGATCGAGTTGCCCGCGTGGAACGTTTGGCGGCCGGGCGCGTCTTTGTACAGGTGCAGCGTCGAGACGTGCATCATCGTGTGCACCGCGAAGAGGTTCACGTCGAGCAGCGGCGTCTGCGTGCGCCACGCCTCGTACCCCACGAACGCCGGCAAATTTAGCGCGAACCGCTGCAGCGCGAGCTCCGCGGAGTGGTGGTCCGCCCAGTACGCGTCGTTCTTCTTGGTCGCTTCATGATCGCAGTTGATTCAGTTTGACTGGCAACGGCGAGGGTAACGCGGCACGCACCAGATGCGAGGCGGTACGTCCGCTCGTAGAGCGCCGCGGCTTTCGCGCGCAATGAGGGGACGAACATCACGTCCGTATCCAGACTGAGCATCGGCTGGTGCTCAAACAGCCCACTGATGGTGCTCGTGCTCGGGGCGCCGATGCCAGGCTACATCCACACGTTAGTACTTGTACTCCACAGACCGCCGACGAGGATTACTTACCCCCTGCTCCATTGCCGGCGTGGGCCACGGCGTCTTAATGCGCACCTGCGGGCAGTCTCCGTCGGGCAGCGCGACGGGCAGCGCGCTGGCGACGGACCAGCACCGGTCGACCATGAACACCTGCCAGAACGCCGAGATGCGGTCCGCGACCTCCGCGCGGTCGCGCGCAGGCGGAATGGGTATCGGCGTGATCTCCTCACTGTACGCGAGCGGGTCGTCGGCCGGGTGGCGAATCTGGTGCAAGCCGAGCCCAACAGCGAGGCGCGCGGCGGAGAATGAATGACAGTAGCCCTCGAGCGCGCGGCAGTTTATGTACAGGTACACCGCAAGGAGGCACGACGCCTGCACGACGTCGACGAGGCGGTCCGAGTTGTCGAGCGCGACGGTGATCTCGTGCAGCGCGCGCGTGAAGAAGACGGGCTCGAGCTCGGAGCAGTAGGGCGAGCGCGCAAAGTGGCAGGCGAGGAGGTAGATCGCGTTCATTAACGCGGGGTGCGGCTCAAAGCCGAACTGGTGTGTCGCATTGGATAGCGAGAACCGTTCGACCTGTCCATCAAACCAGCATTGGTGACGGTGCGCAAGGAAGATGTCTAAACTGCGGGGGTGGCGTGAGCACGGCGGATCTTTGGCTAAAATAAGGTATGTAGAGATTCACGTACAGTATCCTTTTATTCTCGTACGGCAAGGGATCTTTAGGATTCCATCGCGGCATGTAGGGAAGTTCCGAAGAGGAGGGGAGGGTAGAAAATGGGGACATCTCCAAGAAGGGATGTACGGTCTGGTCGGGGTCGTCGGCGTCCATAATCATGTGCGCGTCCGGGTCAAAGCTGGGGGTACCGTATCCAGACGCTCCGCCATGTAGCGAGGACGAGGCGGACGAGCCAGACCACGCGTAATTCTCAAACAAGCTGTCAAGGTTGCCCAGGCAGTCCGTGTCCAGCATCGGCATGATCGAGGGGGATTCGTAGACAGAGGCGTTGTCGAAGATGGAGGGCAGTGCAGCAAGCTCGGGAGACGAATGCTGTGTGAGTGGCAGGTTAAGCGAGCTGGAGCCCGAGCTGGAGCTTGAGGGGGACATTGCGTCGCCGGACTCGGACTCGAGCTCACGCAGACGCTGCTCGAGCACTGAGAGTTTCTCTTTGAGTTTCTGAGTTCGGCTCTTCTGCTTCTTGTCGTCGTACTCGCACTCCTCGTCCCTGTTCATCTTGATGCATTGGTTGCACACCGGGCGCGTTCCGTCGCATTTCTAGGATATCCCGTTAATGGAAAATGGATTTATTGACGCAGAGATCCACGCACAAGTTTTCGCTTTCTGATGAGGATCACGCGTCAGGAAATAATGGTCGGCGGATGGTTCAAATCACATACCTGCAGCACAAACAGGCAGACCCGCGTTGCAGAGGCGCAGCAGCAGCAGAAGATTTGCGAGTCGGCATTGAGGTGCAGAAGAAAATCCAGGCCCGCTGATACTGATACGGTTATATACGCGCAAGCCGGCGGAGCAATTAACCAGAATGCCGTGAGGATCTGGTTTTAAAGATTTGCACGCCGGACTCTTTGATGCAATCTTGACAGCGTCGGTTTGAAAATGCAACGACCTCTGATGTCAACGAAACGGTTCCTCAATCAGGTCAAAAACAAGGGGAAAAGTATCCAAGCAGCCCGTTGTTCGGAATAGACGAACCAGGTCGAAGCTTCGTTGATGCCGCCTGCCAGGTACGCACTATCTCGTCCGCAAAACGTGGAGCCACCGTAATGGCCAACTGTCGGATCGGGCCTACATCAGCGGCACCATGCGAGCTGGTCTGCATCGTTGCAGCCAGGGCTAGCGAGACACCAAGGAAACATTGTTGTACTACAGTCTACAAGCACACGTATCTATTGTTTCCCGGCGGCAACAAATATCTTGCGAAGGTTGTCCCAGACGACCGCTGGCGACTGGGCGGCGTCAATACCATGCCACAAGCCCTTGGCCTTGTAGTACTCCACGACAGGACCCGTTTGGGAATGAAACGATCCCAGCCGCTTCTTCAAGGTTTCTACATTATCATCCGACCGTTGAATAAGTGGTTCGCCGGTGACATCGTCTGTCATGGGCTTCTTTGGTGGACTTGGGGGGGACATTAGCAACGGGAATAATAAAAGACACGCGGCACCCACTGGAATTCGCGGTGATAAGTCCTTCCGCTCGCAGCGTGGATGAGGCGGCCGGTAATACGCGAAATGAGGAGCTGATCATCAATCTGCAGTTGGACGACGGAATTGAGCTTTTCTTTGCGGTCCTCGAGCATGCCGTCCAGCTTCTGAGCCTGGGGAACGGTGCGAGGGAACCCGTCTAACACAAATCTGCAGCCGGGGCAAAGCTTAGCACACGACCAAGGATATAGCGCCGAAACCTAAAGACTCACCCATTCTTGCAGTCCTTGTTGTTTTCCAGCTGGTCCTTGATCATGTTGACCATGATGTCATCCGAGACGAGGCCTCCCGCATCCATGATCTTTTTGGCGGCCACCCCCAGCGCAGTCTTCTGCTGGACCTGCTCCCGAAGCATGTCTCCCGTTGCCAGATGGCAAACGCAGAACTCGTCCTTTATCCGGGGTGCCTGGGTACCCTTGCCTGGTAGGATTCAATGAGACGCCGGAATGTACCTCCACGACGAACGTACCGGCACCAGGGGGGCCCATTAAGATTGTACGCAGCTGGACGGCCGGTGTGGGTGCGGCTGCCTTGGTCTTGGCCTCAAGGGAAGAGATCTTTTCGGAGAGCTTTGCGACAAGACCCTTGAGGTATTCTAGCTCGTCAGACGCGCCCATAGCTGAGAGAAACGCCGAGCCTGGCGCTAACTACAGATTTTAGGTGGCGGGAGAAAGCGGACTTTAGCACGTGTCAACTCGAGTCGGAGTTTGATTCCGGCCCGGTTGAGCGGCCGCACCACAACTTGACCACAACCCGTACCACTCCGAGTCGTCCTCGCTCATTGGATTCCAATGGTCAGAAAATTCCTTCGACATGGCGTATCTCTCTCTCGCGAAGAATTTCCTCCTCGGACTCTCTTTAAGCGGCCGCCGACATTTATCCGTTCCTGATCCCCAGATTAGCGTTTCGTTTCGTTGGCGTCACTGAAAATTTCGTTACATGTTCCAAAAGGACGATACAAGGCACTGCTTTCCGAATATTATTCGCAACTCCGCACCAAGAACTTAGCAGCTCGACAATCGCACAAATATAGTATCGTACCATTCACCTCGCGAGATTCCGGTACGTCGGTCAGTCACTCCTGCCCACCAGCGAGAAAAAGCGCCAACTTGTCAAGTACCCTGGAGAGAAGCCGGACATATCACATCCCGATGGCACTATTTACCGACGGCCTCGCTCGCGATCTCCCTCTTTTGGAACATAGCTCTTCCCCGCTCAGTCAACGAAAACCAAACGTCTGGACGAGTCGCCGGCGACCACCTGTATTATTTCTGACCCTGCGATATGGGACCCGGAAGGAGATTCAGAGGTCTCGTTCCTCGTCCGATTTGCGCGCGCACAGCGCTCCTACGTTCCACGGGCTAAATACGGATCGACCTACCCGATAAATTCCAACCACCGAGTAAATCACAGGCCTTGACGGAGAAAAAAGCCTACTCACCTTTGAAAACACCATCACGCAGATCCTCCCGTCGGTAGTGTCACTGACTCGCGGCAATTCCCCCCAGTATCCTATTACTCCGTATTCCGAGTCCATTTGCAACGTTCGTATCTGATGCGCACTGATACGCACCTCCGCCGAAATTCATACATTCTTTGCCTTTTTGATGATGTCGCACGCTAGAGAAAATAACGTACGCGCAGCCTGGCGGCCGGCAGTGCGCAGATCTTTTCCCAGAAGGCATATACGTACTGGTCAGGGAAGTTTCAGTAGAAAACCTCCTGTACCCCGTCGGCCATATATCAGAGTCAAAATCGTTCTATTTTACGAAATTGAATGCTCAACATGTTGGAGACCAGCGCCGATAGATACGAGCCTGAGCTATCGTAAGTCCTCACGGAATCAGTGACCAAATTCCTCCGCGCGGTTCAAGGTGCAAGGCGTCTACTGTAAGTAAAATGGCACCACCAGCACGGCGTCGTTTATTCTGAGCCCTTATCACAAATAACGAGAAGAACGAGAAACTGACCCATGGCCAGGCATGGCCTATTAGGGGGTCCCTTCCTTCGCAAGCTGAACCGAACCACGCAGACAGTCATTGGGCGGTGTAACCGGCAGGCCGCCATTGAATTCAGGCCGACCGACTCCGACCGAATATTACTCGGAGTATCGGGAGTATCGCAAGAGAGAATATCAGTGGCGGTGTCGAACACATCAAGGGAGGGAACGCGGTTGATTCCCGAGGAATTGAGGTTCGAGAGAGTCAGCGACTTGGTCCGTTAGAACATTAATAGCCGCCGGGGGCCGCATCTTGTATAGCGTTCGCAGAACTAAATCCACGGCGCATCCAGGGGTCCCAAATGAATTTGCATTCCCCTACCAAGAAGCGCCTTGAAACGATCCAGGGTCTGCGCGTCTGGGTAGGGAAGATGGAAGCCGTTCCAGGACAGGCTGAAGCGCTCCAGGCGAGCCGCTCCCGCGGTATCGTTCCTGTTCGAGCGCGAGAAGAGCATGGCGATCAGCTCGTCATCGTACGGGAGTACTGGAGGCGTGGTATAATGCACGCTGAGAGATTGAAGGTGCGGAAGGAGCGCGGATGGAGTGTGAAGTTGTTGGAGGATAGTGTTGTGCACGTGGTGGCTAGTTGAAAACCAGGTGATATCGAGCACTTTCAGCGTGGGCATAGCGCTCAGACAC
This sequence comes from Mycena rosella, assembly GCA_029378255.1. NCBI lineage: Eukaryota > Fungi > Basidiomycota > Agaricomycetes > Agaricales > Mycenaceae > Mycena > Mycena rosella. Next base: position 36,931 of record JARKIE010000177.1, on the reverse strand, counting down.
TGGAATAGCACCGTGTGCAGTGTCCTGGATGTGATCAGACGAAACTCAAGCAAGGGGCACGACGACCTCGGCAGAAATGTAATGAGAGTGCCCAGTAGGAGAGGATTGGTGGCGGGATTCTCTGTCGACGGCGGGGCAGTTCGAAGCTCGAGGAATTCTAGGGCCGGAAGTGTTAAATATTGGAGAACATCCACGAGGTTTTGTTCCACGCTTCCCTCCAACCTCAGTTTTGTGATGAGGGGAAGTACTAGCGGTAGGGACATGGTGAAACCTGGGTGACCGTCGATGAAATGGTAGAGATTGCACTCGGTGAGCGATGATGCTTCGCGGAGAACATACAAACATTCTTCGGCGGAGAGGAGGTGGCCTGTAAAGCTGGTTAGCTGCGCCCAGGGTAGGACGATCGAGCGCGGCTGTACGCTGCCCACGTCGTCCAAGGACAAATGGACCTCGCGCAGCAAAGGTGCATCGCTGAACGCCGTGACTAGTTGGATTGGGCTAACGGACGCCTCAGATCCGATGACCAGTCTCTCCAACCTAGGAAGAGGCCCTTCGAGCCGAAGTCGCGATAGCGCGTCGAGTGGCACAGAAAGGGTAACCTCCTGCCATTGCGCTGAATAACGACATATTGTTTCGAGAAGAATTTCCCTGTTCGGTGATTCTTCCCCCTCATGATCATCAACCTCGATCCGCAGAGGATATCCACGGGCGCGCGAGAGCCACAGATCTGCGAGCCTGACATCGGCCGTGTCGGTGCAGTGGATGGACAGGGAGGCCCATAATTTGGGCGTCGCCAGGGCTACGTCGCGCCACATGCTGCATATGCGTCCAAGAAGAAGGGGGGGTTGGGATGTATCAGGAATTGTATGGTTGTCCGGGAGGCAATGCAAGAATATTTCGGATATAATCTCAAAAGGCAAGACGAAGACTGGGCCCGACTTGTTGGACAGAGGGAGGTTATGCTGTTCTGGCGGCATACGAAATATCCCGAGGCAGGGTGGGCCTGGAATGTTGTAATTTCAAGACGCGCAGTGGCACTTGAAGACTCGGAGAGTCTAAGAGTCAGAAAGACGCATGAGTATGATTCCGAGAGCAGAGACGACATGTAGTAAGTACCAGGGACGGAATGCGGATCGTTTGCCTCTGCCAAGTGCTTCAGTGCACGCGAATCCTGGATGGAAGTCGGAGACAAACAGGCGATCGCGAATCATTGTCATTCCCCGGATCAATCGCGCGTTGCGGACTCCGAGTCCTCAGAGTAAAGTTTCCCACTCTTTCCGAGTCCACCTTGGTCCTTTCGATGGACAGTAACCTCCAGGAAACACTAAATCATCTTCAAGTCGAGATAGATGCCCTCGAGTCAGACAAAACTGCGCTCCTCCTTCGCCTGGAGTCGTTAGATTCGTCGCTGTTTCATTTGCGAGCCAAGTACGGCACCATAAAGAACCGTACGGCACTCATTGGCATTCTCCCCAACGAAATCCTCGCGAAGATATTCGAACTAGGCCGAGAATCAAATACGCCGACAGGCAGGCAGCATTTCGAGGTTCTGGTCTCGCATGTCATCACTGCATGGAGAGAAGTGGCTATCACCACCCCTTCCCTTTGGAACATCCTCGAGATCGCGCCTTCCAAGTCCTCGCGAATGCTCGCGACGTATGTGGCTCGCGCCAAGGCAAGTTCAGGCTCCTAATCCGCCAAATTTCTCATTGAATCGAACAACTTGCAGGCGTGTAGTCTCATTGTGCGGTTTGACTTTATGCAAGAAGTCTGGGTCCCAGATCAATCCGTCTGGGATGTGATTCTCTCCACTGTCGATTGGTGGTGTTCTCTTGAAATATTTGCTGGCCGAAATGACGCAGCATTATATGCCACGCTTGCCCACCTTGAGCCTGTCCGCGCATCTCTTCTCGAAGAGATCGCTGTTTCACGCGGCAGCAGTATGCATACCATTGAAATCTCGGCCCCCGTCCCCCTTCATGGATTTCGCAATTCCCCTCGCAGTTTTCAGGGAGGGGCTCCTCGATTAGCTAAACTACACCTGGAGGGGTCCTATCTAGCTTCCAATTGGCCTCCCTTGACACATCTATCCACCCTATTTCTACACGAGCTCCGAAGATCTACACGTCCAAGCTGGACCAGATTTCGGGACCTTCTCACGTCATCCCTGCAGCTATCCCGCCTTTCGATCCACGGCGATGTTGTCTCTGGGAAACCACCTTCAAATTTTGAAATCAACCTACCCCAATTACGCTCCCTGCGAATCCGCGGGACCACTCCGTTGGGTAATCGTGTTTCAGATCTCCTTCTCACGATATCTGCTCCCTCCCTCGACTCTTTAACATTGTACGACATGATATCGAGTGATCTGCAACCCTTTCTATCCGGATTCCAGCTCCTCACTTCCTTGGCATCGCTCACACTCTACTGGCCCAACTTTACACCGAACACATATATCCAGTTATTTGAGACGATGCCCTCCATCCAGCGCTTGACTCTAATGGATCGACGGCCAGGGGACTTTTTGTCTCTCCTCGGAAACCCGTTCAGAGGCCCGTCGGATTTTCTGTGTGCGCAGCTTAAGGATTTTGGGCTGTATCCTCCCACTGCACCCAGTGGTAGTATCGAGGATATGGTAAACAATCGTGCTACACATGCGCCGTTGCGACTCTTGCGACTGGGAAGCGGATTATCCCTGCCAGGAGTGCGAGTGTTACTATTCAATTTATCGCCCCCGCAATGGCCGATGTGGTCTGAGCAGTTGTAATGTTGATTTATCTACCAAGTACTTATGACATGGATTTATTCGTCTTTGACTTGAATCATGAATCATGTCCAGCTCCTTAGCCAAGCACTCACATTTAGCGGATCTCCGAGTCTCTGTCTCCGCAGCTCTAAAACGAGGTGTTTTTATTCTGTGAACCTTCCCGAGTGTGGCTATTCAGACAGCTTCATTTCATATCCCGGGAAAAGGTGAGTAACATACTTAGAGTTCATATTATAGACTGGGAACAACATTCAGTTTATGGCAGTTGAGTATTATCGGTTCCAATTTCGACAAGCAGGTCAAATGGCATGTCCGTCGATGGGAGGTTGAGTGGGTAGCACCAATAACCAGCCTGACAGAAATTTGGTACATGGGGGCCGAGTGGTATGGAGAATGGGGCCAGGTAACGCAATACAAGCTGCAGCGAACAAATGTCAAGCAGCTGGTCGAAACAAAAACACAACTCATACTTTGATTGAGCCATATCCTAATGCTGGTGGTCAGCATCGACCCTTTACAAGAGGTGAATAAATACTTGCTTTTCAAGTTGGGAGTACCATCGAATTGAGCCTGACGGGAGTCAAGTATAACAGGTACGAGCACCATTCGTTGTAGCGTCTAAACTGTGTTTTCTCTGCATTGGGAGCTTCCAGTTTTTGTTGGGCGAATTTCTGTCCATCCCAGGTGGCCGCAATGAAATCCTGGAAGTACTTATTGTTGACTTCCAGGTGCCGGCTTGCATACAAATCTCCGCAGTTAAATCAGTTTAGCATAGGTGTGGCTGTTATCCCCCAACCTCTCTCCTTGCTGAATGTAACCCTGCATGAATATCACGCAAAGATCACGGCACATTCAAATTATCTAGTTCTTCGCCTCCTTGTACTTCAGACCCCAAAATTCAGTGAGCTCGTCTAAACGTCAAGATGGTTCCTGGTGGCCTGGATATGGCGGTCGAGAAGGAAGATAGCTAAGAATGGCAGATCTTTTATTTCTTCAACCGCGGCCTCAACATAATTAGATTGTAGCGTGGCCATTTCAAAGGCCAGTGATATCGATTTACAATAAGCTTTGATGAGACTCAGGCTGTTACATCGGCCTTGGATTCAAAACCACCTTCATACGCCCTCTCCACCCTTGAGACGCGAACTTCGTAGTGCGTATACCAATCATTTTTACCCTTCTTTTGCGCAAGCAGATGGTCGAGGTTGCTCTTCCAGGCCTTGATGCTGCTCTCGTCTTTCCAATATGAGATTGTGATGCCAGTTATTACCTTGCCAGAACTATCTCCACCATCTGTGCCGCAAGTTAATCGAGGTTCCCAAGGGAAAGAAAATAAATTACCTTCGCCGGCAGACGAGACCGATTCAATGCCGAGGAAGCCTGGTTGCGTCTGAGCCAGGGAAACCATCTGGGCTGCCATTTCCGGATATCCGTCTCCCTCCTGGGCTTTTCTCTTTGAACTGAAGATCACAGCGTAGTATGGAACTTCAGCTTCAAACATCATGATGACGAAGCCCTGTGGTCCAGTCAATTAATAAAGCAAAACTCAAGTCAAGTAAGAAATCGGACGTACCTTTGCTCAGTCAGTTTAGCGTAGAGAGTCGACTGGAGGCGTAGGGGGCGAGTCGGTTTATATGTAACCGGCAGTATCAATGAAACGCTCCTCCGAGTCCTTGATGTGGCGCTCCGTGACGGGTGCGTCCGACTCTCCAGTGGCTTGTCTTGGGGGATTATTCCTGAGCGATTCCTGAGCTGGACAAGACCAATCGCTCGCGGAAGAAGAACTGAGAAGAATATATGTTGCTAAAAGGATCAGCCCTGCAGACTGTTCGAGTCAGAACGGAAGTTCGAGTGAGTCATAAGGTTCGAGCGGAGATCAAGCGGAGATTGAATTGTTCGCAAGAAATAAATATATTAGGGACGAGCGTCCGTGAATATCTATGAAATCGGTGTCGCATGGTAGATGTTAATAGCATTGAAGCCCCCGCAAGTTCCGACTAAGGTATCCATGAATGTCAGGAAAACCAGAAAGGAAGAGGATGCACGCACCACCGCCGGAACACGTGTAGCTGCATTTACTTTCGCTCCCGGGGACTACACCGGGTTTAATGGACGCCACGCAGAAGCATTCATTCTGCAGTGAATTGTATTGATTATCAGGATGAAAAGCAAAGCAGAAGGACTGACCCCGAATTCTACGCCCCCATAGGCATACCCCGCACCCGCACACGCAGTGAGACAGCTCGAGACGCTGTTCACGGAGATGCCCAAACGTTGCAGGCTAGCGAGCGTCCGGGCGGAGGAGCTGTCGGGGTAGCACCCGAGATACGTCCATCCTGCGATCGACGTACTCGTGGAGGTACTTGGGGTGCTTGATGTTGTAGACATCGCCGCAGCAGTAATGGCGCTGCTACTACTCCCTGTCGAGCTATCCGGCCATGAGCCATCGTGCCGAAGTCCCTCGAATTCAAAGGAAGACGCACCCAAACGCGCCGTACAGCGTTACAGACGCCCCCGCCGTCCCGGGGGCGGTGTACACCCGGTTCGCGCCAGCCTCCCATGTAACCCCGCCACTCGCCGTGGTCTTGATGACTGTGAAGCGCGCGTCTCGTCAGCGCGGTGCACACACGGGCGGCATTGGAATGGGAGACCCACATTTGTACTCGAAGGAGGTACTGGGCGGGAGCGTCAGCGTGAGCGCCCACGGCGCGATCGCGGAGGCGCGCGTAAGGGCGAGGGCCGCGGCGGGCGCCCACATGCCCAGCTGCGCGATGGACCCAGCGAGCTTGACTGTTTCGCCGGCGGCAACCGTGGCCGTTTCGACGAAGCTGAGCGTGACGGTGCTCGCCGCGGCGGGTGAGGTGGTGGATTTCACCACCACAGCAGTACTGGCGGCGCCCGAGGATGTTGTATTCATTGCCGTACCCAGACTCGCTGTCATCACCGTTCAGTAACCAGGAATGTCATTTCGAACCCGACGCACCGGTGAAGATCGCGAGCGCATCGTGCGGCGCCACAGAGGCGGTGAACGTCCCCGAAGCCGAGACGACGTACGACGGGCCGTTGCAGACGGCGGGGTCCGTGTTGGTGTCGTGTCTGTGCTCCGTCAGCCTAAGGTCCCCAATTCTATCAACGGTGACAACCCACATGATATCGCAATACGTCCCCGCAGGCAGCGACGTAGCCCAAGTGTTCGTCCACAACGAATTATCATTATTGATGATCAAGAACCCGAGCGCGCCCCGCCCGAACCCTACAGCGCGCTGAGTTGGGAGGCAGGGATACCGAGTAAAGGGACGCACCAATCTGCTGGCTGGTGCCCTTGAAGATGTTGGTCAAGGTCGTGGCCCGGACGGTGTTGTGGAACGCGTTCATGTTGGCGATGGCGGGCCAGCGGTGCTCGCCTAAGAGAACAAGGTCAGCGAGGGTTTCGCGATGCTCCAAAGTAATGTGCGTACATCGCCACCCGTTAGCCGCGCAGGTAACCGGGTTGGTCTGCCCCGCGGCGTCCTGCGGCGCGCCGGCATCGAACGAAGAGAAGTCATATCTGGACACCGTAAGCCGGGCCATTGAACGAACATATTCGAGCGTACGCACCCTGAATACACCGTCGGCGTCCCGTAATTAAAGCCGAGCATGAATATCGCGGAGAGAAGGTACGCGTTGTTGGCCGACTGGGAGGTCAGCGATGTCCCCGAGCGCTCCTGAAGGACGGTCGTAAGCGCATGCAAGGGAAGGGGAGATGTGGGTACCGTGTCCTGGTTGGCCATGATGTAGTTTGCCACGCTAGAGTCGACGAAGCCCCACGCGGCGCCCATAGCTAGACCAAGAAAATAGGCTTGAGATCGAGTGCGTTGATGGCAGAGGGAGCAACGTACGCGATGGGGTGACCAGTGCAGCGATCTAGCGCTCATTGAGTATCAGGACGCCGCGGTGCCAATAAATGCACGCACCCCAGGGCTTCCCGTGAAGTACGTTTTAATACTCGCGGGGGCGCGGAACTCGATCACGTCCCTACAAGTAGGTTAAGCGAGGGCACGCAAGGCGTTTTAAACGCGAACCCAGTAGAAGTATATTGCGACGGCTGCACGGCCTCGCCTGCGCCGAAGATGACCTCCTACACGGAAAGGTCAGAACACATTACGGACAAACCTGACTCGACGCGAACCTGCGTGGCGTAGGCCGAAGAGTGGAGGAGTCCGGTTATAGCGGATAGATCGGCGGGGAGCATGTGCTTGGCGGCGTCCACCCGGAAGCCAGCGACGCCCTGACCAGAGGTTGTTAAGGGACAGAATGGAGGATACATAGGACTGACCAGTGAGAGCAGGTCGTTCAGAAAGGCGGCCATCGTGTTCCGTACCGAGAGCTGCTCCTGCGCGAGATCGGCTAAACCACTAAGCTACGAGACGCGTTAGCCGAGACTTGGCGAGCCATCGTAGCGCGTACTTCACAGAACCGGACACTGTATTATAATATCAGTGGAGCATGAGAGATGGTGGATCGTTCAATCGTACTTGTGTGCATCGTTGTAGTTGCTGATGTCTGCCGCGGTATTGCCGTTGCAGTAGTGGAACTGACTGGCGTTGTAGGGGACGGCGGGACTGAGAGCGTGTCAGAACTAGACGAAATATTTTCGCGGGGCACGCACTAGTTGTATTTGCTGTATTTGCTTCCCGCGAATCCTGTACCGGACCCACTGCAGACAGGATAAGAGGTCAGCTCGAAAAACGAGTACGCAGACATACGAAGTCATATGATTGAGGACAACTAGGAAGAATGAGTGCGGGACATAACACTCAGGGCGGGCGAACGCACCATCTACGATGACACCAACGCCCGTGTTGGCGCATTTCGTGACCATGTTAGCAAACTGGGCACGGTTGCCTCTCTTCGAGGTCAGTATGTAGGAAACTGTCTGGTAGTCCGTCCACCATTGGCTGCCGGTAACTGAAAATCTTGAGCATCGCTTCGTCGGCATACTGCACGCGCTACGCACTGTGCTCCGAAGCCGGGCTCACTTGGACGTAGCCGTATCCTGCGGGCCCGAGGAACGAGGTGCATTCCGACGCGACGCTGTCCCAAGGCCACTCAAACAGCTGGGGCGACGTGAACACAAGTCGAATATGGACTGAGGACCGCACCTGGACGATAGTGTTGCGCTGCTTCGGAGGGGATCGACGAAATAACTGGACATGGCTCGCGCCGAAAGCAGTGTCAAGGAAGAGCAGAGAGACAGCGAAGAGCGAGGTGAACATCGTGCCAAGACAACCGAGAACTGGCGCATTAGTTTAGACTCCTAGTATACTTATAGGGTTGAGGACAGGAGCTGTCTGTGGTGTTTAGCCTCATGGCCCAAGGTCTGAGGTCCGAATCGGGAGCGAAGAAAGAAGAGAAAATGCAGAAAGCTGCCTTGGTTGGTTGGGATTGGGAGGCGGTGGAAGCGAATAGAGGCATGAACCAATATATTCAACGGGATGAACGCAGGACTATCGGGTTATCAGACACATTAATCGCACGTGGCGATTGATGTGATGGCTGTCAAAAACTCAACAAAAACTTGAAAAAGCACAGAAAAATAAAATTGAGACTTACATGATACCAGTAAAATGTTCAGGAATATTTTTTGAGTGAGGCAGAAGATGTGCTATAATGAGGGATGAGCAAAATCAAACTTCAATAAATGGTGCGGGCCAGATCGGGACTCGGCACGGGTCACGTAATGATTGATATGTTCTCCGATCACCCGATCAAACCCTGTGAAGTCGACGGAACCTTAGAATAGGGTTCATGTTTGGTTTATGTCCGCGTTCCGCAAGGCGTTTCGAACTTGGAGCCAACTTCCATACTTCTCTCGTGCGCCCTCGTACTTTTCCCTCCCCCCCCTGCCCTGCCCTCATTATAATCCCACCGGAGGCTTCAATATCCCCCGGATGCAACCAGGATTCTCCTTAAATTTCGCTTGCATTCGAATTTTCGGAGGTTCAACTTGAAGTCGCTCTCTGGAGTCCGCTTCTTAAAACTTCTATGGATGGACGAGCGCGGGAAGACGAAAGCGGACACGGAAAAAAGACACGAGGGGGGGACGTGACGACAGAAGAGGAGGAGGACGAGGGCGGAAGGAGGAAAAATCACTGAGGATGACTAAGAGAGAGGCTGTGCTCTCTGCCAATCCCCACGGTCTCTGTAGACCATCCACGTTCCGCAAGGCGTTTCGAACTTGGAGCCAACTTCCATACTTCTCTCGTGCGCCCTCGTACTTTTCCCTCCCCCCCCTGCCCTGCCCTCATTATAATCCCACCGGAGGCTTCAATATCCCCCGGATGCAACCAGGATTCTCCTTAAATTTCGCTTGCATTCGAATTTTCGGAGGTTCAACTTGAAGTCGCTCTCTGGAGTCCGCTTCTTGGTTCAGGCTAATTTCAGGCTTTCGCTGAAGGGCATTCGCCCTCATCTGTATTGTCTCGCGGATTCACAGCGGTATAGGACATGAATTACATCTTTTGTCGCTATAGCCTCTTTCTCCTAACCTGGCGGATTGCCACTGGGAGCCACCAGTGGGTATTAAAATGCCCATAAATTTCCAGCAATTGCCTTTACCAGGACAATGTCCTTGCTAGATCGTCTAGGGGAAACCGAGGCTGCGGCGTCTATTATGCTACACATACTAGCATGTATTAGGACTGGACAGCGACAGTGGACTTGACGTACAAGAAAACTCGCCAAATATCCCTCTTCCTTGCGGCACTCCAAAAAATTTGGTCCCAGAAACGGAGTGCGCAGATTGTGGCAATCCTGATCCTTTGACGCGCCTGATCTTTTGACGCGCCCGTTCTTGTAGGCTTGTTGATAGTTCAGCCCCAAATACTGGCTTGTTTTATCAGCAGCCCATCCCTCTATGAGTCCGCTCACTGGATCCCCCATCAAACTCGTTCACATCTCCGAGTCCTGAGCTCCATGGCTTGTCTTGGGTTGGGTTTCAAGGATTACTGGAACTAATCCACGGTCACTGCACACTCAGCGTACTTGGAGCAGTCAGTGGATATGCAGGTAGAGTATCCTACGCAGTCCAGGAGGCTGACCCCGTTCAACCCGAGTTTGACTCAGCCTCCATTAAGTAAACTGCCCACAGCCCTCCTGCCGTCCTTCCCCTTCCTCGACCTTCACGGTCGTCGCCTACACGTGTCCTTCACCCCCGCGTCTGTCACCGATGTGACCACGAATTTCGAGATTTTCGCCCTCCAGAAAACAAAAACGGACATTGGCTGGGTGCATCTCCTCTGCTCCGTCAGCCATTCTGGCACCCTTCGGATGCCCGGATCTGGTTCTCCGATTTCCGCGCTACATTGATTCATTCCACCTCAAACACTGGCCAACTGTCTCAAGTCAACGGCCTCAATGCTCACGCACAAGAAGGGCTCAACACTTTCCAACCTTCGAGTCGCCGGCGTCAAGCGAAAATTAGGAACCCAGCGCCTATTCTCACTCCACATAGTGGCGCTTGTGCAGGCGAATTCCCAGTTTCATTGATGCACTGAAATTCGCTCACAAAGCTGACTGGGCAGTGTATCGTTTTACGGTCTACTAATGCATAAATGAAACGCTGCGGCAATTCTGCCTTTTGCTGCCTGATCATCAGCTGTGGCGACGGAGCTTGTTATCTTCCGAAGACAAACTGGTATTTTAAGCCCGCTGCCAAGCAGAATGGACCTGAGAACTATCACATTTAAAGGCCGACGTGGTTGTTTCCAGATTCGCTCTAGAAACGCAATGGATTCCGATCGCGCGAGTCCTCGAGCCGGCCCCAATCCCGAGCTTAATTTTCTGAGAGGCCACTAGTCTCGGGAGATACATGTAGTAGTGCTATTTGTGTGTTCCTTATCGTTATCTCGCGTCGCCTCGAAAATATTCCTTTTTCGTCGTTCGACGTTGTTGATGTGTTTGCGGCTGTATTGGCCGTTGAAGATCTGCACGACATCCAGCCATTACACCGCCCGAGTTGCTGGATTTTCTGCTCTCTCATCGGACGCAGGACGGTCTTGGAGATAGCAGATAGAACTGTGTCGCTGGCAGGCACTGGATTTAGCCGGGTGTTCCCACGTACGCCTATCATTCCGCCTGATGTGCCTTTTGGCTGACTTTCTACGCGTCTCGTGTCGCAGGTTTTCCCCTGCTGTCCTCCTGCTCCTTGCGCCCACTGTCTCCGCGGTGTGTGTGTGCAGCGGGCATCCCACATCCCTTGATTCGACGATTGCCGTCATTCTTGACGTTCGCGGAGCCTCCGGATCGCGTTGATCCTTGTGCGAGTTCTGGGCTCGCCCTCCAACAGCTCGGCTGGTGTGGACTCGACAATGGACTTCCCTTCCCCGCCCTCGTCGTCGTCCTCTGTGTCCTCTTCTCCGCGTCTCTCAGGCCTCAGCACGTCCACCTCAACCTCCCTCTCGTCCGCCTTCTCTGGATCCGAGCTGTCGTCTCTGCCCTCTCCGTCCATCTCCCCTGCGCCCCGTGAAACTCTGTCCGACTTCACCAGCCCCGGCGCGAAAACCCACGCATTTTTTGCGTCCCCATTCTCCACCCGCCCGCCCTCCCGCTTCCCCAGAGCCCAAATGCAAGCACAAGCACCATCACCACCCCGCGAGTTCCGATGGTCGTCCCCGCGCTTACAGCACCGGCTACACCCGACACTACGAAGCGGCGCGAATTTCTGTCGCTGGATCTCAACCCGCGCAATGTGCAGGACCTCAGTAGTACCCCCAGTCCAATGACCTCCCTGCCCCCCGACGACGAAACCACGCCCAGGCTTCCCTCCGTTACCCCAGGGCCCAGGTGGTGTATGAGGAGCTCGCTGTCGGCTCCATCATCCGTGCCCGCGTCGTCCCCCGCTCCCGGAGCGTCTCGACGGACAACTCGGCCGTCCTCACCTCCTCCTCCGCATCCTCCTCCCCCTGTCCCAATCCCGCTCTCCCGCGTCTCCGGCCTCCCCGAAACCTTCTCCCCGCACTCGGTCTCCTTCTCGGGCCTCCCCCCAGAATCCCCGGCCCCGATGCTCACGGTGGAGCACCCCGACGGCGCATCGGACACGACGCTGCGCCTCACGGCCCCCCTGGGCACCGGCGCGTTCTCGAGCGTCTGGCTCGCCGAGGACCTCTCCGAGGACCCGCTCGTGCTCCGGAGCCGCCGCAGCCTGCGCAACCTCCGCCGGGTGGGCTCGCAGTCGCTCTCCCGCGCGAGCTCGCTCCGTGCCGTCCGCGTCCCCGGCGTGCGCCCCCTCGGCGCGGGCAAGCGCATGCTTGCGGAGCAGCAGCAGCAACGCAGCGGCACTTCCTCTTTGGTGGCCTCGCCCTCCACCTCCGCGCTCAACGCCCCGCGCCTCGTTGCGCTCAAGATGACCGCGCGCTCGATGTACGCGCCGGCCTCTGGCCGCGAGCAGGCGCTGCAGCGCGACCGCACCCGCGTGAGCTTCGTGCGCGAGGTTGAGGTGCTAAGGCACATCACGCACCCGAACATCACCGCGCTGCTCACGCACTTTACGACGCCGGCGCATCATGTGCTCGTGCTGCCGTACCTCCCTGGCGGGGACCTGCTCGGGCTCGTCAACAGCGACGCGGCGCACGGCGCGCTCGGCGAGGCGCTCCTCCGCCGCATGTGGGGCGAGCTGTGCAAGGCCGTCGCCTGGATGCATGGCGTCGGGCTCGTGCACCGCGACGTCAAGCTGGAGAGTACGTATCTCCTCTTCCCCCTTCCCCCTCTTTTAGCACCCTACAAAATGCTTACGCGCCCCAGACATCCTGCTAACCACGCCCTTTCCGCCCTCCTCGCCGCCCACGGGCGCGCTCATCAAGCTCACAGACTTCGGCCTCTCGCGCTTCATCGACACCAGCGCGCCGCTGCTCAGCACGCGCTGCGGAAGCGAGGCCTATGCGGCGCCGGAGCTCGTGATCAGCGGGCGGCGGTACGACGGGCGCGAGACGGACGCGTGGGCGTGCGGGGTTGTGCTGTATGCGCTGTGTGCAAGAAGGCTGCCGTTTGGGGAGGGCGTGGCGGGAGCAGGCGGGGGCGCGGGGCGCATTGGGAGGGAGGGCGGAGTCAGGGAGGGCGCGGGGGCGAGAAGGCATTGGCTCATGTGCATTGCGAGGGGGGAGTATGAGTGGCCGGAATCATCATCTTTGGCAGAAACAAGCGAGGGCGAGGGTGGAGGGCTGGCGAGCTCGCAGTCGGGGGACTCGACACGCACGGTGGGGTCTGTTGATAAGCGAGGAGGGAGCGGGGATAGCGAGGCGCCGAAGGGGGGAACGGAAGCGGCCGAGCTTGTGGGCCCGCGGCTCGTGGAGAGCGCGGGGGCACGCGGGGTGGTTGCACGGCTGCTCGTGCGCGATCCGAGCCGGCGCGCGAAGATCGCCGACCTGTGGGACGATCCGTGGATGCTGGGCGGCGGTGCGAGTGCCGGCGCGGGTGGGGCACCGCTGCGGCTCGTCAGCGGCGACGTCGAGACCGAGAGCCCGTCCGCTAGCCCGCTGTCGGACGGGTTTGGCCCGGAGCTGGACGAAGAAGTGGTGGAGGGGTTCGAGGACGAGGACCTCGAAGGGGAGGAGGAGGCGGAGGATGACGGGCTGCTGCTTGACCAGGACGGGATCGATAGCATCGCGAGGCAGGAAGTGCACTAACGCTTCCCTTCCCGGGGTTGATTGTTCGGCTCTTTCTCCCTTCCAAGTTCGCCTCACCCTCGCGCTCGCCTCGTCCTATTTATCCCATCCGCCCATCCGCCGCGCGCGTTTTATCGCCCTCCCACGCGATTCATCCTACCCACCACGCGCGTCTTCGCCTCATCCCACCACCGCGCCGAAAGTCGAACGTATTTATCCTCCTAAGGCTATACATGACATGGCATCTGTACACACTACCCCCCTGTTGTTCCATACCCCCACCCCGCCCACCTACCTACCTTACTTATAGATCCAACATATTACCACCACTCGTGTTTCGATACCATATCGCAGATCGCGCTCTGTACTTGTACCGGCTGTTTCTTTGGTGTAGTACATATCCCAGTTTGTAAGAAGACAGATATGCAAAGAGATGGATTCATCTCGACTTGCGGCCGAACTGGGCTTGGTGAACAACTGCCGCTTGCCTTAATGTGGAGGTAAATTCGCTGAATAAAAATGGGCTCAGAAGTCGCGCTGGTTTTTACGAGAGAGTTCAACCAATGAACTCTATGTATTTGGTTTTGTCTTGGCGCTTTTGGGCGCGCGATGCGATCACGTGCGATCGGCCTTCTTTCAATAGCTTCGAGTCACCCACCGACCAACCTTGGTATGCTCGATTTTACCGCGTATCTTGTATCCCAGCTTTCATTGCAGCCCGCCGACTTCAAAGTCGGCATCCTTACGGGAGGTTTGACCAATGTTACTGTGCGCGCGACCTTTGCACGCCCCACAAGTCTGTTCAAATCACTGCCTTTCCACTCCGTTGTCCTAAAGCATGCGCCACCATATTTGGCATCTGACCCCACCCAACCGATGTCTGTAAATCGACAACATATCGAAGCCAATGCGTTGCGATACCTCGCGAACGAACCAGAGATCCAGACCTTGTTTGCGCAGTTTACAGACCTCAAGATCCCACATCTAATCCATCACGATACCACCTCCAACGTTCTCTGGATAACGGACCTCGGAGTAAGCCAGACACTGTCCAAATTCTTATCCACCTCACCACCACCCGCGGACGGAACCATACGCGAGATTGCGGTCACCCTGGGCAACTTTTTTGCGCAGTTCTGGAAGATCACGGCGTATCCCACTCCGGAGACTATTATCGCCTTCTCCCGTCCAGATGACCAGGATGATCCTGTATATTACCTCGCCTCGACGGCGCTTCGGGTGATGTTGCAGCGCGGCGTTCCCGACGCAGAAATCCTCGGTGCCCGCATACGTGCCACGATGCAGGTGAAGGACAAGCTCGAACCATGCCCGGGCATGGTTGACTTCTGGCCAGGCAGCATCCTCATTGGTTTTGACGGCAGCCGCGGCCTCGTCGATTGGGAATACTTCGGGATATCTACTTCCGGAGCAGAGATTGGCATGCTCGGTGAGATGCATCTCATGTGTAAACGAGCAGACCGCTCATTGAGTAAACAGTCGCCCATCTGGATTTAATCATTTTGTATGGAAGCAGCACGCAAGAGTCTTGCGAGGCCATTCGTTCATTCATCTCCGTGTTCTTGGACTCAGCGTACGATACCCACGTACCACCAGTATCTTCGTATTTCAAGCGACAAGCCATGATCGCGTACGGGCGCGAAATGATAACTGCAGTCGAATTCTTCGCCGAAGAATTGGACGAAGAGGCGCAGAGGCGTGTTCTAGATGCGGGAATCTGTAGCCTGCGGGCGGCAGCAGAATCGGAAGAAGAAATGGGTACAAAGCTGGTTAATGCTACCGCGATTCGGGAGGTGTGGGATGGTATCTCGAGGTAATTTTGATTTCAAAAGTTTTGGCGATTTGGTTACAACTTGTACAGTATATTATATGAACGTCCAAATTCATGTCGAACACAGTGCTGCTTGTATCTTCTGGATCTCGTCCTGCCAAAAAAAAATGCGTGTTAATCGAATCTTCCATTCTTGTTGAACTACGCCGACCTCAATGTGCTTCGACTCATTTTGATCATCCGCCAATTTCTTTGCCCGTACCTGAAGAGAATCAGTCCAAGCTATTCATGGGAAGAGCGGCTGCTCACCTTGGTATCTTCTTCGAGATCTTTGACGAGCTTTCCGAGTTTGGCGCGCTTCGACTTCTTCGCCTATGAATGAAAGTTCAATCAAGGCGCTTGAAAATTCAATCGGACTTGAAGATGTCTCACCTCTTCGATTGCTTCTTGGTGTTCCATGATAGTTTTCTATCGTATTTAAAGGTCAACTCAGAGATAACATGAAGACTGCCATCTATTACACGTTTCTTCAGGAGCGCACTGATGGTATCTTCTTCAGGTGGGGATGTCTTGGCCGTTTTCTCCAGGTCGGTCAATAGTTTAGAACCTTCTCCGTGCCCGCCTACCTAAGAATTCATGAAATTGGATATTTGCAGTAATTGTATGGACAGATATACTCACTTGCGTGCGTTCCGGCTTGTGGGCGAACGCCAATGCCGGACCTTCAGGCTCCGATTCAGAGCTTGAGAGTTCGGAGAGCTCTGACGCCTGATCCTGGTATGTCTTCCTGGTCCGCAACGAAGAGCGTCGGGCTCCGCGCTTGTTCGAGGAGCTCGATGAGATATATTGAGCTAGTTGAAGTTCAAGTCATGGAAATCGTCACTCCCAAACCACTCACTGACGATCCGAGTCGGATCTTCTTTCGGTTCGAATTCGAATCGGAAAATGATGGACGGCAGCGTCGTGGCTCCCTCATCATCCTCGAGTGTCCCCTCGTGCGACATGGATTCCGGATCCGTCTCATCTGCGGGTCGCCTCTCCCTCGGAGTGTGAGATAACCGGCTTATTTCCAGAGAAACAAATCCTTTACGGGGCAGTAGTTCATCAGCCTTGCTCATTTCAGTGGAAATCATCCAGTACTAGGTACTCACCTGTTCGGGAGGAGGTCCACAGCCATGCGTTCTTCTGGAGCGGGAGCTCCAGCCGTCCGTGCGATGAACGGGTCTGTGTTCTCGCGTCGTTCGCAGCCATGAAGTAACTTGCGATACGTGCGATCTTGAGATGTCCATGTTTTCCGGCTGGTCTGAACACCTGGCACCGTGCATTGATAGCTTGCGCTTCTCGATTTTTACGCCAGTGAAGACAGTAGCTCTTATTTTACATTATAATAAAGCCGAATGCGAGGCATGTTGATTCCTCTCACCTTTGGATTCTCGACCTTGATCGTCGTTGTAATCTGATTTCCGTTCACGACCGGCGGCGAAAGAGCCAAACGCGTCCCTTTAGGATCCTGGAGCCATGCATCGATATCAAGGTGGGTCAATATATCTGTCATGGGTAAAAGACAAAACAGGCCATAGAGATAACGTGATGGCCGTTTTTTTTTTGTTTTTCCCAGGGAGGAAGCCAGGGGAAAAAACACGAGGCAAGGTGGAAGTGACTTGCGGAAGAAAGGGGCGCCGATCGGCAGCACATATCCTCGAGAGTTCTCTTAATTTAGGGACCTATTAGAGCGGTTTGCATCGTTGAGGACCAGCGTTCAGCACCGTTGAACCAATACCAACCGCGGGAATGATGGCTGTGTCTCCAAAGGTTTTTATTTATTCACGAGTCCTTGTAGTTTTCTACTGTGGCATTACATCAACAAATATTGTTTCGGTCATGGCTGTCTCACGAGAGCTTCCCGTGTTCTTTTTCTTATTATTTCAAAAATAAATCTTCTGAAGCGTTGGATATGAAGGAGCCAGAGCTGAGCACGAACCGTGGGAATACAATGCGTGTGACTGTGCTGGATCTGATCCGACAGACTCCGACGACTTAATCATGATCGATGATCCCTCACTTCAGAAGTCACTTCAGCCTCGCCTCCCTCCGCCGCGTCGCGAGCGAGTCTCAGCTGTCCTTCCGCAGAAATGCACCATGCTGCATGGTCTCAATAACCTCCTCTGACCTCCTCTTTGCGACCAACGACTCGGACGAACTTCGACCTGAAAACCTCGGATCTTTTCCTGGTCTTTTTTAAGCCTTAGGCTGGCTAAACTATCAGTTAAAATTGCATTCATAAGTTTCGACGACGCTCCAACGGCGTGTAAAATTTCCGCTGAATCCCTCTTTAACGACGATCAGGCAGCGCTACGCAAAAAGAAATCAGACAAAAACACCTCCGAAAAGTTGACCTTACAGCAGATAAGATGCGGTGGGCATGGGTCAACAATGGGCTCCCGGGCCTACGGAGGAAGGTTAGAAATGACGGTGGCTTCGCGTTGAATACTCACGAGAATTGTGTCGTTGATTTCAACCGGAATCGCAGCAATGAGCCCCAAGGACCCGAGTACTAAGAACAACAAGGTGGAAAACGCGAAATTCATGTTGGGGTGTTCAGTGTTCGGTTTTGTTTTCCCCCTCCCAATCTAAATTTTCTTTTATCCTGCAGGTAATTGCCAAGCACAGGAGATGTCAAGCTATCCAACAATGCCCTGGCTCATATGGCGCTTAACAGGCGACCCCGCGCATCATTTAAATTGTCTTCGGGCCTTGACAGCTTGACCCACTAACATTAATGCCATGTCTTCAGTGCAGACTCGGAATGACAAATAAGGACGTCGATGTAAAGGTCTTCCCGATTTCAATGGCACTGTTCGCCACTACTGATGTCGTTATGCAAATCGGGCCCCAAACTCTCGCTGTACTCCTCCATCCTCAAAGTTTCAAATTGCCTCGCCATTTAATTAGAGCGCATTCGGCTCCGGCGCACTGCACCAAGTCGCGGGTGGACACGGATTTGATTCCTGGTCCTGCATGCGCACACCATCAGTACTCGTCTCGCCAGGTCCGGAAGAAATCCCTACATTGGCTGCATTCCTTCCATCCAGCTGACCAACAACTCCCAAAACGAAGAGCAACACAGACAGGGCGAATTTCATGGTGCGAAGAGTTCAACACGGGTGGTTCGGTGGATAATCACACCAGTAACGTCTATATAGAAAATGGGGTAGATGCTAATTCGAGGCACAGGCACTGACAGTGACATGTATTGTTAGATCAGTTCGAGCAACGCTGTCCAGTGTACCTTACGGATATGAGCCGGGGGAATAACCTTGCCACATCGGGTCCGGTTCCGAGGATGGCAATCCACTTCCAGATAATATATCGTACAGAATATACAGCGTACAAGATTTCGATACAAGTCTATAGCGTCAACATGGTGATTATAAACTGTGACGGGTACTCGGAGCTGGGGTGCGAAGTAAGAAGAAAAAGAAAAGAAAAGAAGAAACGCCGCGGGCTACTCGACGACCTCAAACCGGCCCCGCTTGCCTTCCCGCCCGTCCGAGTCCACCTCATCGAGGTCGAGACTCCGCTTCTCCCCAAAGTTGAACGCGTCGCCGTTGACAATGCCCGCGAGCATGATGTTATACTGCTCGTCGCTGAGCCCCATGCCCGCGAGCACGTTGATGCGGCCGTCCCCCGCGTCGGGGCTGCCGAGACCGTAGCCCATCAGCGCGTTATCAGACGACGCGGACGAGGCGCCGGCTTGGAGCGCGCTGTCGAACCCCACGTCGTTGAGCGGGGGGATCCCAGGCTGTCGCGGGACGCGCATCGAGGTCGACATTTTTTGTTTGATCACGGTCAAGTGCGTGAGGTGTTTCTGGGGTAGTGTCAATCGGCTGGACGCGCAACGGGTTTCTGAAGCTTACCTCGAGCATGTCGAGCAGTCCTTCTTTGGTGAACGGCTTCGGTAATATGTCGTTCATGCCTGGGAGGATGTGTGAGGACGGGGATGTGAAGCAGTTGTGAGGAACCGACCAGAAGAATAATAGGTCATGATCTCGTTCGGTCTTGAATTACTTGTCATGGAAATAATAGGTGTCCGCGGGTCGAATTTCCGGATCATCGAGGTCGCAGAGACCCCGTCCAATTTAGGCATAACAATATCCTGCACTGGAGTAAGTCGCATATACAGACACAAGATGAGCACCGACTAACCATCAACACCAAATCGTACTTCTCAAGATTCATCTTGTTGACCGCACCGACGCCGTCCACGGCGACGTCGATCGTGCAGCCAAAGACCTGCAGGAACTTACTGCTGAGCTTCCGGCTCACGGCGTCGTCGTCGACCAGCAGCACCCGGGGAGGGACCGCCCACCCTGGCACGAACGTCGACCGGCGCACGCGCAGCGTCTGCGTCTGCGGCGGGCTTCCGCTGTTGTTGCTCCCGCTGCTTGTGCTCGCAAAGGAGGCCTCCTGGTTCCCGACCATCTCGCCCGCAAACGAATTTCCATCGAACGACCAGTTGCCCTGGGCATCCATAAAGCCGGCGCTCCCGCGCGGCATGAGGTGGCCCACGGTGTACACCTCCAGTCCGGCGTGCGCGTCCCCGCTGGGCGGGCTCCACACGTCCGGGCTTGGTGCTGCCAACGTCATCTCGCCCGCCTCCAAAGTCGGCGGGTTCGTGGACGTGGGCACCACCATCTCGTCCTCGTAGTCCTCCGACTCTGGACTCTCCGTTCGCTGCTGCGGAGCTCGCTGCTCCTCACCCGCGCGTTCGTTCACGCCGCTGGAGGACGGGTTGTTGTTGCTGTTGTTGTTGAAGAATGTGCCCAGTCGCGAGTTGTTGTTGCGTGTCCGCTGCGCTTGCAGCTCCTCGATCCGGGCGAGCATGTCCACCCGCCCCATCGCTGCACCAATCCCACTTGCCCCCACGCCTCCCCCGAGCCGCGAACCGCTGCCACCGCCACTTCCCTCCCCGGCCCCGAACGACATCCCCACCGCCTCCGCGCGACGCGAGATTTCGCTCATCTGCACAAGTGACGCGCGGGCCACGTCCGTCTCAGGGAAGTTCTTGTCCAGCATTCGTTGCGTCTCCTGTGTCTGCAGGAACATAAACGGGTTGTTCCCGCCGTCCATACCGCCGTTCGATTGGATCTGCTTCATTTTGCCTTTTCGATTTTTTCAGAGCGCACCGAGAAAGACCAAGCAAAAAAAAAACAAATCATATTGATTAGGTGGAGGTCTGGCTAGACAGTGCAGCGGAGGCGAACCTGTCACTCACCGGCGCCGTTCCCATTGTTCTCGCGCAAAAAGTATTGTATAAGGTTCTGCATGAGTCCGTCCTGCTGCGCCATGCCGCGCTGGAATCCGACCATTTCGACGAGGACCTCCTGGTAACTGCGCTCAAGATTTCGCACATGTGAGAGGACGTCGTCGTGGGCAGCACCAAGAGAAGTGAGCTGCGATTGGAGAGACGACAGCTGCGCCTGGAGAGAGTCGATCCTTGAGTTTGAGGACTCGGCCTGGTAGGGGCCTCCGGTGAAGGAGTTAGAGGCGGCAGATTGGGAGTAGGCGGCGGGGGGGGTGTACGCGGACGAGGAAGACGTGAGCGGCGGGGGGATGGGTGCGGCAGCGGAGGAGGTGTTTTTGCGCTGGGCGGGCACCTTGCGCTTTATATTCTCCAGCGTGTCGCGTCGGTCTGCGTGGAAATCTGGATGGCGGAACGTCCAGCTCTGGGCGGGGTGAGTGTCGTGTAGATTCTAACCGGTAATGACACGCACATGCTCGCCGAACTGATTGTCATCCGAGTTCTTGACCTTGTGAAAGTCGTACTTGTTCAGCTGGCGCACAAAGCTGGCGAAATTGGAGTGCTTGAACATTCGGGGCAATATCGATTTTGTGAATTCGTTCATGTCCTACCATAATACATAGACGCCGTTAGGGCACTTCGATGATACCACCGGGCAAAGACAGACCTTTACGACAAAGCAGTCGCCTTGTGGTCCCCACGACACGACGTTCTGAAACGTCTGGTCCTCGAGCATTCTGAACAGGATGAGAAAGCGTCGTGGAAAGCGAAGAACGACGGACTTGTACAGCTTCTTCACGAAATCGCTCGTGGAGGACATGTTGTCTTCATGGCCGACGCTGTCCTTGCGGTCCGACATGGAGTGCTCTGGGGACGCGCCCTCGCGTTTGACACCAAGATTGGGCACTTGCTAGAGAGGCCAAAAGCATCAACCAGGGTGCGGGTACAGGCAGCGTGGGTGCGCGCAAGCAAGGCAAAATACGCCTTGGTCGACGCGTCGCGCGTGCATACAAAATCAAGAGCCAAACTCACACTTGTGCTAGGACCCCACTGCTGCTGCGTTGGGGAGTATTGCGCTCGAGACGCGGCAATGGAGAGCAGGGGTAGCAGGGGCTGCTGTACGCGGTATCGCTCGTCCATTCAGCAGGCACTTGCTCAGAGAGGTTGGGGTTCGAGGGCCCAGCCCTTCTCCCTCTTATATCTCCACGACCGGAATCCCACCTCGCCCGCGATTCTCCCAATTTCTCTGCTTTCTCCGCGATTTTTTCACACAAGTTTCGCTACGTTTACTCTGGACTCTCCCGTATGCTCGCTGGTCCGCCTTGCACGCCGTTTGCTCCACTGCTTTAAGTCGGGCGAGCGCGAGTCGGTCTAGGCCCATGGCCGAGATCGGGGCGGCTTCTCTTGATTCCGGCGGTCTAGACTCGAGTCCACAGACGGAGATCTCGCCGGTGGGCCCAGACTGATGGCCTGGTCCTTGGCATACTAAGCAATCCTCCGAAACGGGCCCCGCTATTGTTCCTTAATGGGACCGTTGCGGTTAAAATATACCTCCTCCTCCTCCGAGCTTCTTTCTATTTTTTGGAGCACTTATGCCTTCCGAAAACATCAAACCTTTCGATAATGTTGGGGGAACTCTCGCGGCCGAACTAGCAGCTGCTTGAGTATAACTCTGGCAAAACTTCAATTCAAATCGCACAAGTACCCAGGATACCGCCGTCCGGCGGTCGTCTCGGAATATGACACAAGATTTCGGGAAATGTCGCGACAACCTGTTGCCCCGTCGGACCAGGTCGGTACCGAAATGAATCCATGGCCAATCCGCCTACGTACGTGCCTGTTAAAAGTCCCTGGATGATTTCTGAAAGAGGGAGAATGTACCTGCGAGTCCTCACCATTATTTTCTTCCCGCATAATTTTCACCGGGTCAATCGCGATAAAAACCCCGTTACTAAATATATATATAGGCAACCTCATGCCGTTAAATCGACCACCCGGGCCAGAACAGCTCAGGTACGAGCCCCTGTTATCCCGGTGTCTCCCGGTGAGCTGGCTCTCATGTTCGTTGGTCAAATAAGACTGAGGAAGGCTCGATCAAAATTTCCTTTGCTCAGCACATCCTCGACCTACTTGTACGCAAGATGAAGCTTGGCCTGCCCCTCTCTTCAAAATATGCTCTTTCTGGGTCCTTTGAGCTCGTTTCTTCCTCACTGCACTTCACATTCGACGATTTCAATTATTCAATCCATGAATTAGTTGTCCTTGTCATTGCACACTCTCCCCCATTGGTCCTCCCTGCGCATTTGGACGGTCACTGCGCAATAACGGACCCAAGAACCCGCGCCTGTCAGCGCTCCCCTAAAATGCGACGCAATTCAGGAGCGAAATTATCACCCCCTCGAAGTCCCTTTCCAGGATGCAGGCCGCAGCGCACACGACGCCGCTCGTTTTCCACGTCCGCGCCCCGAGCACCGACGCTGCCGCGCTCTTCGGCGGCCCGTCGGACGAATACTACCGCCTCGAGAAGCAGCTCGCGGAGTGGTTCTTCAAGCTGTCCATCCAGTACGTTCTGCCCCGCGCACAGGGCAGGCCGTGCTGATACATGCGCGAGCGTAGCGACCAGTGGTCTAAGTGCCGGCTCCAAAATGGCCGTGCGAGCTCGGGGACGCACGCCCTCCGCCCCCTCCTCACGACGGCCAACAGGATCCCGCACCTCTTCCCCCCGACGCTCTCTCATCTACGCGCCCTCGACAGTAAGTCGCTTCGTTGGAGGTAATACGCGAATCGCTTATCGGTCGCAGTGCCATCGGTCCTGGCCCTTCTACAGACATACGAGCAAGCGGTTCCGCCGTATATCGAGCTCAACGCCGCCCGGAGAACATTCGCGCGTTTCGTCGGCGCGCCTGCGTATTAACGCTCATCACACTTGTTGTAGATCATTTCCACTGTCCTTTTCCCTCTCGTGTCCTTCCCTGTAGAGCTTGACGACGCCCAGAGAAAATTCGCGCGTTTCGTCGGCGCGTCTACGTATTGACGTTCAACACACTCATTGTATACCAACCCTACTGGACTGCCATCCCTCGTGTCCTTTCCTGTATCATATGTACTATCGACTATGATGCAAGATAGAGGGCCCGGCAAACTTGATCGTTACAAGAAGGATTCCAAGATACTTACACACAACAACAATACACGTCCGCGCGTGTCCAATTACACGGGTAACAAGATTATAAGGATTGTACCCAGCCAAGAAAACCACTCATCGCCGCTCCCTCACCTTTAACCACACAATCCCAATGACACCCACTCCAAACCCTGCAATAAACGCAAACAACACCAGCACGTCCCTATAGTAATTGTTCGCCCCGAACCCAAACAGCTGCAGCGCGAACGCATCAGCCTCCAGCAACGCGCACGAAGGAAGAAAACGCACCAAATTCATGATGAGACTCGCCGACACGTCCACGGGTACGCCCTGCAGGCTGTCCTGGATCATCAGGCCCGAGCCGACCTCGTTCACCGCGAGCGCCTCGAGGCAGTACTTGAGCGGGCAGAGCCACTGCAGCCAGCGCAGCACGGGCGGGATCGAGTTGAGGTGCACGAAGAAGCCCGCAAAGGTCATCTGGTAGAGCGCCGAGAGCGCGGACAGCAGAATCGCGATGCCGCCGTTGTGGAAGAGGGTGCCCAGGAGGAAGTTCTGCGGGGGGTTAGCGTGAGCGAGCGCGAAGGGGGCCGAAGGCGCGTACGTAGAGCGTCATGGCGAGTGTGTAGAGGACGAGGATGAAGAGGAACTTAAAGTAGTGCGCGGCGTCGTGCGCGAGGCCTGCCATCCAGTACGTGCTGCCCAGCAAGTTAGCCAGCGTTCAGTAAATGCATGGGCCGACTCACATCGTGGAAACGATAATGGTAGGGATAATTCTCAGGGGCAAGACGTCGAACAGCAGCCGAGAGAGTAACCATGCAGTTGGGCTGGAAGAGGTTCAGTATATTACAAATTGCAGCGAGTGGTATACGACGTACCTATAATACGAGCTTGATCGCTCTCGCAAAAAGAGGGGCCTGATTTCGACAACATTATAGAGCGCGCTCAGAGACGAGAAGGCAATCAATGCACCCTAATTCTGAATCAGGACATAAGGAAACGAGAAAAACACGACGAACCAAGAAAAACAGGCAGCCAACGCGGGATTGAAACCCAGCGATGGTGATGCCCGTCTGGAAATACAGGCCGCCTGCAGCAGGAATGAGCTACAAAACGACGCGAGGACGATGAGAGTACGTACCACAGAAGACTCCCAGGACGGACGAAACGGCGACATGAGTGAAGAATAGTGTTTTGTCTCTGCATTTCTGTTCAGGCACGGTGCAAGCAGACAAGGAGGGGTACACACCGTCGCAGGATTTTCCATTCTCTTCCAGAAAGGTACTGCAGCTGCGTCAAGAACGTCGCGGCGTACTTTGACGTCCCAGCCGATTTTGATTTTATGCGGCCCGGGGCCGTCAGATGGCGCTTTTCCGTCAGGGCGGAGTCCTCGTCCGCCTGTGTAGCACCTTTCTCCGACCCGTCGCCCTTCTCTGGAGAAGAGTGGGCGCTGTGCAGCTGGAACAGCGCTACAGGCGGGTCACTCGCAACCTCCAACAGGTAATCCGCTACGTTGTACCCTTGCTGGTAGGGCGGCGCGATGCCAGCGGCCGTGCGAGCGAAGTACTCGGCAGGCGCAAAGGCCCCGGGGCCCGAGTACAGCGCGCGGCCGTGCGACAAAAGGAGGATCGAGTCGAAGATTTGATACAATTGAGACCTGGGATTCGTTAATGAATGACTGAGCCAGACGCAAATGTGTACCAACTCACGAAGGCTGGTGTATCGACGCGATGACCGGGATCGGGTTCTCTGAATCGTAAGCGATGGCATGCAGGACCTTCGCTACCCGCGACGCAGAAACCGAATCAAGCCCTGCAATGCGTTAGAACGAGCCTGCCACGCAGCATCGCACCTACCCGACGTAGGCTCGTCCAGAATCAAGACGTCGGGACTCGCGATGAGCTCCAGCCCGATGCTCACGCGGCGCATCTCGCCGCCGCTGATCCCCCGCGCCTTCCCGCCGCCGACGTCGCCACCCCACCCAATGCGCATGCTGCGCAGCGGCGCGATCCCTAGCGTCTCCATCAGCCCCTCCACGCGCGTGCGCTTCTCAGCGTCCGACACGCTCTCGGGGAGGCGCAGGCGCGCGGCGAACAGCATCGCCTCGTACACCGTGAGCATCGGCGGCAGCACGTCCTGCTGCGGCACGAACCCGATGCGCGGCGGCGCGCCACCCGCGGACGGGAAGGCCACGCGGCCCGTGGTCGTCCCGGACTTGCGTTTGTCTGCGAGGATCTCGACGAGGGTCTACGGACGGGGATATATGATCGCCAACTAAACAAATCACACGTAAACTCACGGTCTTCCCTGCGCCGGAGGGCCCCAAGACCGCCATCATCTGACCAGGCGACACGCGCCCGCTGACCGCGTCCAGCACGACCTTGTCGTCGTCCGCGCCGCGCCGACGGGTGCCGAGCCACGAGCGACCGTCGAGCCCGGACACGGTGTACATGACGCCGGCCCACTCGACCGCGACGCGACTTCCATCCACCGCATCGGGTCTCGCCCTGCGCGCCGCGCGCTGCTTGACGAGGCCGAGAACGAGGAACAGAAGCGCAATGAGCAGGAGGCCACCCACGACGGCGAGCCCGCCGATGACGCCGCCGCTGAGCTGTGCGCTCTTTGAACTGCTGGAGGCAGCCGTGGAGTTGCCCCCGGCTGTGTCGATGACGCTTTGCGCTACACATTCGCCAAACATGCATCCGCTGAGTGAGAGGCCGGCAGAGCCGAAAAGCGACTGAAGCGTCGCCTGCTTGAACGCGCATGTAGTAGAATTGTCGCACTCGATCGATAACGAGCCGCTCAACGTGTTGATCGCGCCTGTAGGCTTTAGCGCAAAAGGAATTTGCCCCAAGAAAAGACACACCAGTTATGTTGCTAACTCCGCCGCCGCAGAACGTGGTGCTGCTGATGCAGGTGCATTGGAGATTTTGACAGTCCCAGTTCGTGTTACCGCCCGTGAGGTCCTGTGTGCACGAGTCTGCCTGGCAGTAGAATTGCTCCACCCCCGCGTAGAATAATTGGGCGAATACGGACCCAGCAGTACCGAAAGAAGTCGTATTGGGAAGAGGAGACAAGTTGGGCTGGAGTGTGCGTATGATATTCAGATTCGAGTTCAGAGGGAAAAGAGCTTGTAGTGTTGGGTTCTAAATAGCGAAATGATCAAAAGAATGCCAAAACACTCGAAATCGCGCTCACAAGGACTTGGCAGCTCATCTGGCTCGCTGCATAGACCCGGGCGGCCGCGTTGCATGCAAGAGCGCTGTTCTGACCCGCTTGAGCGCCAGTTATGGACTGAGCACTGGAAGGGGCGTTTCCAGAGGCTGAATACGCCGCCTGGCACGCCGAGGAGGTCTGGCATACATTGCATCCAGTTCCCCCCCACCCGGTTTCACAACTGCAGGACGCGTCTGTGATATTTGGGAACGCACCAGCCTGCTGCGGCGCAAGAGTACGGTGAGATCCCTGGAAAATGTCTCCTCCACAACCCGGACTGGCGCAACTGGCACCGCCGAACCCAGTTGGACAAAGGCAGGCGGAACCGTTCGGCACGCCGTAGTTGTCGCAGGAGGTCTGTGCGTTCACCAGAGAGCCTAATAGAAAGAGAAAGGCAAACACATTCATGGTGGGACGACCCCTTCAAATTGGAAGCCCCGGAAAGTGGTGTGCGTCGATACATTTTTAGCCTTGTCAGTGGACGACGCCGATCGTGTCAGCTGCCTCGGCATCCTAGACAGAGACGGGCCAGAACTCAAGAGTCAAGATATAGTGTCGATGTTGAAGAAATGATAGAGGTCGAATGGATTCAAGAGCAAAAGTTAGCAGAGCGGGGATTGGATATCTCGTTTCAACAAACAATTCAAGATGCTCGTTCTCCTTCAAGTTCGTTCTTGCAGGCTGTAATTGAATTCGGTACGGCCGAGTCATACATATGTTCAACTCCGGCCCCTCGACCCGTAGGCAGACCATGAACTTGAATCAATTGAGATTCTTTGTGTTTTTGGGAGAGTGAAAAAAAATGTTCGTCCATTCAGCTACAGTAGTTCAACATTTCTGTGTATTCTTGCCCACAGGCACCGAATCCCTAGATTTACAAATGCTGGCCTAATACTATCTCTGACTAGGAACCTGGGCACACTAGGAACCTGGGCACTTGCCAAATATATGCATGAATAGTACCAAATGTTAACAACTTTGACTTGGGGGAGGGACTACGACCCCTGATGCCCATCTATGCCAAATCTTGAGGCGGAATGTTGCGTTGATCGAAAGCTGTGCCTCGTTTGATCGCGGGCCGGAGGGTGAGAACATCATTTTCTTAATGCCGAGAGGCCATTTCACCTGTTTCTCCACCATTCCTCGGTCGATCCACAAGTTTTGGGGCTCGTTCTAACCGCAAAAATCTCGCGCTCATCACCTACATCAAGGGCTTCTGGAAATTCGCTTTCCCCCTTATAAAACCTCCAGGATAAACATGGTGTGCCCTCAAATACCTCACCGCCGCGACCTCCATATCAAACAACCTTTTGACCCTATCGATCTAGAGCTCCACATAGTCTATTATGATGTATAAGGCTTCAGTTTCGAAGTTCGACTACTATTCTATCTGTTTTATGTCTCTCTTAGCATCGACCATGTACCAAATCAGCCGATTTTCTCTAGTACCAATGTCTAAATGCCGGGTTCTCGACAGTTCGACTCAGGAGTGGATCCCTGGGCCAAGTATGTCCATCTACTTATTATGAAGCTGTTTGCAGCTTATTTTGGGCGACTATGTCCTCTCACTGTTGCGCGGCAGTCGTTTGATCAGCGGTATGGATCCCGTCGCACGCGCTTGGCATCGTAAGCACTCAGTTCTACCATTGTTCTAGGTCCAACATACCCTTTTGGCATCTGCGATACTGTAGTTTTATCCCCTGAACATCATAAAGCAGCATAATGGCATTAAATGAGCTGGCAACAATGAATTTGCATGGGTGCCCAGGTTCCCCATAATTGCCCTTTCGGGAGTTTCGCCCAAACTAAATTCACCACACCTTCAAAATGTCCCCAAATACGCCCCAAATAGGCTCAACTTGTTCCCAGGATGCGCGCCTACCATCTAAAACTTTCAGATGTTCAAAAAGTCCCTCGAGGGAGTTGTTAACGGGTCAAAACCCTTAAGGTGCCCAGGTTCCCAGCGCGTGATAGTATGTATCCCCAAACCCTCAAATCCTTATCAAAACAAACTGCGCTTTTGTCTTCGTCTTTTGGATTTTTGCCTCCGGAAGCTTTACCTGTTCGTGGAAGAACCACGGGCGCTGCGAAGCATTCGGTCAGCTATCCAGTGGGGACTGGGACGTAAGTGCGCACCAGATATTCGCCAAACCAATACAGCCGCGCGATCTCCTGGAAGTGGGGAATGGTCGAGAAGGTGCCGACGCCGCGCGCCTTGAGGAAGGCGTCCATTTTGTAGGTGTAGAAGGCGCCATCAGCGCTGGGGTCTAGATCCGCGATAGTCGTGCCGGCCAGGAGCTGGGGGCGATCAGTTGAGGGTGCTTGCTCGTATTACTAGGAACGACATACATTCTGCGTCGTGATGTATGAAGGCTTGTCCGGCTTCAGGTCATGAGGGCCTCCGTAGATGAGTCCGGGTCCAGGGCTGGAAAGCTATGAGGCGGCGTAAACCTGAATGATGACTCAGGAAGGGAAGATGGCGCACGAAGTACTCGTCCGATGGTGGTCCAAAGTGCGACCACTCAAAGTCGAGCAAGCCAGTGATGGTATGAGGTGCGGTTTCCGACACAAGCGTATTCATGAGACCTGAGAGGCATAAGGTGAGGTATCGATGCACCTCAAACAAACTCACCAAAATCGGCGTGGATGAACACAGGCTCGCAGCCCTCGAGGCAGCCGAGGGCGGAGTCTAAACCCTCGCGCACGAACCGCTCGATGCGCTCGTGGAGCCCGTCGACCTTCCACCCGACCGCGTAGTGATTCTTCTGCGCATCGCCCCACTGCCCACCAATCCACGCCTTATAGTGGTCCTTCGCCGTAGCGAACGGCCCTTCGTCGTACCCAAGGCACGTTGGCCCAAGGATGATCTTACCCTCTGCGTCGTACCCAAGACCCCCAAAACGGGACCCAGGGCCGGAGGGAACAGGAATGGTCTTGAGTTTCTGACGTGGCGGGTTAGTTTGATGGCTGGGACATGTCGGGAGTCGGACGAACCGCTAGGACATCCGCGAGCGCCTCGAGCATGCCCACGCGCGCGGCCACGTCGGCCGTCTGCCACGCCTCGTCCATCGGGACCCCGGGCAGCTTCCCCTCGACCATCCACGCGTCGTCCGTGCTCACAGAGTATGCGTACGTCGGCGCGATGGGAATGTCCGTGGTTTCGCGAACGAGTTGCATCGTCGCCACCGAGTTGAGCACCTTGCGAGCGGCGGGAATTTGCGATCTATTGCGCGCCGTGCGGAAGATGAGGAAGTCCGGAGTTTGTGTGGGGAAGGGGAGACATCCAGGCTGCAGCGCACGGCTAGCGACATCGGCGGCGCGGCTCGTGGAGAGGAGGTTCAGGAGTTAAACCTTGTTTTTGTAGCCCCGCGCGATGGGCTGCAGAGACTCGACCTGGCGCCAACGGTGAGCCACGCATTGAATGGGCGAAAGTTGTAGTAGTATTACCTCGATGCCGAGCGCCTCCTTGAGGACACGCTTGGCAAAGATGAACTGTTCCTTAAGTGCGTCAGATTGCTCGTGAGGAAACTCAGTGTAAGCCACAGCGACAGACATGGCGGGAGAGAGAAAGAGAGTGAAGGAGAGGACTTGAATACCTGGCTTTTATACCATTCCGAGGAGTCAGAAAGGCCCCTAACAGTTTCATCATTTGATGTGAATGATTGCATCCCTCGCAAGCAACCAAGCAGCAGGTCAACCAACGGACGGAAGGTTGTCCGAGGCGAATTGTGGGTGTAATTTGAGGAGAAATCCACAAGTTTGTATTAGTTGTGGGTTTTCTGAGCCACAGAAGTTGTGAAAATTTTCGGGGGGCTCGCAGGGTTTGCAGAGCTTTCTTTAGGAAGCAAATTGAGGTCTCAAGTAGAGGAATAGGCGTACATCTTGAGAGAGGCGTTTTTGGGGTTAATTCTCTTGCGCCTGGATGCCGACAACTGAAGAATTTGGAAAGTTCAAGTTCTGGATGCCCGGAAAAGCGCGAGTAATGTTGCCAGGGTTTTTGGGGAGGTAGTGCAGATTGACGAAAGTGGTAAGAGAGATAAAGCGGTGGCAGTGCCGTATCATTTGGTGCTGCTTGTAATCCCGTGACCTGATTGCCGTCTATTTAAGTCCGCTTTTTTTCATTCGGCTTCGTCTCTACTTCCACGACCACCATTGGCAAGCACACTGTGAGTCTCCTTCCTCTTCATTCCGTGATGAATTCTTTGCCGCCCCAGTCGTAGCTTTCATGCATTGACGAACGGCAGAGCACACAGCCAAATCGTTGCACCTCTGATTCTTTCTCTCTTTTCATCTCCGCTTCATGTGACGCCTTTACTCATTCTTCCTCCAGGTTTCCGTGAGTTTCTTTCCATCGCACCCTCAATGATGTGAATCTTCACACCATATCCGAAGCCATTGGCGATGAGGATACACTTGAACAAAAATACTAAGAACAGCCAGCTGATTCTCCTCTTCCTCTCGCCTCTTTGCCGTCGCGTTG
Source organism: Mycena rosella (assembly GCA_029378255.1). Classification (NCBI taxonomy): domain Eukaryota; kingdom Fungi; phylum Basidiomycota; class Agaricomycetes; order Agaricales; family Mycenaceae; genus Mycena; species Mycena rosella. The sequence goes on along the minus strand of JARKIE010000177.1, from coordinate 5,595 downwards.
TTGCTGACTTTCGTCGTCTCTGACAGATGTTCCTTCGATGCTCTCATAACTCACACTCGGTGTCTGTAGCAGTACCTAAATGTTATATCACTGTTCGTTTGCGACCTTGATCACCACCTTTCCCACTGCGTGTTTGCTCATAAGTTTTTCATACGCCTGCATTACATCGTTTCTGTCTAACGAATGCACGGAATCTACGATTGGCTTGTTGGGCTTGCCCCTGCGCAACATTGAGCTGAGCCATCACCGGTGTCAATCAGAAAGGGGCGCACGAGGTCGCGAACGGTCCGGGTTTCCAAGTCCTGCTTTCCAAGACTAACCGTGAAGACTCTGAAAGCAAGTTCAACTAACGCCGGCACGAGGACTCGGAGGGACAAACGCGTATTTCCGAGGCACACCGCCCAGCCAAGCAGGTCGGAGCCAAACCTCAAAGAGCTGCCTCAGCATGTCCGTGATCTCCTTGCGCGTTTTGGAGAGAGCTCCAGCTGACAAGTACATGCCACCAGAAGTCAGATAACACGTAGAATTCAGGTATAGTGCGGGGTCGGTGAGTGAGACCGCATCGAAAATAGCATGAAACTTGGGCGTTGGAGGCTTTGAGAGCTGCTCAACTAAGGGCGCTTCGGTATAATCGATAAACTCCTCGAGTTCGCAAACAAGATTCAGCGAATTGAAAATGCACCTCACCTCGTCAACATCCAGGCTGAGAAGTAGATCCTTATTCTTCCCGCGTGCGGTTGTGACTACCTTCTAGCCCAGAGACTTGGCGATCTGAATAGCAGACAGTCCCATGGCACAACTTCCGCCATTCACGAAGACCGTCTGCCCGCGCTCCACCTTGAGTTTCACAACCAGGCCCTAGTACGCAGTTGCGACTGCGATGCCTAGACCGGCAGCTTCGACTGCAGAAACGTTGGGCGGTATGAGCACCAGAGGCGAGGATGGGAGAGCAACATATTCAGCCAAGGCGGGGAGAGGCTGGAGCCGAAGACCTTGTCCCCAATGCTGAACTCTGAACCATTCGGGGCGACGACAATCCCCGCTACATCCTGTTCTGCAACATGCAGCCAACCAGCGAGAAAGTTTGGGACAGCACCCACCAACTTGTATCCGCTGCATTTAGGTGAGCACTGGGGAAGTTCTCGCATTTTAAGGGCAACTCATACGCAGGATTGAGGGTGGTTGCTTGAACTTTGAGCAGTACACGACCTTCGACCAATTTAGTTAAACGACTAGCTTTACAGCGTTGCTACGCGCGTTTCCGCAACGTCAACGCTGCGAACAAGCCCATGAACGCCTAATGCGAGCTGTTTGTGTCAGGTACGGATGGGGCCAAGATACAAGCGATGATAACTTTCATGGAAAAGAAGAATTCGAGGACGCAGAGTGCCACAGAACAAACTTGATCTTGTCCTTTAATCCTTCTGATAGCCGACTCTCTGTCCTTAGATGAGCCATTCACGCAATACGAACTGCTTCAAACGGACATTCAAAGTCTGTGGGTATCTCGGATTTTGAATGTGTGGCGCCTCATGTGTGATGTGGCCTTGAGTCCGCACGCCTTGAAGTCCGCCGATTTCGAGGCGAAATCGAGTCGGAGCCTTCGGAAGACGACGCAACCACGTAGATTTGGTCGACGACCCCAATGAGGGGTCTCCTGCATCTGTCAACTTGGAATACCGCTTCAAGACCCCGAATATGTCTGCAGGCCGTTCAAAACGGGTTCGAAATTCCAGGGTAAGTCCTTCTATCGGCCGTTGAAAGACTAGTACGACTTCCTTTCTGTCTTAGGAAGATTATTCGAATTGCCCACCCAGTAGCAGTAGTGGCAAGTCCAACAAACGACCAATGCTTGAAGATACGCGGATTAGTCCGGAAGCAAAAACTGAAGATGATTCCGAGTCGGATCCTGAGGTTCGTCTGGTACGTAGATGCCATCCTCCGCAAACGTCGAATTGAAGTATCTCAGTGTGAGATGCGCAAAGAATTGGAAGCGGCGAAGAAGGAGGAAAGAGAGGCAGAGAATGCTCTCAAGGCTAAAATTTTGGTACGTAAAACATACTGGATCTACGGGTTTGATTCAACTCGGACAGGCGACCAAGAAGCGGACAGAGAGCATAAAAAAGCTTTTGTGAAATGGATCTGTGGTAGTGCTAGATAAGTAGAATTATGGAACTCCGACGGTCTCGCTGAATTGTCGCAGAACCGTACGGTTGGTCGAGGATGGTCGAGAGTTCAATTTCAACCTAGGAAGGGAGATAAAATGGATAATGCATAGTTTCCGCTGAATTACTCCTTTACCCTAGTATTAGTAAAAACCAAAAAAAATTGAACCATTCCTTCCTGTCGAGTTGTCGCCGAACTTCAGCCTATTTTAATTTAATTCAACCAAGCGTCACGTGGTCGATGTTCTCACGCGCTCAGTCCTCAAACCGCATTTTCCCCTGTTGGTGTTTCTGCTCGAAGGACTTCAATCCTTATGTTCACACAATATACGGTTCAACCAAAGTAAGATTTACACGCTGCCCGTGAGGGCGGGTTGATACAAGCTCGTAAGGTTACTGGATGTTTTCTACGGTATTTATACTGTTCATCATGGTCCGTGCGAGTCATAATCCGCAGTATTCCGCCCGTCTCCGCCTTGCTCTTACCAAGCGCTCCAGTTTCCCGAGGCATCCCCGGGCCTCGGTCATGTGCCCGAGTGCTCTAACTCCAATATCCCCTGTTGTGCTTTTTCACTGTAGATCCCAATCAACACCCAGGCAAGTCGGTGATGAAGGGCGGGGCAATTTTGCGCTCGTGAAAAGGCACGAGTTGCGTCTGAAAGGGGCAGAATGCCGAGCAGATGTCAAAACATAAAAGGGCTTACTAATTATTTGGTCCTCCGAATTGTGTGGTGCGCGGGGCCTGGGCACAATGGAGTATGGGTCAGCAAACAAGCATAAAAGAAGGCAGAAGTTGCCACTTACCTGTACGACGAAACGCGGGGTTGACAAGAGACAGGAAGTGGAAATTAAATGTCAGAATAGGGCAGTGCTGACAGACACGTGACCGTGCAGTTCCCGCGTTTGGGATCAAACGCGCCACAAACACGGCGGTGGGCAGTTCTGGACGCGTCGTGACGCGTCTGCGGACAGCCCTGGGATACAGGAGGTGTGCGGTGGCTACCACAGCCCCCATCACCATGGGGATAACCAGGCTACGCGCCCAAACACATCGACGGGCTATGTGGTAGCTAAGAGGGATGCATATGTGGCAAGTTGTGGTCAGGATGGCGCACTGAAACTTGGAAACGAAGGGTTTCAACCCCTAGTTTGTATAAGTAGTGTATTATTTACTAACTACAAACACTAAAGGTATAAAAGGGACCGAGAAATGTAGTAGAAGAATAATACACACCTGCCCAGGAAACCACCTGTGATCTGTCTCTCTCTTTTTGCTTTCACCTCAAGGAACTCGCCAGGAACTTGCAAGGAACTTACGGAAATAACGGAACAGAATTTAAAGGGAACTCGCTAGGGACTTACGGAATTTAGGGGAACGAAACAGGATTTTGATTGGATTTTGGATTGGATTTTATCCCACAGGACTCGGGTTTACACAAGACTTCACACCACATACCACACATAAAACTCTTACCCCAAATTCGCACTCGTGGTATACTTCCACGTGAACCCCCGGACAAACTACAAGCTTAGGATTTGGTTGAGTGGATTGAAACCCCTTTTCAAGGTTTTCATTCGTGCACCAATTACTATCCTTTCATCTGGAGCCCACCGCGAGGGGGTTCATTTGGAATATGATTTTGATTGTGCTGGTCACGATCTTTAACCACCCACACACCTAGTTTCGACCCCACAATTTCTGCTGGCAGAAATTCGATGCAAGCACCTACAGAACACGGACGAGATCAAATCAGACAACGAACCCGCGCACGCTTCGTAGCGTACGCAGCGAGAAGAAGAACGGAGGCAGACAATCTCGGCATCGCAGGCGACGCCAAGACTACCACCGATCCCGATTTATCCAGCGACGAGTTACCTTTCGGAAACGAATCGCTTTTCGACGTTGAACCGGACTTTGACGAAGAAGAATCATTGGATCTAGATTTTATTCTTAGACCTATCACCCCCAACACACCAATCATGGCGAACACAGCTCAACAAGCACCGGCTGGTACCGGTGTAGCAAGCTTTAGGGTACCTAGACCTTGGGAATCAAATGTCCCCAAGTTCACCACAGACGACAAGGAGGACCTGCAGGATTTTATCGAGCAAGTTAGTGATATCATCACCTTGGCGCAGGTCACGGACGAGGACGAAATGAAGAGGCTGCTCACCAGTTATCTTCCGGCCAAGAAGCGGGAAATCTGGCGCGCTCTTCCCGAGTATGCGGCCGGTGTTACATACGAGGACTTCAAGAAAGCGGTCTTGAAGGCATATCCCGAAATAAAAGAGGACCTGGATGGGACTCTCGAAGAATTAGTAAAACTATGCACGGAGAACAAGATGATTAAACGCAGCGAGGAAGGGCGTTTGAAGCGCTTCGGGATGCGCTTCCGGGCGCTTGTGAAAAAGCTAAGCCAACCGCCGGCAATCATCTTGAACAAGGAAGCTTGTAGGCGCTATCTTGACGCGCTCGAGCGAGGATTCGCCGAGACACTAAGAATGGCCATCAACACCCGGAATCTGATTAAAGAAGACTTACTCCAGTTGGGAGGCAACGCACCTGCACCCGCTGCGGCGAACACGGTGGACCATCGCAAAGAAGACCCTATCCTCCTGGAGGACTTAATCAAGATGGCCGAGCGCCTGGCAAATAAAGGCAGCGCTGAGACGACGTGGGGAGAGGAAGACGAACCTGACTATAAACGGTCGGACCGGTTCCCGACTGTTAAGATCGAGCGCAGGGACGCGCGGCTCGACGAGCTCGGAGGGGAATTATCGGGTTTAAGAGACGCGTTGGTTGTGGCTCAAAAGCAGTCCAAGGCGGCTCACGAAGAATTATTGAAGGCCTTCCAAAATTCGAAGAGTGTTTCTCCTGCTCGGGAAGAAAATGAGCAGCGAGATTCGGGAGCAAGGAATGGCCCGCCCGCTACGTACGGCCCGGATAGGCAGTACAATAGGGGATATGGTACGCAAATGCAGCGTGGTGGATGCTACTACTGCGAGGGTCAAGACCATTTCTCGAAGGAATGCACCACAAAGGCGGTGCACATCCACAAGGGCTGGATCGTAGTAGAAGACGGTCAGCAGAGGCTTGCAGATGGTGGATTTATACCTCGAGGAAGAGGACCTGCGGCCACTCGAGTCGAAGAATATTGGCAGCGCAAGGGTGCAGCCGGCCAGCATTTCAACGAATCATTCTACGGGGGCGCCTCGGAAGATGAGTTCGACTCGCTGAGGGATGAAGTACGCACCCTGCGCGTAAAACTCAATCAAGTTCAGACACGGACACCGCCCTCGTTTGACCAGTCCGCGTCAACCATGCAAATGCAGGCGCAAGTTCAGCCAATTGCAAACGAAGCGGCGCCGACACCTGCGTTTAACATGGAGGAGTTGGGACGCACCATCTTCAGCATGATGAAAATGGGTA
>JARKIE010000176.1:0-193757 GCA_029378255.1 Mycena rosella | reverse complement strand
TTAATAGCGCAGCTCACCGGAACACGCGGAATTCCGTCTCCCGTTCCTCACCTGCAAATCTTCCACTGTCGATCCCTCCTTCAATTCGACGATCATGTGTATCTGAATTTCCTGCTCTCGCGGGTGCAGGAAGGACACCTATTTGAAAGCAGGCTAGCCTGGCTTCCTAATTATCATCGGGACCTTGATCCGATTGTCGTGGCGCGACTACACCAAGTTGCGTTTGCGAGGAGAGCTGAAATTTTCGTTCACGAGCGCGAGTTGAAGATGAAAACAATGGTATGTTCACCGCTTGGAATACGGTGCTCATCGCTAACACAAAGTCTTACCTCGTTCTTCAAGTGCAGGGGCAGTGAACAATTTGACGGGCAAGAAGCAAATTTCGCAAATATTCTTCGTTCGTATTCGGCTCGACCCGTGCTTTCTTGGGTAAATAGCGATGATTGTAGTTCCATCATCGGAATATCCAAAGGTTTTGTTAAAGGTTTTGTTTTTCCTAAATGAACAATGGTATGAATTAAGTAACTGTGTGACTAGCACGGCGTATATTGGAGACCTCTCCAGAGGTGGACCATCTAGTGGCCGATCAGCGACGTCCAGAAGCGCTGGAGATAGCTCATCAGGTGCGCTTCGTCATTCACGAAGGAAATGCGACTGAACTCGGGACCATGGTTGTCCGACAGGTTCCGGCAGTCCCTGAACGCAAGCCACATGCTACCATGGACGATCCATTCTCCGACGGCGCAACTCCAAATAGCTCGCTCGTGCCGGCGCACAAGTCCCCCGCAACATTTGTTTCAAACTTCTGGGCCATCCTAACCTCCGGCTCCGAACGCGGGAGAAAGAGAAAGATTATTGATCATGACGCCGTACCTCCTTCTCCCCCGCTGCCCGTGCTCCAAATCCCTCCCCGTCCTCGCGAGAAAGTCAAGACAGGAATCTACGTTCAACGCGTGCACCATCTCCACCCACCCCACATCGCCGCTTAACCGCATCATATCCGACTGAAGCCTCAACCTTTAAATCAAACATGGTCTCGCATTCACCTAGCCAACGACTAGCCGCGGGCGCAGTGCGCGGCTTACGAACCAGCTTTTTCCTACCCCCGAGTCTCCATTCATGGCTACCTCCGTCGTCTGCTGGCCCTGCCAGCCTCCGCCTCCCAACACTCTACTCACATGGTCCCCAGCCACAGACACCCCGCTCCGTACACCACTCAAAGTCTTTGATGCCGTCGATCTTTCGGCCAGCCGCATTGCTCCCAAGATAATATGGATCCGCCGAAAGCGCGGTGTGCTCGCGCAGCGGACGGACCGACACCGCCACGGTCTAGACCTCCCCTTTTACCTGGCGCGAGTTGTTTTCGGAATTTTCCCCCCTATTGGCCCAAAGTCCGGCACCATTTGAATCACCAGACAAAGCCCCGTTGAATGGAAGTGTCCTCATCATGATATCTCATGGATTGAATGACTTTGAAGCCTTTCTTTCCCCGAAGGATTGTCAGCCACGTATGTTTTTTTGTTGCACTTGTTTGCCCCGGCTCTTAGCCCTCTGCCTGGTCACGTGGTAAGGGTAGAAATGCTCGCTGCGCTCGCAATCATGTGCTTCGAATTCTTCAATCTACGACCCTCGGTTTCGCCCCGGATTTTGAATCACAGGACGTGACGTGTTCTTCGAAGGACGGGCCCCAATTTGCATACGTACATTATATCCGTTACAACTCCCCTGTGACGAGGCGGTGTCGGCTAGGGAGTCGACGTCGATTCTCGGCACACGGGTGTTCAGATCAGAGGTTGTTGGATGGTCGGTTCCAACGGTAAGAAGTCGAGTAAGTAGTATTGACCAAAGTGCATCTACGTACAAACAAGGTATTTAAAGGGTGATCGAGTAGGCGATCGAATAAGTCTGGAAAGGGAGAGTGGAGCGATCGCATAGCGACACGAGACAAGATAAAGTAAGTATAAAACGGAAGGGAGTGATGGGATACGTGATGGAGTGATGGTGGTTGAAAAAGATAGGTATAGTGGGAACGGACCGTTACATCCGCCCTCCAGGCGTGCGCAACTCGCGCGTCTAGCCGTCAACGTGCATCTCCCTGCTCGGCGCGCCAGAGGAGCCCGAACCAGAGGCGGCGCCCTCCTTCGCGGCAGCGGCGTCCTTCGCAGCGGCATCGTTGGCAGCTGCTTCATCAGCGCGAATCTTCTCGCGCATCTCCTGCGCGGCGTCGTCGTCCCGAAGCTTCTGCTTGTGGATCTCCCTCAACTCCTTCTGGCGATTAGCAAGCCTAACCTTCGTCTGAGGACTATTAATGTCCACATCCGGCTTGTGCTTCGCCTTATGAACCTTCTCGTCCGCACGACGAGTGGTGAACTTGAACTCAGCCAAGCTGGCCTTAAGGACGAGGCGGTCAGCGTTCGCCTTGAACGCGTTCGAGACAGCAACGTGCCCCGGCGGGAGGATGTCGTGAGTGGTGGTCCCGAAGTCCAACACACACCACAAGTCGGCGTCCACGAGGTTCAAGTTCGGATTCCAGACCATCTGGCCGTCCGAGTCGAGGTAGGCCCAACCGATACCGCTCTCCTCGTCAAACTTGCGCGCCAACCACCCGAACTCGTGGAAGCCGGCGGGTACAACCGTCGGCAGCTCCTCGCCGTTAACCAGAGCTTTCTGGTAGCTGGTGTAGCCGTTGATGACGTGGCTGTCGTACAGGCGGGTGTAGTTCTCGCCGTACGGGTCGGTGAACCTGATCCAGTGATTGTCGAGGTGCTGGAAGTGGGGGTGCAGCTTGTTGAACTCGCGGAAGCGGTCAGACAAGCCGCCACAGTTCGGTTCGTATTCGAGGTCCCAGAGGCCGAAACGAGCGGTGGAGGAGGAGATACTCATGGAGGGAATACGCGAGGTGGTAGGGGTAAACTCAGCAAGACACTCACTGTGTTTATAATCCCAGAAGTGGAGCATCGCTGATCTGACATGGAACTCCTCGCTGCTGATAGGAGGTCGCCCTGATCCATACAGAAGGGCCGAGACGTCGGAGACGTCCAGAGTCTCCAAGTAATCAGCGAGGGCGTGCAGCCGCTTCGCTTGTTCATACGGCATCCATGACTTGTCGCCGGATTTCCATAGCACTTCAAATAAGGCCTTGGTGCGACGCCCGTAGTGATTAACAATCTTGTCGACGGCCCATTCATTAGTCTCAGAATCTAAGGAGATCCCTAACTGACATTCGAGCCGCCCGGGGAATCGCCGATCATCCGACGGGACGTGGATCCGAAGTAAGGAGGCGTGGAATATATCATGTACTCCACGCTGCTTCATTGTCGCGGGCAAGTCTATCTGGAAGGATGAGTTGCCAAAATCACGAAGGATAGGGTAAGGCCCCACAAACTTAGGAATAAGCTTGCGCGCTAGGCCCTTCTCGAACGTGAGGTTCTTAGAAGATAGGTACACCAGGTCCCCTATTTCAAAAGGGGCTGGCTGCCGCTTGTGATTAGCGTAGCGGGTCTGCTTGACCCGTGCCGCTAGCATGCTGTCGTGCGCAGCCACAATTGCAAGGCGGCGTTGGAGAGCGAAACTTGCTACTCCCGGGTACTCGCGGGTGCGATCATTGTTCCATAGAAGCGTGCGGGGCATCTGCCCGGTGTTGAGGAAGAATGGCGTGTAGCCAGTGGACTCCGAACGAGCCGAATTCATTGCGAACTCAATCGCGGGTAATTTCGTCACCCAGTCCTTCTGATTCGGACCGATACACTGCCTAAGCATTTGAGTAACAGTCCGGTTAGCCCATTCGGTTCCACCATCCGACTCCGGATGATACGCACTAGACATGTGGAGCCGAACTCCAATAAGCTCGTGCAGGCGCTTCCAGAACACGCTCGTAAATAGCGAGTCCCTGTCGCTCACGATGGATTTCGGGAGTCCATGGAGCTTGTATATATGCTCGAACATTAGTTCGGCCATCTGGCGCGCGGTGTAGTTAATGCACGAGGGAATGAGGTGAACCATTCCTGTGAGTAGATCAATAACGACGACCAGGCAGTTAAAAACCGAGTCGCGGTTCTTAGATTCCGGTAGTGGACCGACGAAATCCACACCAATTGAGTCCCAAGGCTCAAGAGGCGGGTTCAACGAGTGTAACAAGCCATATGGCTTCTGGTTACTGGGTTTGCTAAGCTTGCAGGTGACGCAAGACTCACAAATACTCCTCGTCTCATTGACCATATCCTTCCACCAGAAGTGATCTCGAAGGTAATCCAGCTTCTTCTTAGGCCCAAGATGCGCAAGCAGTGAATGAGCCTCCGAGACAACGATCTCGCGAAGGTTACGTCCCTCGTAGGTAATCCGCGGAACGCAGAGCATCAGGTGGTCTCTATCGCGAAGATAAATCACACCTTCGATCAGCTCGAAGTTGCGGAACGACTTTGGGTCCGCGAAAACGTGCTTGAAGAACGATCTTCACCGTATTGGTTCGCCACCAGTTTTACCAAGTCCAGCCCTCGCCATCCAGAATTGACCACCTTCAAGAGGGAAGGGTCAAGCTGTTCAAGTTCGGATTCGAGGTCCGCCTGCGTAAACGCGGGGGAGCTGGTCTTAGGAGCGGAGTTTGGTTCCGTGACAGGCACGCGTGGGAAGGATCGCCGTTGACGTGTGGCGGTGTTTGATCATCAACGGTGTTTGCTCTTGCCTCCGCTTCTCACGTGCGATTCGAGTACTCCGTCTAGGTGAGTTTGAACTCTTCTGTTTTTGGTTGGTACCCCCGCCCTCATCTGGGGACAGTCGGGGATCGGACCCAGAACTCTTTCGGTTTGACTCCGCGTCAGCCGGGCTTGACTTCGAGTCAGCCGCGCCAGACTTCAAGTCGGCGCTTGGGGTTGACTTCGCGTCGCCCTCCTTTGCCAACGTACGCGCCATCGAGCGTGTTATACGGTCGCTGATAGCGCCATCGCCTCAAGCCCAGCAAAAACTGGCATGGAGATTGAGGAGATATCGAGGTTATTATTGTCGATAACATGTGGTACGTGTATTCAGATCTGACGCGAACCGTCCCGGGAGCGTCATTGGCGTACATGCGGGATAGAGCATCAGCTAGGACATTGTCTGGCCCAGGTATATATCTAATCTCATAATTGAAACTCGATGTTTTCTCAATCCAGCGAGCTTGGCGCCCGGACAAGTTCTTCTGATTCACCAGGTGAATCAGGCCTTTATGATCAGTTATCCAGATGAACTGACAACCTTGCAGAATGTCTGCTTGGCGCAGCATCGATTCGACGCCGGCCAGCATCTCAATTTCGTGGACAGGATAATTCTGCTGCGCAGAATTCAGCTTCGCGGAGAAGAATGCTGCGACCTTCGCAGTCTTCCAATCGTCTCCTTGGCACACGACGCCTGAGACGCCCGAGCTGCATCCGTCGGTAACCAGCCAGATCTGCGCCGCGCCCGCACTGTAGTCCAGTGGTTTGCGGTGGTGGTCCCGATGGGCTGCCACCAATCGCTTTACGTCTTCGAACGCACGCTGGTGAGTAAATGTCCAGCGAAAAGGCACCGAGTCGCTCGTTAACTCATGCAGAATACCCATAGGAATATGGACGTCAGCCACATCTCCTCCGAGATAGGTGACGGACCCGAGGAAGCCACGCAGCAAGTCGCGGTTCGTCGGAGTCTTCCAGTTAACGACTGTGTCGACCTTATTAGCATCCATCCGGATTCCCTGGTTGTCAACCACACGTCCCAAGACATTCAACTCATCTTGCATGAGCTGAATCTTGTTCGCGCTCAAATAGAGCTTCTCGCGCTTCAGTACGTCTATCACTAACTTCACATGTTTGATGTGATCCTCGAGCGAGTCGGAATAAATGATAATATTGTCCAGATATACGTCCATAAAGCGACCGATGTACTGCCCGAACAGGTGGTTCATCAACGACTGATAAGTCGCCGGTGCGTTACAGTCTCCCTGCTGCAGGACAAGACTAACCATATTCCCATCGGGTGTACTAACGGCAGTTCGCGCTACGTGCTCGGGTACGACCCGTATTTGCTCATACGTGTCCTGGCCGTCGATTAAGGTGCGGTACTTGCCGCGCGCGACGCGCCGCAAAATACCCTCCATGTCCGGAAGCGGAGATGTCATCTTACGAGTGTTCGCGTTCCGCGCTCGCAGATCAACAACCACCCGCAATCTCGGCGGGTTGGACTTCGCTTTGGGAATTAACAGCATCGGCGCAGTGTTGCCCGTGTTCGCTACTTCCCAACGACCAGCCTTGAGGTAAGTCTGGCGTTTCAAATCCCATTGTTCTCTTAACGCCTCGGGACAACGGGCAGGTCTCCAAGGTAAAATCTTATCGATTAATGGGATCGTGTGATTAATATCTCGAAAAGGTGGTAAGCCCGTCTCCGCCGCCGTCTTGCAGATAGGCTGAGCATACTCCATTAGCTCGTTCCGAGCCGCTTGAACTGCTGAAGCATCAAGACCGATAGATCCGGTGAACACGCGAGCCGTGGCAACACCTTCTATAGGTAAGGCATTAGCGCTTCCTACGCAAACGCGAGCCGGATTTAAACCTATGCTCACCTTATGTTGGAACAGCCACGCCGTACCCAGGATCATATTGTAGCCGCTCAAGTTCGCGATGAAGAAGCTGCGCTCCTCGGAGATATCCTGGTATTTAAACTCTACGTTCGTTGAATGGTTGATTTTCGAACGCGATCCCTGTACAGCTAACTGCAGTGTTATAGGATCTTCAAGCTCCTTCCGCTTCACTCGAAGCTGATCCGCGAGCGAAGTGGAGATTAGGTCCCCAAGAGAACCAGAATCAACCAAGGCACGCGCTGGCTTTCCGTTCACGCTTACCACAATAACGAGTGGTCGCGCAACCACGCGGTTCGTTAGTCGCGGGGCAGACGCGGTACGGGCGAGTCCCTTCACGCTATCCGCGGGAATCTGAACCCCTCCGCAGTACAGCAAGAACTCGCCCTCCAGATCGGGCTTTGGCAAGTCGAATAAATTCCCGAGGTACTCCACGGCTACGCTACGCGCACCTCGGTCTCGCGCGTCACGCTGACGCCGGAGACACTTAAGCTGACGCTTCAATACCCAGCCTACCAGGTCCAAGTGCGGGTTCATCAGAGTCGCCTCTGAAACCTGCTCGTGAAGAATACCTTCGCCCACAGGAATGGAGATGAGGTATTCGTCTGCTTCACCAAACTAATTCTCATACTCAGAGGTACCATCGGGTTCAACAGGAATCCTGGCAACTGCTACCCCCGTGAACATCGGTATGTCGCGTCCTATGTCACGGAAATACTGCTGAATGGCATCTCCCAGCAGCTCCTCGATGGGGAATCGGTTGATAGGCAGTGCCTCCACGTACGGAGTCCCGTGCATATGGGCGCGAAGCTTCGCGTACCAAGCCAGCATGTTCCAATCCGCGTGCCTGAGATTTTCGATCATCAGCGGCGTGGCAACGCCTGGTGAGTACGCGTCTCTGATGGAGTAGCTGAATTCGTCAGCACGTTCCACCGAGAAGCGCGTAACTTCGCGCCGGTCATCTCCCCAGGGAACTAACTCATCCCCGGGGTATGGTTGGAAGAATTCCAGCAAGGCCGCAGCCGTCGCTCCCAAGACGTCACCGAGTCGGTGCGTCCTGCGGAATCTGTGTGCCTGCTCCGCACTGCTAGTGCTTGCTTGGGTCGTGCGGGCCCAAGTGCGAAGACGATCTTCGAATGTCTCATCCGGCATGCCCGGTAGATGATAATTAAACTCATCTTCATCTGATTCGTTCGAGTCCAATTCATACAGGAAGCGGCTAAAGCGCGGCGGGCTGTCAGAATCCGAGTCAGAGTCATCCGACCCCGCATCAGAAGAGTCGCTTACATCCCGCAGGGACGGCCTAGAGTCAGTCTCAGAAGGCTCGGTCGGCGGCACGCTCTGCAGGGAAGGCATGGACCCATGTTCACTGTCTAGATCACCGATGCTAGACGGCCCGGTTGAACCAGGTTGAATGAATTCACTAGACCAACCAGAATCATCGCTGCCTGTGTCAGACGATGCTATTCCGCGGGACCGTCTCCACGCCGCATCTATGCCAAGGTCATCGTAAACAAAGGCCTCGTCATACCAGTGAGTGAGATCAAAATCCCTGTTGTCCATTAAACACGCAGGAAGACGGAAGCGTCGATTTTCCCGTACGTTCGTTACGATATAGTTCGAACTAGACTCTTCACAGTCCACCCGAATATAATCGCAGTCGGGCAGGTTCCCGACACGCATCTCGTGCCTCTGGAGCATCAGGACAGCGGCACCGCGGTGCACATCCTGCAGCTCTCCCATGGAATAACAGTAATCGTTATCCGGGACTTCGGATGGGTCTAAGCCCAATTCTTTGGCACACTTCTCCGCGTACCATTGCGAAGGGATGAAATCGGGGTCATGGAGGCGCGAGGCTTCCAGGATAAGTTCGTCATCCCGGTTCCGTTCGTTGTCCATAACGACGTACTCAGTTTCTGATACCGCGTACACCAGGAACCGGCGCTCGGCAGTATCCCGCGGAGTATCTCCCGGGTAAGGCTGTGCCTCATGGAGCATCGCATCCACTTGGAGAGCGTAGACATCCCCAATGGGATTACGAGGTAGACGGCGCTTGCAGCGTCTACATTTCGACCTGCCACAATCGCGTGGGGGATAGTCCAGAACGTTGCGGATCCGGTTAAGAGGCGCAGATTCTGCTAGCCGTTCCCAAGCTGAGTCACTCAGGTCAGTCGAACTGTAAAGACTTGCGTCCGTAGCTGTTAACCAAGGCTCTGTAGAGTCCATGTTCGATGTTTCTAACATGGGAGGTTCAGCGGAACCGCCTGAAAAATTATCCATGGGTTCCCCGCCCTCCGCGACTTCACCTAACTCGAAGTGAATCGCACCAACGTGCAAAGTCTCCTGCACCTGCGTGGATTCGTACAACGCGTCGCGAGTCGAGTCCGACTGGAAGTGGACCGCGTGAGCTGCAAACCCAGGCGGTTTACCCTTCCGGTTGGAGGGAGCTGACTGATTCTTAGGGCAGTTACGAGACAAGTGTCCCGGTTCGCCGCAGTTGAAACAAAGGCCCTTGGCCAGCATTTCATTCTTTTTCTGCGGAGTCAAGGACTCATACTTACGTTCGCTTTTCGCGGGCAATCCAGCGGACGAGGTCCGCATAGTTTCTCCTCGCGGACGCGAGTTATCGTCGCGCCGCGAGTTATCGTCGCGCCGCGAGTTATCGTCGCGCCTCAAAGAGAACGAACGCCCTCCACGGCCGCGACCGCGGCCACGGAATCCTCCACACGAAGGACAAGGCGAGGGCTGATGCCTCGGCTGTTGCGCAGGAGGTTCCTGGCGGCGAGACGTGCCGCCGCCATTGGGACGATTCCGAGCATCGAGATCAACAAGGATCTCGGCCTTCTCGGCCACCTTGATGATGTCGTCCCAGGAGTTCTCTTCAGGATCCAAGTCCTTACGACGGATTTCGGCCTGAATCGGGTATGTAAAACTGTTAAACAGCTTCACCACTTTCTCCTGATCATCCGGCAAGCCAATCGTATTATAGATAAGACCCCATTCAGCTACATGCTCCGCCACGCGTTGACCATTTTGGAAGCAACGGTTCAAGCGCTTACGCTGGCTATTGCGGAAGTCCACAGGGAAGCAAAACTCAAAAAGTTCAATAAGGAACCGCTTGAGAGTCCACGGTGCGGAACGATCGCGCAAAAAATTTGATTATGAAAATCTAACGCCTTGCCATCAAGGTAATATGCTATGAAATAGACCTGATTGGCCGTCTCAACGCGCCCCATTTCCACGTAAGTCTTAGCCTCTCTCGCGAAACGCTCGATGGTGTTCGAGTCAGGCTCGCCGTTGTACCTCGAAGGAGGAATCGGCTTGAGTAGCATGCGCTGCTTGCGGCCATGTCCGCGCTTGCGCTTCGACGAAAGTCGCGGGCTAGAAGCCCGTCGCGATGCTCCCGTATGGTCGTCATCAGACGAGTCGGAACTGGAGTCCGAGCTTGAGGAGCTCGAACTGTCGTCCGGATCACCGGCGGCATCGGATCGCGGGGACTTCCCCTTCCGCGAGTCTGACGGGGCACCCCGCAGAGCTCGACGGAAGAAGCTCTCGGCAGCCGCTCGTCCAGGAGTAGACTCCCGAGGTGCGGCTGTGTCGCGTGCTTCGGCGCGCGGCACCTTATGCTTGGATTTATCCTCAGTAGGTGCCTCGCTCTTACGCTGAAGGATCTCCAGCTCACCGATTTTCTGGGTCAGCTGGGAAATCATCTCCTGGAGGGACGACTCCGCCTTGGAGTTCGAATCGAGGCCGCCTACGGCCATTCGATCCGACACGTTGGAGTCAGGCTCAACAGTTGAAAATTGAACCTGCTCGCGAGGCGCCACCGGAGGTTCAACTGAGGTGGGCTTTTCCACCTCCGCCGGCTTATCTTTCCTCGTTTTAGGGCTTCTAGAATGCTTCTTGCGTGATTTCGAAGAAGACCTACGCACTGGAGTGCTGGTAAAGAATTGGGAGGTGCGCTGACCCCCTCATCTTCATTACGCGGTTAATCTCCGCGTAATTAGCGAGCATTTCCTGCTGCTGCAGCAGGTCTTGCTCAGTGAACTGCTGGAGCGACTCAATCGCTCCCCAGTTCCGCGGGTCTACGCCTTGCCTTTGGCCTTGGACGGACCAGCTTCAGGCTGCGGCGCAAATTGAATTTGCGGCCGCTGCACGACTGAGACAGAGGGGGTATCTCCCTCGTCCTCTACTTCCTCCACAGTCGCCCAATATGACTTCGGGGACGATGTGTGAGTGTTCACGCGCTCGTCAGCGCGTTCAGGAACCGGGGCAGGGGCCAGGGTCGTATTGATACTGCCCGCTCCGATCTCCTGACTGTTAGCAACGACAGGGGTCCTGGCGTTGCTAAGGAGCTTCGCCCGCAACTGCGCGGTGAAGGCTTCGTGGCGGCGGACCAGTTGGGCCAGCTCGTCTTGACTCAGTGAGTCCGTGGCAACCTCAATAGTAGATTCACTATCGGAAACATTCGCAGAATTATTATTATTAGGGGTATACTTTCCTCTGCTGGTGCTCCGCTCGCGATGCGAGTGAGACGTCTTGCGAGTGACGGGGGTCCATTCCCCACCGTCCTCGTGCTCGAACGACGCGGGCCGAGCCCGTAGTCGCCGCCAATCACCTCGTCCGAAAACGAGGGCAACTCCGGAGAGTTGTTGCCAGCGCGCGAGGCGCCAGCCAAACCCGCTACCGCCGAAGCGTAGCTGGGTTTCATCGCGTTAGCGATAGCCTCCACACCAGAGTCCCCAGATTCGAGCGCGCCAGTAGGTTGGGTGTCGAATAGGGGCGGTGGGGGAGGCGCGGCGCCAGACCTAGTCCGAGCGCGGGTAGAATAAACCTTGTTAGAGTCCATGGTAAGTGTACTTTGGTTGGGGTTGTAGTCGCAGAAAGATGGTGGTCCAGGGAGATCAAGCCTAGGGGTAACCAAGAAGACGGCGACGGTGAAGCTAGAACTTCAAAAGATGTGACGAGGCGGTGTCGGCTAGGGAGTCGACGTCGATTCTCGGCACCAGGTGTTCAGATCAGAGGTTGTTGGATGGTCGGTTCCAACGGTAAGAAGTCGAGTAAGTAGTATTGACCAAAGTGCATCTACGTACAAACAAGGTATTTAAAGGGTGATCGAGTAGGTGATCGAATAAGTCTGGAAAGGGAGAGTGGAGCGATCGCATAGCGACACGAGACAAGATAAAGTAAGTATAAAACGGAAGGGAGTGATGGGATACGTGATGGAATGATGGTGGTTGAAAAAGATAGGTATAGTGGGAACGGACCGTTACAACCGCAAGCCTGCGGCGCGCGCGCGCTGTTCGGGACTCGGTGCCGAGAGCCGATGCGAACCCTTACAGTTAGGCACCAAAATTCTAACATAAATGAAACAGACCTCTCAGGGACATGTTAAATCTACCTAGCGATGGGGATCGCCAGTTTGCGTAGTGCTAGTCAGTGGTATTGCGGCGGCACCTGAGGGGCTCGAACCCTCGAACTTCTGTATTACGTAAGACGAGGGTCTGTTTCATTTATGTTAGAAGTTTTGGTGTGTTAACCAACTGTGCTAGCCAAAACTTCTAACAACTATGTAACAAGGAGCTCAACAGACCTAGGCAGACCTTGTCTACCTCATGTAAACAGACCTGTGCATCTGGGTCGGTTGACTTATTCCACCGGGTCTGCACCAAGTCTGCACAGACCCCCTGCATCCGGGCCCCCGGAACGCAGTGATAAGGGAATTTGGCACGTGTTCTGATCTCGGCACTCAGCCGACATCAATCTCGCATCATCGCGCTGACCGTTACGAACGGAAAGATACAAGAAATATATGTAGCTCACTGGGAATTGCTACTCAGGCATTATGAAGAACAAGACATATTATAAAGACAGCCCTGCTCAAATAGTGGAGATACTCTACCGGCTGGCACCCCCGCGTGTGCTGGCCGTCCAATTCTCGAGATACAAGCCTCACACACCCAGTTATCGGGCACACTCCCCTGTAGGATACATGCCAAATGATACTGAGTAATATTGGCAAGTGTGGAATAGAAAGTAAAATCCGTCGTCGACGCGGCCGAATCAACCGGGAAGGCTTACCTCGGCTGTCGTCCATATATGGGACTTCTGATGGCTTGCGCTCAGAGTGCCTTCAGCGACAGTTCAGAGCATTTTGGAGGGACAGCTTAGGTCACAGGCATCTCCCGCAGCAATTTCCTGGCTTAAAATAAATGGCTCCCAGGAAAAAAAATTGGCCTGGCGGCCCAACCAACCGGTACCCCCTTGGCGAAGCGTGCACGACTATGATCCTGCTGCTGCCCACGTACAATCACCCTCATCCGTATCATATCTGTTTTTTTCTGATCCTACTTTAGAACATTTACCATGTCTCAAGACGGCGCTAACCAATTAATTGCACTCCTTGAGGATCTAGACCAGAAATCGTCGAAGCGGCCTCCCGAATCATCATGCATTTCAATAGCAAAACGGTACAAACAAATCATGTTGGATGCTCTTGCGTCAATTGAATTTAACGTAGACGGCTTCCGGAAATACTGCCTAGAATCGCAAGATCTATGGGCACGGTGCGGAGTCTTGCTCCCGCAACAGCAGGCCATGGTCTTGGCACTCGTAGTGGCCCTTGCAAAACCCGCTAAGTTCACCCAAGCATCTCGTCAGCCATACCCATTTTCCCCTCGTTTTATTCGCAGGACACTGGGCTCGGCTCGTGGAACGCACATTTTGTATTGTCAATCACCTTTTTGATATGTTGAACATGGGGGCGACCGACTTTGACCGTCGGCAAATAGCACTGTGGGACTACCCATCTTGGTCTAATTTAGTTTCCGCATACTGTGGGTTATATACATCGGTACAAAATAGGGATGACTAGGCAATATGATGGGTACTTGCGATGCTCGTGAACACTCCATCAGTCACTGTCGAGTTCTGCGGCGCAGAGCAAGATTGTGCCGTCATAACTGGATTGGGCGCGGTAAGATGATGCGCAAGGTTGACTCGTCAGAAGCGAACTCGCCGTCCATTATTAATGCGGGTGATGGTGGGAAAGGAAGAGAGACTGGGCGTAGGAGTGACATCTTTAGCGCCATATAGAAAAGATCCAAAATTCTGCTATTTAGCCTCTGGAATTCTCTGTAATGTGCGATACAGCATGAAGCGATAAAGAGATCTCATACCACGCAGAGATGTGGCGATGAAAGGACGGTTCACGGAAAGAAAAGAACAAAACGAAAGCATCGCGTGCTCCAGAGCCACGGCAGCACGCATCAATACAGCCAGAGAATGTTGACTTTTGACACGCTGGGATCGAAACCTGGTGCACGAGATGCCATTGAACCCAGCGGGCAGCCCAGAACACACGAGAGCTCCCCTCAAAAAATAAATCAGTAGTTGAGTGGGACTCGGGGGAGGTCCAAGGTTCTATCGTTCGGCGCAGAACATCCATGCGTCCCGGCGGTGGATTGTTCGGAGGGATCAGCGCGTTCGCCAATCGGTCCGGACGCGCATTGAAAAACCCGAGAGCAGGCTGAAGGAGTCTGAAGGCTGATATTCGCGAGCCCTTGACAGTGCGCTGTTGGCTGGTGCTTTAAGCTGTGACTCAAAAGGAGTTGGATTGCTCGCGTTGCTGTGACCGGCAGACGAGAGATGTAAAACACTTTCGAAGAGTCAGTTCTTCGTGAAATGAATTTCTATGGGTCTGCAGCATCAAATAATATTTGGGCCAATGGCTGCTTCGACTCACAGTCATCTCTGCACACCAAACCTGCTTTTCTTTCAATCTGCTCCAGTGAGTGCAATAGTGAACATTAATGTATGTCAATTTTTGTATGAGCTCCTGAGACATGTGGGAAGGGTTCCGCCAATTTTCAGAGGTACCTACAGATGATGAGGAAAAGTGTTTTCACAAAATTTACCTGAGAAACCGGATCACGTGTGTGGCTAATGCGAAATATCGTTGGAGAACAGGTAGACTCGCAACCAATCGTGTTTAGTCAGCGCCTTTCACGAGACGAGCAAAGGGATCAAAAGCGTCCTAAAACGACTGGGATATTGGGTAAGACTTTTGGTAGCGACCCGCCAAACTTGAGTTCGGATTTGTGTTTTCGGGCCTCTCAACCTTCAAAAAAAGTGTAAAGGTGATATAGGGAAAGTTACTCCCCTTCGGAATCTGAGTCGATGGGCTCGAGGACGGCTGCTGATTGGTTGAACGACCAACGCTCCGTCAGTAGGCTTGTTTCGAGATTACTGGTGCGACTTGCGAGCTCCAACCCTTCCTGCTCGGCTTCGCCCCGAATGTCGCTGAGACCCACTTTATTTTCTTTATGAAATTTGATTGGTTACAGCCCTTAGGGAGCCAAAAATGAGAAGAAAAAGGAACGGATAAAGGGCCCGCTGATGCGAAACTTGGGGGTGATGGCCGCAGCACGGCCCGGCAAACTCGTACTTATGTACTTTTTTTCCTCCCCCCCTTTTCCTGGGCATCTGGAAAGATGAGTTATTATTCCCTGCCCACTTTGAAGGGCCATCCGAAGTTCTTATCCGACACCCGATATCCTGCATCAAAGTCCCAGTGATGTTCAGGATCCAATTGAGTGCCTTGCTGC
Source organism: Mycena rosella (assembly GCA_029378255.1). Taxonomy (NCBI): domain Eukaryota; kingdom Fungi; phylum Basidiomycota; class Agaricomycetes; order Agaricales; family Mycenaceae; genus Mycena; species Mycena rosella. The sequence goes on along the minus strand of JARKIE010000176.1, from coordinate 178,565 downwards.
CCCCACCGATCCCCTTGACCTGAAAGAACCACACATCGTCGGAAGATCAAAATGTCGTAGTAAGTTACAATTCCGGCCCACCGAAAGGCATAGTGCAGTGTGGTCAATGGTTTTGTTTCTCCCATCCCCAGCCTACATGTTGTTGCGGTTTAAATTCAGTGCCTTGCTGCCCCCATTACTCCGTTTGCAGTTGATAAATTGTAGCACCTTAGGAACGTGGATGAGCTGCAGTGATAATTTTTTTTTGCATGGGAGACAACCTGCATTCAATGTCTTTCGCAATTTTTTGGTTGTCCATCACCAACGGATACGTCCGTCGGAAAATTCCGTGATAATGCACAGCACGTCAGCACAAATGGCCGTCTTCTCATCACCATTATCACCAATCAAATTTCCCGCTTGTTCCCATACAATTAAACGGATTCATTCATTTTCGAACTCGTTTTGTTGATTTCTTTGTCACTTTTGAGGAATTGTAACAATAATAGGCCCTAAGGCACGAGAATAGCATCGGCCTAATCCGGCCATCAACCTCGCGCCGAGGGCACCAATGCATGACCCGCAGCCCCCCCGACGAGAAAAAAACGGGTCTGCATGGGTCTCCCGCGTACTATTTGACCCCAGGAGAAAGCGAGGAGTTCCGCTGTTCGACCTCGGCTTTCAGGATATTCCTCAGCATCAATTCCTGATTTATCGATCATTTGCTTTGATGTTAAACTATCCCCTGCTTCAAACCGCCATGCCACCAGAGAATCTAGCTCTCAATCTAGCATTTAGCAACAGGAGAAGATTGTTTCAAATCATATCTACCAATGTATGTCTTGCTCAATGCTCCTCCTACCTCGTTGATTCCGTTCAGCCCTCCTGTGCAGAATGTAAACGGTAATTCTCACCGGGACTGGACAGCAAAACTCATCTTTGAGCTAGGCTAGAAGCTTAAATGCGACAAGAGTGTACCTTGCAAGTCTTGTGGCAAGTCCGGGTGCCCTTGTGTCTGCTCACCAAAGCTCCATAGTTCCAGTGAAACTTGCTCACCCTGTAAACCTCTAAGCCGTGATTGTTAAATTAATTTACCTGAATGTGCCTAGGAACCTACCTCCCAACAGGTCGCGACAACAGCACAGCCGCGTCTACACTTTGACACCATTTCCCGGGCGCATTTCCTCGCAGACCTGCAGTTCCTGTAGTCCACGGAGTGCACGGATCTTCTCTCCGAGGACTACTGGCCTCTCCTGCCAAGTACACATAACACAGGATTTATGAAAGTCACTAGCAGTTTGCCCGTGCTACGCTACGGGAGTAGTAAATGTACTACCTTTGCTTATGATCCTCTGACTCCACCGAGGGAGTATGTTGGATACATTTTTGTTTTCACAAGAAATATCCTTCATCCTGCCTGGATTCCCACTCTCAAATTGCTTTCAAGACACCATCTTCATTTAATCTGTGCCTTCATCATGCCTCCTTTACTCAATCACTGCCTTCATACTTTTGCCTGTGCTCTCAATGTTGCCTCTATGCATTTCAGACCTCTGCCTTCATCCCAGGCTCGGTAATATATTGTCCTCCTCCTCCATAAAATTTCCTTACTGCCTTCATCTTACCTGGTGGAAATCAGGCTTAATCCTGGATACTCATCCCATGCCACAGTGTTGACCATCACCCGCCTTCATATTGTGGATGGTTTGATTCTGCTGTGGATTTCTGCAACCTATCCCAGTTCCCTGGTGCATCTTAACTCGTTCTTTGCCCCCGGTGGGAATTCGATATCCATCAAGGTGTTCAACTTCAACATCACAGTTGGGTGGAGAATTAACCATTGGAGTGCTTCACCACTGCTGAAAATCGTAGTTCGGGTCCAGATTTGTTGCTGACTGCCTTTGCTTATTTACCCCGCCTTAATCCTACTTTTCCCCACCATCATTTTGAATATAATCTTCATGCAAACCCCCTCTATCCATTCATCCATCATCCATTCAGCTTGTTTCCCAACGGCTCCTCACATCACCAGTCCAACTTTGGTCCCGATAGCCTTCATCTTGTTCCATTCACGATTGATTACCTTTCCATTCGTCCTCATGGCAGCGAGCGTTGACCTCAACATTCCAGCAATTTAAAATAGCATTCGAACAGTTGGGTGGAGAGTTGACGATTTGGGTGGAGCAGTGGAGCGAATGACTTCATTCGGAGCTCGGCGTGAGTTTGTCCAGATACAAAGGTTAGCAGCAGCCAATCAGGTTATGTGGTCAAAGACAAACCACTCTCGATTCTTATATAGATAGATGTGGATACAGTAGATGTATAAGTTAATTGTTCTTCCTCTTGGTGCCTGGTAAGCTACATGAATTCATTGGCTCCGTAGACAGGAGGCGAGAACCCAGAAAACCAGCAAACTGTGGAGCAGATGACATCAGTTCCCACAGGCGCCCATCTGAAATCAACTGTGGGGCAGATGACATAGAGCGTTCCCACAGGCGCCACTTTTGTCTAGACAAACCACGACTTTTCTTATATAGATGTGCAATTATTTAAGCCGAACCCCTTGTGCCTACTGATTCACTGACTTCATTTTTATTTTCGCACAGTGCTGATGTATATCCACAACAAACAACGCGGGAGAGCCCGGAACCCGTACTATACTTCTACTTCTCGTGCAATGTCCTGGCTCTCGCCTGATCAATGTGCCTCCGGCCGGGATCATCAGGGGCGACATCGAGAATTCAACGGGCCATCCAGAGCTGTTTTCACGATGGTGTCCAGTCCGGTAGAGTCGTAAGTGGTCATTGCAATCCATCCTCCGCGGCTGGACGCAACGTTGAGTCTTCAACGCTGCTATTTGTAGCATCAGACCACACAACATGTACATGACCAATAAGGTACTCTTTGACACTAGATTGTTGGTGCCATCCAAGTACTATCGCAACTTAACACCCACATGCAATTTGCGCCTCAGGTGATCCTTGAACTGTTCGCAGCCGTCGGTCTGTTCGAAAGAGGAGCCGTGGCCCCGAAGTGCCTTGGTGTGTGCCTTTGGAAAACATACACCGTGATCCCTGAGCTTACTGCCTATCAGACCGTGTAAATATTGACTTCAAATGGAGTGACATAATAAAACCTTGAAAAAGTCCGCATATGTACAGGATATTCCAGGTTTCTTCCAAGAGCACGCGCTGAAGAAGATTGAAGAAAAAGTCGAAAATTCCCGCTATCTTTGGTAGTGGGTTTTGTGGTGGTTATGCATGCACTTTTTTCCACAACGTTGGCGGGGTTTCAAACACCTTCCTCTTCGAGCGAAAACTGTTTGTACTTCATTGGCTTTTGCCCTTATAAGGAGAAAATGTTGCATCTGTTTATACCCCTTTCCGTTCAAATCATCCCTTGATCGATCTGCATCATCTCTGTCCGCTCACCCCTTGATCCGCTATATAACTGCACTGCTCCCTCGATCCTCTTCATTCCAAATGGCCCTCCTTATCAGTGATGTCAATGTCTACTCCCTTGCTTTGCTAGCATACCGCGCGCCTTGATATCTCCTGCATTCACATCCCGTCTTGGGCCTGCTCCCCGCCAATCCGCCTACTTGTTCCCTACATCTGTTGGGAACTTCGGATTGCCTGACCACCTACTTCATTCTGCAGAATTTTTGGTTGTCCTTGGAAATATGCCGGCCCCTCCTCCTGCAGCTCGAGATCCATCTTCTCATTGCATGTTCGTCTCCTTTACCCCTAATCTTGCTCTCTAACGATTTTCGCAGCTCCACGCCCCATTTTTAATGAAACTGAAACTGAAACTGAAAATAAAACCTTGAAAATTAAAAACCTGAATCATACCCCCCGTGATCATTATACCACCGTCTTTTCATCTATGTCTTCACATTATCGATCCACATCTTCCTCATCTCGCATTGATAAACCCGTCCCCCGTTCCCTCGTCTTCCCGCCCCCGTGATACCCCGGCGATTATCGACATTCCAGCCGTCAAACTGCTATCAACTTCTCTTCTTTCCCCTTGTCCGGAGTTGAACGTGTTCACTGTGAGCACAGATTCACTTTTTGCCATGCTTAAACCTCACCATGTAAGTTATGATCACAGTTTTCCCTTGACTTCTGCCCGCCACGCCATTCTGAGCCACTTTTTTTTCTGGTGCTTGCGTGTCTACATGCGCGGAAACTCATGTGTCGCAAAACTGTTCCTGCCAGTCTTTTGCTGTGGCATTTGAATCCTCGCACCATATGTCTTTCTCGGCTCTCAGCATTATCTTATCCGGATCTGACTCAAACCTCCCGGATTTCGCAGTCCAGCTCATTGGCCAGTGTCTCGGGTTGCAACCATCAGTCTATGAATCTTGATTGCGTACATTGTCTGCACTATCCGACCGCCGCAACACTCTTTCTTCAGCTCATTCTAACCGCAATCCGTCAGTCTCTGTGTTTAACGACCTTGAGAACTTGCCTCGTGGATCACTCCTTGCCCTTGCACTCTCTCATGGTTTGAAAATTGATCCTCGTCATGCTACTCGCGACAGTCTGAAGAATGAAATTGCACTCCGTCTCAGTAGTGGACGCTGTCTGCACCGCGAGGGTCTCTCCTCTCACTTGTCCTGTGCTTCCATCGTATCTCAATTTGATTCTGGCCGACTAGATGAAATATGTGATGATCCGTCTACTGTTCGGCAAATCAACATCTTGCGCCAAATATCTCCCTTTCTGAGTCTAAAGCCTTTACGGCGCCTCCTGGAGCTACACAATGTCTCCTACGTGGAGTCGGATAAGTCTAAAAAACTACGTTCACGACTCAAGGCTTACCTCAAACGGCTCATGATGGGGAAACGGCCGGACGGATCTCTCGTAGAAGGTTCAGCAAAGAAGGAAAGAGCTCGCGAGAGTGCCCGGTTACGCGCAGAATGGCCTCAGCTGGTCCCTGAATCCTTGAAACGCCGCTTGCTTGAAAATTTTGACCTGCGTATATCACACGATAAACTAGGCACCTGTACCTGTGGCAGTTTCTCCGAATCATGTTCTACGGCAGTCAGAGCCACAATCAAAATGGCGGAGTTTATTTTCGGTTTGCTGCGACGTCCTGACCATATTGCAGATAAACCTGAGAATGAGGATGGTTATGGTTCGGATATTCTCATTGCTTTACTTACTTGCAAACACATTCAGCTGGTTATTGTGACCTCCCAGATTCTCCTCCATGTGCGAGCATCCGAGTCGTCTCTCGTTAGTATTATTGTCGTGCCAATTCGGGGGCTGCCTCCCCGTTATTGTCCTGGACCCTTCCCGCTTCGTGTTTTTCTGTTTTTCTGTACCATATGTCCAATTTATGCCTCCCCCCTTTGTTTCATGTACTATTCAAGTTTACGAGTACTTATGTAATCGTTTATAATCAATCAAAATGAGGTTTTTGAGACCTAGTCGAAAAGTGTCCCAGATCTATTCGTGTAACAGATTTAGCGGCTGTGCTAGTACATTTAGTGGCTGTGTTGAAGCGGTTTTAAAGGACAGCCACTACTTTCCCTTCATTCTTTGTGATTGCTTAGTGGCTGTATATTGTCTTATGTAATTATTTTGGTGCTCGCGGCGGTTCGAATCAGGTGCTACGTATTTTTTGATTCCCGACGACAGCTTTGTAGACATTATTTGTTCATCCTCGATGCATTTAGTTTCCTACAGATGACTGTTAAAACAGCTTCAATACTCTGCATTACCATTTCCTAGCGCGACGCAAAGGTGCGCAGCTTCCAAACTCGGCCATCTGCCTCCATTCTCTGAAGCAGTGCCTGACTGTCAGCCACGCAAGGAAGCCTATAAATTCAAAACGACCCCACTATCCTTTAGTTTTTTCTTTATCCTTAACCCCCACCATCCTTCATGTCCCCCCCACCCCGGCCTCCACCCTCGTTTATCTTGTTCTGACCGCCTCCCCAGTGAGTACCTGTTCTTCTACAATGATGCGGAGGCTGACCTGCCCGTCAGTGCTGCTGTCAATATGCTCTGTATGCACATGGGAGAGGCTGCTGTCACGAACATTCCCGTTGAGTACCTGTTCTTCTACAACGACGCGGAGGCTGACCCGCCCGTCAGTGCTGCCGTCAATAAGCTCTGTATGCACATGGGAGAGGCTGCTGTCACGAACATTCCCGTATAGTACACATCCCTGCCCTTGCTGTCGCTGCTTGTTACTTACTTGTTCGTCTAGACATAGGACCCGCTGTCCGCCAAAAAAGCATCTCCACACTGCTACTTTCTGCCCACACCCCCTCCCCGACGGCTCTCTCCTCAAGCCCGAACTCTACTTCCCGACGCGTCGTCCCCTCCACGACGGCTCTCTCCTCAAGCCTGACGTCTACATTCCGCCCACACCCCCTCCTCGACGGCTCTCTCCTTAAGCCCGACTTCTACTTCCCGCCGCGCCACCCCTCCTGGACGGCTCTCTTCATCAAGCTTGACCTTCTTCCTCCCGTGCACCACCCTCTCCATGTCGGCGCTCCTCACTACGCCAACCTTCTTCCTCCCTCCATGACGGCACTTCTCACCATGCCGACCTTCATCCTCATGCCAAACCCTGTCCCACCTGGCGCCACCCCTCACCCACGCCAGGCTTTACCTCTCAGCATCATCAGCCCTGCGTGAAGTCGCGGTACGCGTTGGTCAGCACCACTTGCGAGATGAATGGACGTAGTGTAGGACAGATAGACTTGGATCCGATACCGGTCGCCCCGCTGTCCGAAGCCTGTCTTTGCCTAGCTGGCGCGCCATTCGCGCTGTTGATGAGTCGGATCTCAAGACGATGAAGAACCCGGTGCGCAGCGCCACGTGCGAGATGGATGGACGTGTGGAGGACGGATAGACTCGGGTCCAGGGCTACTCCTTGATACCAGTCGCCCCGCTGTCCGAAGCTCGTCCTTGCCTCGCTGGCGTGCAACAGACGACGGCCTCGGCACTCACTTCTACGACTCACCCGACACCGACTCCATCTCCATCACCCGGAAGGATTGCGACGTGATGCCAAGGTGTGGTTCCTTGTACCGCCCGGCATGGAGGTGTTAAAGTGGGCCACAGTGAGGTGGTCTTTTTCCCCGAAAGCAGCATTTGTCGCTCGGATCTCGACCACTCCAAAATCGCTATGTTCATGTAACTGGACAAGAGCTGTATAATTTACTGCAAGTTGAAGCATCCTTTGTCTACTGTATCTGTTGTGATTTCGATCGTTGTTTTCAAATGTAAATGCTTCGCGCTTGTGGGAGATGACTTGTCGGCCGACGGTTACGGCCGAAAGGTCTCGGATGCTGTCTCGGTGCGAACTCCGATCATACAACATGTATAAAGAAACACAAACATCATGTCAACTACTTGTTTACCTATCCGACTGCCATGTTGCGGAATCCTGTTGCAGGTGAATTGCCCCTTGTCCCCGCTCTTCGTCGACGCGAAGCCACGCTCCCCGTGAACGGGGACAGGGGCAAAACAATGTAGCTGGTCCCTCCTGCAACTGCGCTCTTTTACCTCGTCACGACGCCACCCATTCCTGGGATACCACCATCGATAACGCTTCTCTGGGGTTCTGCAATGAAGACCCTTCTAACACGACGGAGGAAGGAAGTTGTTTGTTACAGGTGAGAGGCGCGTACACTACTGCTCAAACCGATGATCTGACAGTGCCGCTCGGGATGACAGGGAATACTGGTCCATAGCGACTGCAGTACAGTCGACCTCCTCCCTCTTTACAGGGAAGACCGAGATCCTCTAGCCGCGGACGATCCTGTGCGCGACTTGGACGCCATGCATCCAAGACATTCTCTGCGAAGATCGGGACGACTTCGAACGCGTGACGCGACTGTTTGCCGTCTGGCACCGCGCCTGTGTTGACTGCGCTGCCATCACGCGTGGGTAAGCGTCCTAGGCCCGTTGATGACGTGAATGGTGCTGCTACGCCTCCACCGAGGAAATGGCTTGACAAGCGTGGGCGCCTATTAACGCCCGATGGTAGTTGGACGTCTGTGTTTTACTGTTTATCCGATTAGTGGGCTTACCGGCATGTCAGCCTGAATACGAGTGAACATGCAACTATCAGACGGGATACACCTCTTGACGCCCTCACTCAGACGGTAGCCTGTTCCACCCCTGCGACTCGGACAAGCCACGCCAAGCCAAGCAAAGGCTGCAAAACGAAACGTGGACATTGAGCGCCTGGGTGCAGGACTGAGCACGCATTCGAAAGAGGAGATGCAGTAACCGCGTCGACTTTCTCCATGCTATCAGACGCGTCTGTGAGCACCACAGGGTTCCAAGGCGCCGCTCCACCGCCCAAAGCACGTCGTTTAATCGACCGGTTGTACTACTCTCAGCCGCGTGCAAGAGGCTTACACCCATATATATCAAAGTTTTTCCCTGCCTATTACGAAATCAAAGAGGAGTTAGTAACCGTTTCTTATGCCACTTATCCTATATACTAACTAAGCTTTTCAGTATAAAGCAAGAACGCTCTACTTTCTTCGTAGACCGCAACGGACAGATATTCATGTTCCGCAGCTTTCGTGCTCAATGGCTAATGGACCTTGCCGACGAAGTGGAAGTGGCTCATGACATCTTAGTTGGCGACGATTCTTCGTCAGATTCGATCCGTAAACTGTGTCGCGATGGCTTGCGTGGGCCACACATGCCAATTATAATAGGTCACCATCGGCAATCTTCTAAAGTACGCTCATTTCTCGTTGGTTACGAATCTTGGTTTTGACGTGTGCAGCGACCTCACCTCACCGCGTGGCACCACCAACACCAAGCCCGAGTCAATACTTTCATGGAACAGCCTGTTATAAAGCGAATAATGTATGTCTGCTACTGTGTTCATCAACTTGGCTTAACCAACGTCTATGTAGCAACTGGATTACGGACGTGGTTGAAATCGTCTTTCCTGGGATAGCACATCAGTTCAAGCAGGACGCCAAATGGCATGAGGAGCACTATGGCATCAAGCCTATGTTCGGGTTATTTTGGAACTTGTGCCTCAATGCCTGGTTAAAAGACCAAAAGAGTATCCATTGTGGGCCGCACGCAGATAAAAAAAATCAGGTTGGCATTTGTTTGCTGTTGATATATGTTCTTAAGTCTGGGAGTATGTTACTGCGACTTCTCAAACCGCCCCAATATTGATGTTTTTGGTCTAGAAAACCTTAATCACCACCAGCGAACTTGGATCGTTATTTGGGAGGCAGGCGTCGCTGTGCAGCTGCCCCCGTGGGTCCTGGCAATGTACCCCTCTGCTTTGTTCTATCATTTCAACATTGACGTTGACGGTGAGCCATCTGTATTTAGCCATTAATTGCTACTGATAGCTCAACCCAGAGATTAAGTTCGTCACCGTTGATGGTGATGAAAGGCCCACTCCCCAGAACTCTCAGCCCATACGCGATGGAGATGGTGAAGGTCGGGGGAGCTTTGTTTTCTTCAATCAATCTACTATGCGCCACGGCCCTGCAACTGGCTTTAACACCCTGGAAGACGCTGAGGCTAATGGTGTGTCCTGCGTCATCGACTACGGGGAGTCAATTCAAGACGCATTCACCCGATGCCTTATTCTCAAACCACTTGATCATGAGTTGTAGCTAGGATATTCTCATTACGTCTCGAACTTTCGTTTATAAATTGATATACTACATAACCAACTTGAAGCAATCTACGACTTGTGCTCCGTTTATCGGTTCTCCGCAGCCGACCTTCCATCCATGTCTGCTGAACTTGACCAACGCGTCGCGAGGCCGCCTTGCTGCGAAAACTGCCCTCAATCAACAAGTGCCCCGTCACAGATGAGGACCGGCGGAGGGTGCTGAACGCGGATGAAGGTCACTATACAATGGAAAGCCGTCCTCATTACAGCAAAAGCACAAGTCAGCAATAATTGCGTACAAGAGGAACATAGTTAAGTAAGATACGACCGGGATGCAAGATCTGGAGGTGCTCTCAACGAGCCCCGCGACAAGATGGGCGGCATATGCTAGAGCAAAAAAATTGAGCAAGAAATTTACGAACGCTGGGACGAATTGATGTAAGTAAGCTGATTGCGACCACACACCAATTTCAGTGAGTTTAATTCAGTTAAAATGCAGAGGGATTAGCAGCAGACGGAAATTAGCTACACAGACATGTATATTTTATTTCACAAAATCATCAAAAATGCACCGAAAGGTCAGTTCGTGATACTTTTGGGGTGGAGTGGGCTAGGATTGCGCGGGAGACTCGAATTACCATGCCTGACATCGCGGAATTGCTCCGGAAGTTGGTTACACAGACATGTATATTTTATTTCACAAACTCATCAAAAATGCACCGAAAGGCCAGTTTGTGATACTTTTGGGGCGGAGTGGCTCAGAAGGGAAGGAAAACCTAGGCCAGGCACGAATTTTATGCAGAAACTCCATGGTTCGGGCATTCATCCGTTCATCCATTCATCCACTAAAATGGCGAAGATCGCTTCAGTCGTCCCAAAAAGGAACCTTGTCGTTCGACATCATCAATAGGATTTTCCTCTGTCGGATGCTCGTAAATGCTTATTTGATTGTCTCATAAGTGCTACTGTTCCAAACCAAGTATCTCCCCGTTGCACCGCTGCACCCGGTCGCTGTCTCGGAACGCTCGCAGTAACATATTTGATACTTGACTCACGCAGATAAAATTCAACTCCGTAGCATGAATGCAATCTTTTTTTATTCGCCTTTCCGGATCTCGGCCTCATTTGTCAGGGTGTGAGTCCGACGACTGTCATTGCGATGGAATGGGCTAGGAGCGTCATCTGGTTTCTCTTAGTACCACCCTTGATTTTTGTTCTCTCTTATTCCGAACTTCACAGATGAAGAATAACCACAGAGTTGAACTGACCTTACAATTCAACTCCTCCCAATATTACAACAATTGCACTACAGTCAATTGAAGTCGAATACAGAATGATTACGCTCCAGTGCCTCAATCTCCAGAGCAAAGCGAAGGATTATCTTGTATTCATTTATTTCGAACGAACGACCCGACCGACCTAAGAATTAAGCATCCCCCCTGTTTTATCAGGACCGAAGTCGAGTCTTCTTTTGAGAGCGAATCGGGGAATGGGTTCCACAATGATTTAGCAAATGGTGCAAGACGCAGACACATAAAAGACACGGCAATTCAACGCTAAGTACATTGTCAACCTCAGAAGGTCATTCATTCGCAACAATATTCGTCTCGTTAAGATCTTTGCCGGAATGTTAATTATTGGCCGCCGAACCTTTTCCGAAACCAAACATCTGTATTCGACTGAAGATGCAGAGAAATTAACCCAGGCGACAGCGTACGCCGGCATCAAAGAGTTAAAAGCCAGAGTCACACGTAAGGCCTCGGACAACAGTGTCAAACAGATCGCACTCGCGTCCCAACTCAACTTTAATTCTCTACCCTCTCCGGCACAAGTGTGGAAAAGTATACGACATAAGGACTTCACCCGCCAGGTCCGAAACTTCCTCTGGAAGTCCCTCCACTCAGCCCACCGCATCGGGTCCTTCTGGAAGCATATCCCCGAATGCGAAGCCCGCAGGATCTGCCAGTTCTGCGACGAACCAAAGACCTCGAACATATCCTCCTAAAATGCAAGCGCCCCGGCCAGGCTCAAATGTTGGGCACTGGCCAAAGACCTCTGGTTGCGAAAGCACCCCACCTGGCCCGTGCCATTCATCGGCGGCGCACTCGGGTGCGGCCTAGCAGTATTCACGGACGAAAAGGGCCGCGCCCTCCCCGGCGTATCTCGCTTCTACCGGATCCTAATCTCTGAATCCATTTTTATGAGAGCGCGCGCGACTTGTCGTTCTTCTCATCTGCTCCGCTCCCCTTGAGCCTCACATTCATTAACCAAATAAATAATGGGGAAACGCACACTTCATTGCGAGCATGAAATAGTCGAGCGACTTCTGGTACTGCTTGTATGCCTCCGCGTAGTTTTGCTTGACGTCCTCCTCGATCGCCTTCTGCACGATCTCGATGGCGCGCTGACCCACATAGCGTCAGAGGGCAGAGGGGAAGACGGAGGGGGACGTACGTTGAGGTGGGACATGGCGAGGTTAATCGGACGAGGAGCAGGCAAAGGAGATTCGAGGCGTTGCCGTAACGCCGAGATCAGTGCGCGTGTTTGGCTGGGGCTTTAGCGCTTAGCACTTGCTCTCATCTTGTCTTCATTCGCGGCTACGTTTTGGCCACGACGCGTTGGGACGTCTGGAAATCATCGTGGGACCCAAGATCCAGGCAGCTTGAGGTATTGTCTCGCCGGGGGCCTTCCTGGAAACGTCGCATCTGTTGAAATGCAGCTTCAACCTTTGAATGAATTTCCTTGCGTGTGGCGAAGACCGTTGTCGTTGATAATTCGCTGCCACTGCTTCTGTCGCCCTTCAGTCTGCCGTTGCGCCCCCTGTTCGACACAACTTTCTCATTCCTCTGAGTATCCATCGGGCCAGCGGATCACTGATATTCCAGAGAATGCTTTGCACGCTCACGATGATGCGAACTTTCGGACCCCCGTGTTTCGATGCCCTGCAGATCAGCCACCTGATCATATTGCTGAAATTGAAAAAATGGGCAGACCCTGTGAGCGACCCGCCTCTAGTTCAGCGTCAAACTGAACGGCCTGCTCCGCAACGACGGCGACCACAATAAACTTGTTATGCTCTTTCATGAATCAGCTTGTTTACACCTCCACAGCGGTTCCACACCATTGGGCACGACTGCATTATTTGTCGTGGTTGGTTTCCAATACAGTGGTGCGATCAATCGCCAAAGATGGGGTTTCGAATGACGTGAAACGGGGTACATTTCTTTTGTTGACACCTGTTGCGAGCTATAGGGTTTTATCCTACCTCTTCGCAATCGAGTACCCCCAACGGCGCTGCCACTGATGCGCCTCAGCCAAGTTGCTTTCTATGCCTGCCTATGTCTATTGTCGCTCTGGATTTCGGATCTACTGGGGCATCGCCAGTCCTTTTACGTGTCTGGCGCTGATTCCCTGGGGTGCTCCCGTCGAGACGTTGTCTCGTGGAAACCAAAACATATTCTTATCGTATCCCATCGCCTGTGTCTTTCTGTGTAAGCGTAGCGTATCAACCAATCGACGTACCTATTCGCAGGAGCTCAGACCAATTTCGTGCAACATCTAAATGGCATATGGTCTACTATGTGGTGTTGAATATCCAACTTCATCTGTGCTCTGTATACGGATCCACCAATTCATCTCGACTTCTCCACAGATCTGCAGTGTCCCGACTGAAAATGGAACGGTTTATGGTGCGGAAACATGACTGGCTTGCAAAGTTATATTTAACCGGAAGATCTGGTCCTCGTTCTGTTCGCAGTGTCCACTACCTGAGGTCTATGCCTTGGATACATACTTTTCTGGTCGTACTAAGTGTTTGCTTCCTGCTCGGCATCTGGCAAATATATTTTCAAACTCTGACCCTACCTACATCTCGTGTTTCTTATTCCTGTCAACGGTTTGGAGGCCATCGTTCAAAATATTTCGGTGCCGACACCGTTCGTCCTTTCCTAACAGACGGTTCCGCCGTACTTATGAAAGCGGCTCGTCTCGAATTCATCGGTCAAATAAAAGAAGCTGAATTTATATCCACCCGTGTTCCTGATGCATTCAAATTCACGGCGAAGTTTCCTCTAAGGACGTTGATCCCAACCTTGACCAAATCTCAATTGCACGAGATCGCTAACATTCACGTCGTTACTGTAAGACATCTTGAGTCAACACAGTTGCGTCGACTGTGCGAATATAATGACTGTCTTTCAATTGATTGAAATCAAGAATGATGCGGCTTTGATTCGGAAGCAGGAGCGAGAACGCAAGGCCACAACTCGACTAAAACTGAAGGATTGTGAAGAAAAGGTCAAAAAATCCCGAGCGAGTGCAGCCTTGCAAGCTAAGCGCAAGAAACTTCGTGAGAGTACAGCTGCACAAAAGAAGCAGCCAACGACAACCAAGAGTGCCATCTTCCCGCCCTTGCCCGCATCGAAACTGCTTAGACACAAGATTTTGACCGGAATGTGTTCGGATATGGATCCTGCTGACCTTGAAGAAGCAGGATGCGCAGTGTGTGGCCTTTTGACTCCATTGATTGACTTGACTGACTTGCGCTCAACCGAATTGGATCTGTCCATCCTCGAAAAGCCTGGTGTAACACGCAAAGAACGGCACACAGCCTCAGAACCCATTACCGACTTGGAAGGACCCGTCCTCGCTGATGGTTGTGACAAAGTCTGTACCGATTGCGAAGAGAGGATTTTAAAGGGTAAACTCCCTCTACATAGTCTGGCGAACAACATATGGATAGGACGAGTTCCATGGCAATTGAAGGACTTGTCTTTCGCCGAAAAGATGTTGGTTTGCAAAGTTAGACATAACCGATGTGTGATTAGAGTTGCCTCCGGGGGGGGGAAATTAAGCGCAAATGCCATCATGTTCTCGACTCCTGTAGTACAGGTCTATAACGTGTTGCCACCTACGAAAGACAAATTGAGCGAAGTTTTAGCGTTTGTGTTTTTGGGTTCAGTGAAACCTACGGAGGAAGAGTATGCTAGGACTCCGATGCTCGTCAGAAGACAGAAGGTACAAGACGCCTTAGACTGGTTGAAATTAAACCATGAAGATTACCGTGATCTGTAATTTCTGGAAAAAACATGGCAGACTTACCTGAAAGCGGTATCCACTGCGGCGTGGGTTGGAAACAGACAGACCCTAGCGATTCTAATCGGGAGCCCAATGCAATGAGCGTACACGACGATGGAGAAGAAGAGGGAACCAGTGAAGGGCCATGCACGTTTGCTGTCCACGGGTTGACCGGTATCCGGTACAGCGATGTCAGCATGAAAACATTGAAGGCCAAAGCGTTGGATCACCTCAAGCGAAACGGGCATACGATGGGTGTCGGTCAAGCGGATGAACCTGAGTCCACCTTCCACAACCCAAAACTCTACCCACAGACGTTCCCTTGGCTATTCCCTTAAGGGTTTGGAGGGATCGGGCACCCGGATCATAAGCAAAAATTGAATGAAATAGAACACGAGAACATTCAATCATGTACCACGATAAATGTTTTCAGACCGACCTATATTTTCCAATGATTGCGTTTAATGATGCTCAGATTAAGGCCGGGAAAAAAGGGAGTCATCTGTTGGTAAAGCGTAAGGATTTTCATAAAGTAGCAAGCAAGTTACGCGACGTGGATCCAGCAGTCTTAACTGATTTAGCACGACGGTTGGAATCGGGGGAGCACATCAAAACCAAAACAGCGCCTGAAAAAGCATGCTTTAACCTATTGGAGGATCTCGAACACGTCGGAGGCAGCGTACAGGGGTCATTGACCAGTAAAAAATATATGCGTAACGAGGTGTGGTCCTTGATCGTGTTCAAAGGTGCTCCCTCCTGGTTCATCACCTTCTCCCCGGTGGATAACAACCACCCTCTCTGTCTGTACTACGCCAATAACAAGATAGAGTTTTCTCCCAGGATCAGGAAGTCCGATGAACGCATGCGTTTGATATCGCAAAATCCGGTCGTGGCAGCCAGATTTTTTCACCATGTCACTCGGTCGTTTATAAAACACATCCTGGGTGTCGGTTCAGACGGGCCAGGATTATACGGAGAAACCGACGCTTACTATGGCACCGTAGAACAACAGGTTCGCTTGACTTTACATATGCACATGTTGATATGGATCAAGGGAGCGCTGTCTCCCCAAGAAATCCGGGATAGGATGATGCAGGCTGACAGCGATTTTCAGAACTCTATGGTCGCTTACTTGGAAGGGTGTAGAATTGACCATTTCGGTGGAGTGGTGGGGCAAATGACATCATTCGGAGCTCGGTGCAAGCCTTGCCCTGAGACAAAGCTGGGCAGCAGCCAATCAAAATGTGTGGCCAGACTCAAACAATGTTTGATTCTTATATAGATGTGGATACAGTAGATGGATAAGTTAATTGTTCCTCTTGGTGCCTGGTAAGCTACACGAATTCATTGGCCCCGTAGACAGGAGGCGAGAACCAGCAAACTGTGGAGCAGATGACATCAGTTCCCACAGGCACCCATCTGAAATCAACTGTGGGGAAGATGACATCGAGCGTTCCCACAGGCGCCACTTTTGTCTAGACAAACCACGGCTTTTCTTCTTTGAAAATGTCCCAAAACTGGAAATTTTGATTCGTGCCTTCGGTACTGTAATAGGCTGTAATGGAGAAATTCAGGTGATCAACGGCGTTGTCTGGAAAAATTAAACTGTCCATGAGCCGCGAGGAGTCGACCGAAGGTCGGCGACGAGCAGCGTCTTCGAGGAACGAGTTTACTGGAATTAAATATGAGTTCACACCGTGGCGCAGTACGGGTAACTGCTATCTGTATTACAATCGAACCTCGAGTCAAACTTGATCCGAGTCAACCCGAGCTCCGAGAGCTGCCACATGATGTCACTTACTCCTATGCTCCACTGAAAACCGTCAAGATGTTCAAATCTGTTCAAATCTTCACTCAACTGTTAGATTGCTATTTTTGAACTGTACAGATGTTGAAAACTTGGTTCTTGAAGCACTATTACCTCCAAAAGATCATATTAACACATTTCGAGTTCTCTGGCAGTCCAACCAATTGTAAATAACTTCGGGCATGAGCTAAACACTGAGATGAAGGGAGGGGATAAAACTTCCAAAAAGAGCTGGGGAACTGAGGTAAGGACCGTTCAAGTCAAGTTGAACCGGCACAGTCTTTTCCAACTGGATTGTTCTATGGGTGGCAGCATAGCATGGAAAAATGACAGAGGCAGATCAAGGTATGATGAGATAACAGGCAATACTGGATTCATTGAACAAACACCTATTGAGTTAAAAGAGTATCAGAATAATTGTCACGGGCCACCAGGCCACGATGAGTCGACCAGTCATTTTCAGGCAGCAAAATTGAAAATGTTATCGCATTTTACTATTCCCACCGTAGCAAAGCACGGATAACTGCTAGTAATGTATTATAATCTACATGTTTTCAATATTGATGATGGAGGCCTGTTGCCGGTTCATATATTATTGTTGTACTGTCAAACGGATTTTCCATGGATCAACTGAGTGAGTATTTCTTTAACAAATTTTGTTTTGGTAGTACCTCTGACAGGAACATTGTCGAAAGGGAAAGATGACCTGAGTTTGCCATCAATACACGAAAGCCTAGATTTGTTGAGCTTATTCGCGACATGTGATCGAAATTTTTTATATCATTTTTTTCCCTCATGGAAAGCTCTCGGATATGATATATGATGTGTATATATATATACTGGTCCTCCTGAAAAATTGGCACACAGAACCAAGGTGCCGTTGCTTCACAGTAAGTATCTGAGGGCCCATCGGAAGCTGTCTCCGGACCTGTTTCGGACGTTCAGCCGATGATTTCCTATGCTATTCTTTGGGGCCCATTGGCCATTAGGAATGGTTAATTACTCTCAGGTTGGCAGGAGGCTTTGATGCATACTGCCTGTACTGTGCCATGCTCCCTTTTTTTAGGCCTTTTCAGCACAACCACTTTGAATTCTGGGCAGGGAACAGTGAGCAGAAACTGGGTAGTGGGCAACAAAAGGTGTTGGCATGTCCCACAATGAATTTGGCAGCCGCGAGCCCGTTCTAAGTTCTCGGCATCAGCTCAGTGTCCCCGCAAACAGCTGGACAAGGATGAAGTGGGCTATTGTGGGGTGGGTGTTGGGAGCGTGCGGGGCGCATCGGATGTATCCTTCTCAGTTTATTTTTCTCGTTTTAATAGATATTTTCTCGGAAATTTGCGATCACATGTGATGGCGCGGTGGACAAGCAATCAGATCCCAGCGCACGAGGCAGATGCCGGGAGCGTGCATGGCGCGTTGGGTCGATCCGGGCAGTCTGTTTTTCTCTTTTTAATTGTTATTTTTCCACGGCTTTAGGATCACATGTGATGGCGGGCCAGGCAAGCAATCAGATCCCGACGCACGGGGTGGGCGCAGGGAGTGCGCATGGTGCGTTGGGTGGATTCTACTCAGTTCATTTCTCTCTTTTTAATCGGTATTTTCGCGTGAATTTATCGGGACAAGTAACCGAGCTAAGTAGTGGTGCCATTTCGGCAAGAGAACAGCGGTGGGTAGGGTGCATGTCGGGGTGCGCATGGGTGCGTCGGGTGCACCCGACTCAGTTTTTCTTTCTCGTTTTAATGCACATTTTTCATCATTTACAGACCATGTGCCCCGGCGGCGGGATGATGCCGATAGAACAGCGGCGGGCGGGGTGCGCATCGGGGCATGCACGGCGACATCGGGTGTGCCCGGCTCAGCTTTTCTTCTCGTTTTAATGCACATTTTTCATCATTTACAGATCACGTGCCACAGCAGCGGGGCGACACCGGCTTACCAAGCGTGCCCCCGCTCGGGGTTAGCCGGGATCAGTTTTTTTCTCCCTATTTACAGCCAATTGCAGTACCGAAGGCGCGAATCAAAATTTCCTGTTGTGGGACATTTTCAAAGAATTCCCGGTATCACAGCCAGTTCTTCACCGATTCACTTGAAAATTAGATAGATCTACTCGGCTAATTCACTCGCAATTATTGATATAGAGGAATATGTGAAAATATTATGTATTACACATTTTCTGATTCCAGGCTGTTTTCAGACCGAAAGCCGTCTAGCATGCCGAGAGCATGTCCCAGCAGCCTAATATTTTGGTTCAGGCACCATATTCAACTGTGGAAACATGTGATAGAGCCAGACTCATGAATAAATTACTTACAGTCCCTCTAGATCCCGCAGACGCATCTGCCAGTTTTGGCATCAAGAGATATTGTAAAGATTGCATTTATCCATGGATTTCATAGATTTCTGGCTCTATCACATCTTTACTCAGTTGAATATGGTGTCTAAACCTAAATATTACGTGGCTGAGACATGCTCTCAGCATGCTAGATGGCTTACAGTCCGAAAACAGTGTGGAATCAGAAAATGTGTAATGCATGATATTTTCACATATCCCTCTCTATCACTAATTGCGAGTGAATTAGCCAAATAGATATCTCTAATTTTCAAGTGAATCGATGAAGAGCTGGCTGCGATATCGGGAATTCTTTGAAAATGTCCCAAAACAGGAAATTTTGATTTGCGCCTTCGGTACTGCAATCGGCTGTAATGGCCATTTACTTGATTTTTTATCTTCACTTTTTGTTGCTGATGTCGGCGGAGGTGGCGGGAGGTTGGTCGGAGTTCCCAGGCCCATTGTTGGCAGTCCTAGGACACTTTATATCTCTCCCTCCCCCACATTCCGTGGCCCAAGAACCCCAAGTTTGGTAGTTTGCAACTACTGGAAGCTCCTAGGACAGTTCTATTCGATGTTGGAGATTGGATCCCGAGGGTGAAGCAACGGTGTGCAACGAGTACAAACACAAGAAAGTGATTGGTCATGTGATACATCGGACCGGTAACCTGATTTGGTCTCAACTCTAATCTTTGACTTCCAACATTTGAATGTCTTTGAGTTGACCTCTGTCCCAACACCCCTCAAGGAGTTCAATCTTACCTGTATACTTCAAAACAACCTGAACTTACTTATTAGCACTTGCATTGGTTGTGTTGTTGGTATGTGTGTGTTGCTTGGTTTTGGTGTCTGCTTCAGAGCAGCATCTCAGTCAGTCCTAGGCACGGCCATACTTAGGTGCACCGTTTCACTGCGTCGCACATTTGCACTGCCCATGCCTCGGAATACAGGCTTGGATGCACACTCTCGGCGACATTCATGGCATCCCCGCACGCTCATACCTGGGAACACAATTTTTGATTGTGTTCTAACTCTACCTCGCGATCCATGCTATTGTCGACAAGTGTGTCCAGACGGCCTTGGGGACGGGCACACCCAATTGGTGGCTGAAGAACACCTGCCCTTGCTGCTTGTATAAGCTGGACGGGGAGCAGCAGCTGGCAATCCCCATTCTTGCCACCATCAATGGGAATACCTCCCTCAAGAGATTCATGATGCACAAGAGGGATGAATGGGAGGAGGACGTCACGGCCATGTCAGGTGTGTCGAAGGAGTGCTTTGATGACCGTGAGGTTCCAGGGGACTGTTGGAGTTATTGCCGGAAGAGGCAACCCGGCATCATGGCCGAGGTTCGAGTCATAACGAGAGTCAGCCAGAGTCAAGTAGAACACAGGAGAACACAGGAGATTATTATGGAACATTCTAGTAACATTGAACAGTTTAGTATATAAGTAGCTCAGTTTCCTATGTATTGCTCAAGTGTTTGCAGAGCTCAGCCAACCGCTAATTTATTATTAGATTCTTTCACCTAAACTTCGTCTGATTCCTGAAATAAACCCAACAGGGACTACTACCTGTCACGTGACGAGGTGGACCGCTGGGTGAAGGAGGGGTTGGACAATATGATGAGAAGGGGTTTGTGGCAGACGAGGACCGGCTGGAAGAGAAGGAATGGTGCACGGAGAGATGGCAGAACATAAGGGAGGAAGTGATGTCGCGCACACTGGGAATGTACGACGAGGCGGGGTTTTTCC
Organism: Mycena rosella; assembly: GCA_029378255.1. Taxonomy (NCBI): domain Eukaryota; kingdom Fungi; phylum Basidiomycota; class Agaricomycetes; order Agaricales; family Mycenaceae; genus Mycena; species Mycena rosella. The sequence goes on along the minus strand of JARKIE010000176.1, from coordinate 157,990 downwards.
CTGCTCTCTGTTGCCACGGCTTTGCACTGATTGTCGTGGACATGGTTAAGAGCAGAGAGTTGTAAGAGATTTTTGCTTTGCACCTCGTTTCCTGCTGACAGCCACATGCAGAGCAAAGTACGGGTTTGCGGTGGTCAATCACCTGCTGCACGTCCTCGGGAAGCTCGGGCTCAGGTACAACATTGGGTGCAAGTATGGGAAGATGGTGCGAGTGCACCCAGGCCTGATGCAGCTCGCACGTGACACGGGTTTAAGTCCTTTGTGGGCGTGTTCCACGGCTCCACACATGTACACCACGGCTCCACACATGTGCACCACTGCCTAGTCTCCAACCTCACGATGCATGTCCCTAGCATCGGGATGGAGACCTTGGAGGACTGCAAGAGCTACTTCTTGAAGCTGAACGTCCTCATGCCGGGGACTCACCATGCCAGCAGGTTCCACCGCCAGCAAGCAATAACCACGTATCTCAAGCACACAGACACATTTGATACGTACACAAATCTATGTGAGTTTGTTTCTTCTGCCTTTCCGCTTGGGGAACTAACTGACATGTGGGAGCTCTGGTCCTCTGCAGCAAGTACCGCCCTGCCCTGAACGTGAAGAAGATGTTGCCCGCCCTACAGGATTCAATGCAGCGGCTTGGCATGGCGACACATGTGGTTTTTGAGACATGGCTCAAGAAAGAGAGGACTTTCTTGTGGCGCTCTCGATGGAACCCATCCAAGAGACCTTGGAGATGGAGTACTACCAGAAGTTAGTGAACCTGCTGGACTAGGGCTGGAAGAATACGATTAAATACGACCTGGACCCCTAATGTACCGTAATTGTAGGATAATTTTAAGGATTGGCCAATACTTAATCGTATGTGTATTGTAATGTAATGTAATCATAAGATAATCGTATTTAATCATATTTAATGAATGGTAATCCTTCCACGTAGTCCAGCCCTTCTCTGAAGCCGGTGTTCAACAGCTTCTTCATTATGACAGTCAAGGACGCAGTTGAAGCGGCCATAGACAACCATGCATTGCTGCTGGAGAATAGTTGTTCAACCATGATGCTCACAACAGGGATACAGAGAATGTCGCGCACAATACGGGGCAGGATCTTTCTGCCTCCCATCAAATTACCCGATATGGAAGATTTCCTCGGCAGTTTCGGCATCACAAAGTTTCAACAGTACAAGGTCGTTCAATGGACTTTGGCAACTCATAAGTCAGGTATCATGCATAGAACAGCTCGAGGTATAACTCTAGTGTATAATATCGATTATTTTGTGGACATGCATCAAGGGGGCTTTCTACTGAAGTCGAAGAGGACTCAGTTCGCAGACTGCAGGTGCTGTCAAGAACACCTCACTGAGTAGATTTGTATGGCATGTGTACTTCGGCCAACGGAAGGGCGGCCATGGGGGGAGGAAAAGGCGGGAGCAGAAAACATGTAAAAAAGTGGCTGTCACTTGCTTGGACCGGATGCCGGAATGCCGACGATAATTGCCTTATTGAGTAATTTGATGGAAGGTGGAAAGTCAAAAGTGAGTCAGAATACAGAGATAGTCAGTGGCAAAATTCACGGCAGATAGTTTGAATGATAATCGAACGAATCCTGATGTCCCAAAAGAGTTGTGACAGGGACCTGATAATGCTAGGATTACCATTAATTACGAGCCCTGTAACTTAATGTAATCATAACTTATTGTAATGTAATCGATTGTAATATTAGGCTGCAAGATTACGGGCAGGCCATACTTAATCGTAATCTTACCATTACAATACATTATAACCAAATATAATCATAATCTTATCCAGCCCTATGCTGGACCACGAGTACATACACTATCCACATTATGGGCAAGACTTACCAGAAACATAACAGGGAATGCCTGATGGAAATAATGCTGCTGGAGCCGCTGCCAATGCTGCTGCTGACGGATGCTGTAGGGTACCAACATGCAGCAAAGGAGACGCTGGGATCGAGACGGAGTGGCGGCATGCGATGGAGCTGGTGGACAAGACAATCGATGCCATGCACAACTTGGAGAGGCGGCTCGATACGGAGTGCTGGGAGCCGGGGACCGACAAGTGGGAGGCAGCCGTGACGATGGTGAGCAGCGGTACCAGTGTGTGCTCGATGACCTGAAGGGCCTGATCGTTATGCGCATCTTCGAGTTGAGCAAGGTGAATTTGGCGGGTACTGGTATGTTTTCCTCATGCTCTCCAGACTACGCATTAACTCATACATTTACCAGGGTACAAAATATGGAAGCACATGGCGAAGGCCCTCCAGGCGCGGTCCAAGGCAATTAAGACCGCTATCAACTGCTACAATCTCGCCACGGACTCGATGATCCCGCACAAGGTTAACCTGTCTTGGGAGGAGGTTGTCGAGTATGTGTTTCTGTCTGACTTCAACCTCCTACACGAGAGGGGGGAGGACATTCGGGATGAGCCGTGGGCCCATTCAGCTGGGCACGTCGCGATGGACCAGGACTACAAGCTTCTCCACACTGACAAGGAGATTGTGCAGCTAAATGTTGAGATCCAGTGCCTCATCACCTACATGGCCGACGTTGTGATGCGGACTGCGGTGCTACGATCCGAAAATAGAGGGTATTCGCTTTGTAGCTCGTTCAGCCACTAGGGGGTTAATAGGAGATGGACTCCAGTGGCGTAGGTGGCTGTCGTGTAGACGTGATGTGTTCCGTGGGTGTGAAGTGTCTCGCAAGAGACGAGAGGATGGTCAATAAACAGTGCGGTCAATGAATGTGGATACCTTGGCGATGAGCAATGCGTCTAGGTGGGGTGTACCACGGCGAGGGGAACGAGGAGGGAAGAGAGCGAGCCTCAGACAGGAGGCTGCAGCATGGAACGTTAGATGTGGTGGTGGTGGTGGTGGTAAACCGAGTGCATTGGTGGGGGAGATGCACGGGTCGACTACTGACTAAAGTTCCAAAAACCTCGCCCTTTTATACCTTTGCTGCTTGTACAGCCTCCAGCGTTCGGTACCACGCACTCCTTCCGCAAAGGGAAGCTAGGCCCGCTGGAATCGGGGAAATCAAGTGATTCCGAGGTCCAAGAGGGTGATTTTCGGGCTCCAAGGTCGAAATATCGAGCGATTTTATAGAGGACTCGCTCCCTTGTTTCAGGCCAAGCCCAAATGGAGGCAGAACGTCCCGCGGTGCGTCGGCGGCCTCGGGCCTGGGGTTCGTAGGAAGGGCGACGGACGGGCAACGATGCCCGCAGTCCAAAACAGGTGTCCAATGCTAGGAAATCGAGTGATTTTACAGGCACGGTCTTCAGAGTCGCTTATCGTTTGGCGAGAATCGAGCGATTTCTGGGGACCAGGAGGCTTCTGGGTGCGGTGTCGCATGGGCAATGGACGAGGTAGGCTGCTGGTGCTGGGGCGTTTATTGCACATCGAAGGATTTTGGCCAGGTCGGGGAGTGGAGAGGAAATCATATGATTTTGGACCAGGAGTCAGGGCGAAAGGCTCGGTGGGGCTCGAATTAATGGTGTCTGTAGTGGATTATTGGTCGTAGTTCGTGTCCCAGTCGATGCCCTAGGTCGAGGAGCGTGTTTGTGAGAAGTCCGAATGTGGTTTCCAGGTGTGTCCCGATTTGGTGATATAGCCGTGGTGTGCTTCTTCATCCCCGTTGTGCCAGCGATGCTACGCGAGGGCATATGCAGAGCATATACAGCCCTCACACTGACGAGGAGGGTCTCCTCGTACACCACGAGAAGCGGCTGCACACGGAGGGCGAGGATGTGTTGGCATACCAGGTGCAATTGCTCCGGATGGAGCGTGATCAGTTCAATGCGTAGCACATGGAGTGGCTGGTGAAGCTCAGCAAAGAGATGGGGTTCAGCAGCTGCATCTCGTCCAGTGTGAGCGTATGCAGGGAGCACCATGCGTGCATTGCTCCCGACATGGCCCGCTGCTCCGTGGTGCCTGATGATGATGTGCCGATGCGCGACTCCGCCCGTGAGTTGACACTCGTCCCTGAGGAAAGTGACGACGAGAACAACGAGGACACCGAGGACCTGGTGGATGCTTTCACACACGTCGTGCAGATCACAATTGACGGTGGGGTGGCAACGGAGGGCAGCAATGTGTAGATTAGTGTGAAGAGTGGGTGTAATTGGAACTTTATTCTTTTTTAGCTGTTTTTTCATGTGTATACAGTGGGTATATCCCTTGTAATAAACTCGGGGCACATCCCCTATTTTTCTCATGATTTTAGTGAGATTTTAGCGTGATTATTAAGGGTGGCGGCGTCGACTTACGGTGGGGCGGCGGGTGTTTGATGCGATCGTAATGCGGACGTCCCGCCATCACATTGATACGTGTGATGGCCAGTTGATGGCCGTGGTTAGCTCCGCGCTAATGCTTAACTCTCACAAGACATGCCGTCGCTACGCTCCGGTTCATTTTTCACACTTGCCAGCCCACATCAAGGAAGAATAGTTCATTAAGGGGTATCGGACGAAAATTGTGGTCAGTCATTTGGCTTCGCTCCCTTGTCGCTCGTTATACAAAGTCAAGTTCTCAAGGAGAGGGTGAAAAAATCTCAAATACATATAGCAGCAGTAACTACCGATCCGGGGGATAAAGGAAATAATAATAAGTGATAATCTTTCTCTACGCCTCGAAGATTCTCAGAGCAATACCAGCTATGAGATTGGTTCAGCACGATGCTAGTTACTGGGCAAATTGAGTGTTGGACTTACCTCACTGCGGCCGATCGACTGCAACTGAAAATCGGATGTTCAGGCAAGACCGACAGTAAGCCGTCGATTGAATTAGTTCGCGAAAGACAGAGAGGTTGATTCGAACGTACTTTCCCTTGGGAATGGCTGATGATCAGTGCTCAGGTATCGTAAATATCCGGTGTGGAAGGGTAGGATGGACCGCTCGTGGCCATTCCCCCTTTCCGCATCTTTGTACTTACTTTACGATACATCGGTCCTCGGACCGCGTATTTGTTTTGTACGTACATATCACCAAATATCATCCTTTTGATCCCGAGCCACCATCTACGACGCGACCAGTGACTTGAGCAGCCCACCGAGGCTATGTCGCCAGTGAACCCCGAGCACCTTTACATTCTTCCCTCATCGAGCCTTTCCGCGCTACACCCGTACTACACGCCCGCACGGCATATCCCCGCATCGACACCCGATCTTCATTCCACGCGTCTACGAGATTTCCGGGACTTATTACCATCTTTCTGCTTCACCCCTACTCCCCATATCCCGGACGACCGACCCATTATTCCGTCTACCAGTCCCGAACTCGTTGCTGCGACACCGGTTCGAGTAAACGAACCGAGTGCGTTGCTGAACGACCTTGTTCCATCAGCTACGAGTCTTCGGATTAAACTTAAACGCATTTGTCAGCAATAGTACGCTGGGTTAAAGAATACGCACCGCAGGAAAGAAGTGAGTGAGTCGTAAATCTCCATCCGTGTACGCATGTTGGAAGGACAGGACAGAGTGCCAGGTACGAAGCGAGGAATCTTCGTCCGAATCTGGGACGCTTGAAGATGTTGCTTAGATCAAAAGCCTTCGAGAATCGAGATGCTTGCGTTCGACGGCCTGAGAAACTCGATACGGAGGAGAGGGGCTCTTGCATCTGACCCCGAGCGTTGTTGAACAGCTTGTCGAATGACCTGATGAGCTTGCTACAAATGTCCGGTCGCGTGAAGAATTTTGCAACCGAGACCCTCTTGCAGCCGAGACCCCAGAAGGCTTGCGAATCTTGTGCTGCTCTTGCGTCTTGCGTCTTGCGCGTTTGATCCCTCCCGGCATGAGTCCCTAGGTACGAGCCGAAGCGGAGCGGTTTGGAGTTCGTTGAGGTGTGTTGAATCTCGCAAGGTCTTGCTAAAATAACAGTAGCACATTGAGAGCCCAGGGGTGGCGGAAGATACTTCCGGGGGCGATGAGGGAGGGAACGAAAGAGCGAATGATGGGGAAGAAACGACGTGGTTCCTTTTGAACGGGTGTTGAGCGCTCCGGAAGTTTTTGAATGGCGCTTGATCGGCGACGTTCACATAGGGTCAGCTGGTGGGCCAAGAAATTTCGTTGGGGCCTAAACGGATTTTGCGCGGCCCAGGCAGTGAAAAAAGGATAAATTGGACGGGAATTAGCGAGCGCTCGTGGCGTGCATCAGCGACAAACAGCTGCATACTGATACGTACCATCTGCTTAATATACGAGTAATTTAACACAATGTCAACGGTATTTAGCACTCTTAAATAGGTATTTAACGGGATTTATCATGCCACTGAGAGCTAATTAAAACCCCTCTACTTAGTAGTCTCCCTAGTCAGACCATAAATCAAACTTTTTTTTTTGTAGATTTGGTGGGGGAAAAAAAACTTGATGTATGATCTGATTTCATTGGCGCATCCCATACCGTAGGTCGGCGTCCCGGATTAGGAAATGCTGAAGAAGAATGAGTTCGTCCTCACGAGGACTGAGGGGTGTCCAGGTCGTGCCGGCGATGGCGCCGAGTCGTGGGGTCGATTCCCGTAGCACCTGATGCAGATCGAAGCTCTAGATGTAGAACAGTCAGTACAGCAATAAAATGGTTCAACTCAGCTGGTTGTGGTTCAAACTCAAAGGGGAGGCTCTGGAAAGCAAAGGAATTGGCTCGATTGTGGTGTTAAGAGGTAGAGAAGGAAATTACATAAAGGGACGGCTGCTCCCGTTCTCGTCCGATGGAATAATTTAGAAAACTACCTAAAATGGCCGTTCTAAACCCCGCCGCTGAATCACCTCCTCCGCACGCTAGCCATCAGGAGATGCGCAAAGACGTATAGGGAGACCTACGCTGCCCCCAACAGCGCCGACAGTGGGTGTCCTATCCACGTCGAGATCAATCCCCGGCGCGATCCGAATGACCAATGGCGTTGAAGGGGATCTTCGCGTTGAGATTGCTACGATATGTCGAAATTGCACGGAGGAGAAATTGAAAGCGACTGGCAAGGAAGTAACAAACTGTTGTAAGTAATAAAATGTAGACCTGACCGCTTTTCGGTGCCGAAGCACGCAATATCCGGAGGGTTCGGAAAAAGGTAACTTGGCAGTGCAATACGATGAACTTGAACGCGCAGTTGCAGCCCGAATCTGAGGCAAATAAAATGAATGGAATATGTTTAGTATTAAAATGGATCAATTGAGGGGGAAGCAGAAATGGGACGGATTGAGGACGCGATGTGGTTGGGGATTTGGTTGACACGTGCACCCGGTCCGAAATCCGAAGGCGACGAGCGGGGCAAGTCGCACTTCCACAATGCCCGATCGGGAAACCCGCCCTGGACCTCAAAGAGATCCTGGTAAGTTGTGTGTCCCCAGAGTGGATATAGATGACTTTCTAAGGTATATTGTGTCCAAGTTTTCGTCTTAAACCAAAAATTTGGGGTGCGGTACATGATTTAGTTTCCGATGGTGTGGCTGTGCACGAAACTCACACGAATAGAATTTCGATTTCCGAGGACAGCACGCAGGGATAAATCAAAAGGAAAATACAGAGAGATGCCTGAGCATGCTCTCTATGGTTGTAGCTACTTTATAACGCTTAAAGGCATGTATTTGCCACAGAGCAACAGCCGCGGCGGAAGGTCGACCTACGGTTATCACCTGACAAGTACATCTAGACTATCTACTTAGAGGGCGAGAACTAATAATTATTCCCCTCTGGCTAGAGGAGTTTTTTGGGACGTATGGGTGCCCGGTGGATCCGCCTTTCTCCCATCACCCCGCAATTTATGTGGCGTCAAACACCAAAAGTTCTGCTGCCATCCCACCGGTAACCACTTTTTCCCCGCGGACCCTTCGGTTGTCTTTTCACCAGCACCACGCGGCGATGCGCAACAAGTCCTTCCACTGGCATCCTTCCCGCCTCTCTTATAACCTCACCCCGCATGGCTACTAGTAGGGTTCTAAAGCGGACCGGCGGCTGCGCCTGCACTGTTTACCGGAATTCGTCTGGACTCCAGCAGGACCCACCCGTTCGACTCGGGCTGGACCCATGATGATTGAATCGAAATCATATTTTTTCCTCCGCACCTCTAACTCTCTGGTAAATTCAGCCTGCCCGCGCAAGTCTCAGTCTGGATCCATCATCCGGCATGTGACTGGATGATCCAACGAGTCTGAGTGTGGGTGTGTGGCGCAGCTGGATGATCCCCGCTAATGGTGTTGGTGTCGAGGAAATCCTGATACCTGGTCCACTCGGAGACATGAGACGTGTGCGCATCGGGAAAAAAAATGTGGAAGGATCAGTACGGACCATTCACCGCACCGTGGGGCGCGCTCATTGGCAACGCTCTGGCCGCAGTAAAACACGACAAGGCCTGCATCAGCAATCTGCACGTGGACTGTGGACCTACGCGAGCTGAGTGTGGAATGTCTGTGCGGGGCGTTGGAGGCTCCCTTTGGCGTGCCTGCCGTACACCATACACAGTCAGCAAACGGGAAGTTCCGGGAAAAGGAAGGAGGTCTCAACGGCGTGGTCATCACCGCGCACATCGATCATCGCTGGGCGACAGCCGGTGCGTAGCATTTATGCGAGCTCTGCCGGAAAAATTCACGTGACGGCTGTGGTGCGGACTGCAGGAAAGGCGTCCCACCACTGTTCAAGTGATTTGTTGCAGATAGTGCCGCCTGATCCTTCCGGCTTCCCTCCATAAATCTGGGAGGACGCTGAAGCGCGTGTCAATTGCAAGATGAGGGGAAGTAAACTGACCCATCCCTCGGTTGAGATCCACATCCGCCGGATCTGCAGAGCAGGTTGCAGGTGTCGCGGTACCCGCGCCGCAGCAAAACAGGGTGTTGGATTCCAGCACGGCCGCTGTCACGTATATGGTGAGATCCGCACGGCTGTCGATGAAGAGAGAGTCCGATGCGGAGGGCGAGGCCAGGTTCAGTTGATTAAATGGTAGGTTTAGGAGAAGCTCACCATTGAACCCCGCCTGCTTCAGAAGATTTTCATATTCGGGATCTGAATCGCTCCACGCAGCTGACATATTGCTTCACTTCGTGGCGAATATGGCCCGGAATTTCCGCTTTTGCGGGAATATACCATCTGTGAGGCGTGGGGGACAAATAAACAAAGGGAGGACGTACATCGTCGAGGACGAGACGACCTCAGAATTCGCGAGAAGCAGAATATATTTGAATATATTCGTATTCAATGGCCTCGATATGATACGATTTGCTAAGAATATGATATGGGGCCTCCATGGTGAATATTATACAGATATAAATATCATGATGATATGGAATTTTTGTATTCATATCATATTTTGGCCAGCACTACCTGGATGCACACAAGATGCACAAGCTTTCGAAGCCAGAGACGGAATAATGGTCTTGCTCCGAGTCGATATCGTTAGAGGCCACATATCAACGAAATAGCGCGTCGCAGCGGCACCCAAGGATGTTGAGGCACATTTTACGAGGTGCCCAGCAGATCCAGACTCGCAAGCTGGCTGGTGTATTCGTCGGGAAGCCATGCTGCTCATAAATCCGTCTGATCTATTCTGCATTCCCTCCCAATCCCGCCTTTCAAATTACATAACCATAATAAAAACAACCACAATCTATCGATACGATTCATTGCACTCACTCAGAAGCTCCCCTCCCCATCCGAAATGAGAGCATCGATCGCCTCTTGGTCAGTGACTGCAGCCCCCGTGTCGCCGAACTGGTTGTCAATCTGGAGCTTGGCGCGCAGCCCCGAGAGCTGCCCGAGCTGCTCTGGGGTGAGATTTGTGTTCTGCTGCGGCAGCGGATCGAGCGGGTTCACGGTTGCCGTGGCGGCAGCGGCGGCTGCAGAGGATGACGCGGCGGCGATGGACGCGGCGATGTTGATTCCCGCGGCGGTCTCGGCTGCTGCGGCCGCGACGGAGGCGGAGGAGAACTCGGCCTGCTGCTCGTCGTGCGCGTCGTTGTTGCCCGCTGGGATGATGACGCCACCCTGGGCACGAAGAGAAAGGCTTGAGCACTGTAGAAGAAAGCGATGGTAAAGTGGTTGGGGACGCACGAAGTTGGTAAACCCCGGAGGAACGATGTTGTCGGTCGCTGCCGCTGCATCTGCGGTAGCGGTTGCGGCCGCGAGACCCTGAACACCAGCCAATTGAGTCAATCGTCGCATTCATGGTCGTGGACAGGGATACGTACGAATAAACCAGATAAATCAGCGAGGCCCGTCTCTGCGTTCTTTGCGCGGCCGGATATGGGGCGCGCGGTGGCGGACGCTGCGAGAGCCGCGACGACGATCATAAATGTGTTGACCATGTCTAAATTGGGTTGAAGTCACGTAGATGAAATGATGCTTGAAGGCAAGGAAACGAGTAGCGTCGAGCTCAGAAGAGGCCTGAAGGAAAGTGTGGGGCGAAATTGAAGTGAGGAATCAACCCTGAGGCATCGTTGAGAAGGCATGCGATGCTTTATACAAACGCGCTTGGAGATCGCCACGGCTACAGTGATAGATGGAAACTAGAAACGAGAAGGACACAATCCAACGTGCTGCGTCGTATCCAGGACTGAGTTCTGCCTTCACTTGAATCCACGCACGCAGTGCTACCACAGCCTCGATCGACTGATGTCGGTCGCTAAGGCTTGTTCAATCAATGTTCAATTATACTAGATTGACAAGCTGCTATGTGTTACGATCAGATGGGCGAACTGTTCGAGCCTGAGAGAGCAGTGCAATGTCTTGTGACCATGGAGTGACATGTGATTGGACGCTCCTCTCTCTCGACCATGTCGCTCCACCGGCACTTTCGCTGTCTGTCCCAAACAGCAGCTCCCGTCGCTCTTGATTGGGCCCATTCCGGGCACCCCGAATTTTTCCCCACCCACCCACTCCTAGAACTTAAAGTATCTTAGTTTCTCACCAACTGACTTCAACTTCATAGGATGGAGAACATTAGTTGTACCAAACTCACAGTTAGATAGATCAGATAGTACACACAGTGAGGCATGGGGTTAGGTTCAGTCTTGCCATCCCTGCTGCCTTACGACCTGGAGCTCGGCGGCTTTCTTTCACCGACCTCTCCACACCCAGAAATAAATCACTGCGTTCCCACCCCCCGTAGACCGAGCTCTGTCTACGTTGTTCTACATGCGGCTACATGCGGCGAGCTTCAGCTACGTCCGGCTACCTATGTGTACACCGGGACCTGTGGCGAGCTTGATCTACTTCACCATCCGGCTACATGCCGTAGACACGGTCCGTCTACTCGTCGGCTACCCGTCGGCTACGTAAGTCATTGAATACCGTTGCCAAGCACAGCCATCAATGATGATCAACCGCTGCGAAATCTCGTGAAATCTTGGGAAGTGCCACACTTCAACTTGATTCTCTCAAGATTCTCTTTGAGATTCCTCAGCCCATTCTGGATCCCAAATTGGCTCAGGTGCGTGTACATGTGTCTAGATCCGCCTACGTGCGGCTACGTCGGTCTACGTGCGTCTACGTCGGTGTAGGTGAGTGAACGAATGTAGAGCTATGTAGACCGATGTAGACTTACTGCGTCTCAGACATGGTGTGGACACAGGTAGACACAGGGTTCCATCTACCCTTGGTCTACGGGGGTAGACAGACCCTCTGTCTACATGGGGTGGGAACGCAGTGAATGTCTGTCTGGATTTCCTAGAATGTGACGGAAGAAGGAACAAGATACTGATCGGGAGGGACACTGCCGATGCAAACGTCTACCGGGAGATCGACACACCACTGTTCTCCCTGAACCAGTTCAGCAAAATGCGCGCTCGGAGGATTGCACAGTGGAGCCTCTCACTGTCTCACACTCGAAGTCGAATATTGCAATCACAACCGAAAAAGACGTGCATTTCAAGTGAGATGGTCAACTTTCGTCGGCGGAGTGAGGGACACATACGTGGAGAGTAGGCAGATGGATCTTGCGGTTGGGCTGAAGGCAAAGGTTCTCAACGAGCGCATGAACATATTTACTCGGCGGGGATCATTTTATAACTCTGAGCATGATGCGATCACTGGAGACTGTGGGGTCCGGAGAAAATGACGCGAGCGGCGCGCACTGACGCAGCACCGGCGCGGCATTGACGCGGCAATTACTGGACTTCTACTGAGTGCTTTCTACAATCGGATACTGTTCAAATCGCTCTTGGCAAGATACATGAGCTTTGATAAGGACGACTTAGCCCAGACTGCAGGCAACATGTATTATTTGAGGTCCAACTAGTGGGTGTACAAACCTCCAACGTGTTCTGCTCGGTGGCAGGCTACCGGTGCGTATATTTGAACATTCTTGAATTTTTTGAGTTGCTGAAACTACACCATTAAGTCGCAATTGCCGCGCCGAAACCGCGTCAACTTCCGCGTCAATGCGCGCCGGTAGCGCGTCAATGCGCGTCAGTGTCGCGTCAATGCACGTCAACCCCGCGTCAATGCGCGTCATTGTGCGACGGTCTCCGCTACTGTGTTGAGCACTTGTTCACATCTGCTTGAGTGCTATTGCTCCTGCATTGACTCACCGGCAACTGAGCAGCCAGTTTGAACTTTGAGGTACATGTAACTGAAGGATGTAATTACGGGTGTTTTATACGTACTCGGAGGAACACTGAAATGGAGACGTGGGAATCAATATGTTCAGAGTATTCCGCCACGCAGCAAGCTCCCCGAGCCCGCTCTACGAGATGAACTGCCAATACGACTGCTCACTGCTCGGAGGCAAGGGTCGGGTATTTCCTTCAATTTGAGACCTTCTTCGTCCCTAATGAAGCCCTTCACAGCTCATAAAGTGGAAATTCGACTGTGGAACTCACAGAGGAAGATGATCTCCTGGTCGAGTTCTGGGCATTATGTCCCCTGAAATTGAAGAAGCCCTTCCACCTCATTTTGGGTCTCTTGCAAGCCCTGCATTCGGATGAACAATTGTACTCCTCTCCAACAGCAGCACAATTCTCCAGGGATCAGAATAATGCGAAAGGGAAAGGGACCAGAGGAGTGGAATCCACAGAAGAATTGCTTGTTCAATTGTGTATCAGGATTCGGTGATTCAGTAGATGGAATGCGTGTCCTTGGACCACGTGTATACCATCCTGATCGCATTTCGCCACCAGGACCAGTTACCGCAGGAAATTCAGATGAATCCAACATGTTCCGATACAAATTAGCAGGCTGCAATATTCGACGATCAAATCGCTGTGCGCTTCATTGGAAAAACGACGAGTTGAAAATTGCTGTCAAGCAGGGCGAGTCGGAAATGAACAGTGGGGTCTGGATGATGGCCCTCATCAAGATGATTGGAGATATACCTTCCCATTGGAATCAGGGTGATCGCGATAAGAGTAAGGAGGAACTTCAGATCACTCACTTTAATTCACTGCGGTGGAAATGGATGGGCCACCGCTGTGATTCGGCACTGCAATGGATTTTAATTTGGGTGTCAATCATCCAGTGTGCACCAAATTACGAGGGCTCGCTAACCGAGAATCCCGATGTTGACATAGCCGAGGCCACTTGCGACCGACTCAAGTAGAAAAACCGGCGATATCCAAAAGGTTAATTGAACCAGACTAGGATTGCATGGAAGGAAGTACACAAACTTGATGTGGGGTGAGGGTTGAACATTGAACTCGCGCGATGTCGGCGGTAGCGCAGAGCAGAAGTCTCGCAAGTTGTTAATAGACCGTAGGTTAGTATTTGAGGAGAACCAAGAGAGATTGACTTCAACACTGAACCACGCCAACAACGCCCGACCCGCATGGTTGACTATTTCCCCGTTGTTTCCCGTATCTCAGCTGGCCACTCGTTCTATTCGAGAGGAACATGACTTGCGCAATGTATGCTGCATGCATTGAATCGGATCTGTATCTTTTGCCCGAAATTTTGGCCCCGCACCGGCGAGAAATCTGACATTCCACATAAGACTAAGCATAATGAGGGTCCAGGTAAAGCCTGTGAGGCACGGGTTTTTGACCTCTGGACGGCGTATTTAGTGTTTTAAACATCTCCTGTCATGATTTCCAGGCCGGGGAGCATAGAGTAACGAATTGCAGGTGGCGCCGATGCGCGTCAATGACACAGCCTCCGGCGCGCCGGTCCGCGCTGATCCTACACTCGTCCAACGCACTGCAAACTGCTCGCCTGATTTTATCTCGGTTCTATCCTGCAGGGCAAGGTTCCCAGCAACCCAATGAATATGCCATGTATGTCTCATAGGGAGAGAAGGTGGTGTGTATCAGTGCAGAAGTGATCTCGCAGACTAGCACATTCTTAGCCGCGAGGTTAGTGAGCAGAGTACACCTCGGCTTGTGAAATTATCCCTGATCCGTCTAGCTTTAGAATATTTGCATTTGAGAATAATTGACTGTGTTCGCTGGTAGAACTGTACAAAGCCAACTTGAATCCCCGACCGGCATAGTTGTTCCTCATATATGTTCAATAAGTCCCCAATCATATCTGAGCACTGGATAGGTTAGGGAATTAATGTACTGTTGCTGACTGGCTAGTTGGCCACCTAAGATATTAGCACACAGGCCCGAGGACACCATAGAACAGTTTCAGTCCCTGTAGTGTTAGAATGAGGGCAGACATCCAAAGAATGGATCCAGGCAATTTCTGGGAATTTACACCACGTATGCAGAGTGTACTGAATATTTTCCCGGCGGCCGACCAAAAAAGGTAAATACGGGCTAGTTGGCCACCCGGCCAAATAGCTTGCGGACATGGAATCTGCTGGCCGTATTGCTCAAGAACGATAAAGATAGGGTCTATTCAGTTTTTTATGAAGTCAGAGACTGAATACATGCCATGGGACGGGTAAAAGATTTTGACAATGATGAAATGAGGAGGGTGGAAATCAGCGTCTTCAAATCTTTGTGTGCCGCGTGCGGGATACAGTGTCGGTAAGACCAACGCAACTTCGATGTGGACCAATGTAAGGTATTGGCACGTACTTATATGGTCAACTTGGTCTCTAGACACCAAGACCTCTCAGAAAGAATCCGAAGATCCGGGATGCCAAAATCAGGTGGTTTGGGGGTATTGCATCGCTGTAAGAAGAGAGGAGGATGAGTAGAATATTGAGGCACATACTAGAAGGAAGCTTTCGTCAACAATACTGCCTCTGCCAAGTCCCAGAGCAGTGGTGTGATCTTCCGATACGGAGGTGGACATCCAAAGCCACTCAAAGTGGGAGCCAGAACTTGGCCAGTGCTTAGCGTGGATGAGCGGAAAGGAGTCCTGCTTTTTGGTATCGTAGTTCAAAGCCCTTCATCAGGGGAGCAGAAAGAGCCCCAGGGTTCGTAGATTGAGGAAGATGTGGTCGAGAACGAGCCGTTGCGGTCCTCGGCTGGCGGCTGACGCTTACGAAATGATGGTTACACCTCTCGGCCCGCGATCCGCGCTGCCGTAACTTGCGATGAAGTGATCCCTTTCTCTCGAATGACCATCCTCAAAGATACCATTGGTTGCTCCCACACAGAACTTGGGGAAACTTTTCTTCAGGGGTCTTATATTTCACAAGTAGCCAACTAACTAGGGTGGCCAACTAAGCAGTCCGATACAGTATTGGACTGTAACTGACTTCAATCTATGAATTTTCGGCCGCGCACCAGCAAGAAAATCGGAATTCCACTGAAGACTAGCCATAACTGAACCTCGGGTTGGAGGATTTTAGGGCTGGATTTCTAGGTCCTATCCAATGCATTTAGTGTCTAAGACATCTCCCGGTATGAATTCGAAGGTGAGAGGATATTAAGTAATGAGCTAGAGGCGACGCGCCGATGCACGTCAATGACAGCCACCGGCGCGCGTCGTCAGTGCGCGTCAGTGTGCGCCTGTCGCGTCACTTTTACCAGACCCCCCGGCGCTTATCAGCGGATCAATCCGTGATTGATTTTGACCGGTTCAAGTTCACGTACACGGAGTTAAACGTATGCAAATCACTCCTGTGGTATCAAAAATCTCCGAAATCTGTTCAGAGGAAGGCAAACGGGGAATGTCCTAAAGTTTGTTCTTGTTTTCCTTTTGATCAACTGTCATCAATTATGCAAACGGCTCTAAAGGAGTCGTACCCACTTCATAACTTCGCTTAAGGTTGCGAAGTTTCGTCACTTTGATGGAAAGTTGTGAAACCTCGTCACATTGGCGAGTTTCCAGGAAAGTTCGTGAGATGTACAACCCATACAAATCAAACACATCAATCCGGCCATCATTCTCCGCCACTCAAGTTTCTGCCAATTTTTTTCATATAGATACCTTGCTAACCCTAACCACCAACCACCAACCCTAACCACTAACCTCTATTCACTAACCCTAACCAGCTAACCCCAATCACTAACCTCTAACCACTAACCCAAACCTAACCGGCCCATCTCGGCAAGCTGTCGATACGCATCACCCCGTGATGTGCCGAGGAGTCGCCGCTTGACAAGTCCGGAATACTAACTCACGAACTTTCAGAGAAAGCTATCAAAATCACGAGCTTTCACGGATTCCCATCAAAGTTACAAAGTTTCGCAAAACTAAGCGAAGTTACGAAGTCACGAAAATGGCGCGGACTCGGCTCTAAAGTAGTTTTAAAACCTTTTGTTAGGGTATTCATTTTGTTTACGGCCGACCGTAAACCTAAACTAAACAGTTGAAGCCTTAGCCGCATCAGCTCGGTTATAATTCGGCGCCGGTGCCGAGGAGCGCGAGGGAGCGCGGTTGCTTCTGACCACAATGGTCGTCTCGGATTCTACGACCTCTGGGGAGTCCCTCCTGTCTCTTTCGTGGCGTCGGTCCATCTGTCCGGGCCCTTGGGAATTCATCCCACAGTCTTGCTTTTATCGTTGGGTCGGTTCCTAAAAGCGTGCTGCGATCGCTTAGGGGTGCTGGCCGAAACCGTATTAGACGGTTGTACCATCGGCGTAATTCGGCCGCCGTCCCGTCCCGTCGGGAGCTCCTGCTTGACGTACGGTTTCAGCCGTACCGTCTACCGTAATACCCGTCAAAAAGACGGCCGAAGACGGCGACGGTACGGCATGTACGGCTCTCCATAAAGTGGTTCAAAGGGGCAGTCAACGGCCAAAGGGGTCAAAATTCAAACCCCGCAAATCAGATCCGCGCCAATGCCGACATCAGCATTCTTACTCTTGACCATCATATCGCCCCGTCCCATGTCTCAATGAGCTCCAATGCACCTAGAATTCTTGGCGGATCCTCAAGCTTTGTTGGGGTTTCTGCTTCAAGGTATTCAATCCTTGAGTTCACGCAATATTCGGTTAAATCAGTATAAGATTTACACAATGCCCGTGAGAGTGGGTGGTACAAGCTCGTAAGGTCATGTGGTCTTTTCTTACTGTATTTATACTGTCTATCCGAGTCACTCTGAGTCACATGATATATATTCCACACTGTTCTGTACTGTTCTTGAGCACTCTCTCTCATTCTGTATGATTCACAGTGAGTCGCGTACTTGCCCGAGATATCCCCGAGCCTCGGTCATGTGCCCGAGTGCTCATACCCAATAAGCTTCATGATATTGTACCTCTGGGCCTTGAATGCCGTCTATACCTCCTCACACAACACGCAAAGTATTGTACTTCTCTCCAAGACCAAAAAAAAATTTAAAGATCCCACCATTTCGGGCCTTCGCCGCATAGTTCCTCCAGTTCCCGATTTTCCCGACACGCGTTATGTGGATGGCGAAAAAATCACGGTTCCGCTGACTGGAATCACTTCCCAGGCTGTTTTTTGAACTTTTTAGTGTCGGCTACGAGGACATCTAAGTTGAGCATTTTCTCTTGCGGTAGATATACCATTTCCGTCCGCCACGCTAGCTTGAAACCTGACACCATCAGAACATTGATGATCGTCAAACAATGCCTCCGGCTGGCGCGTCTAGCTGTTCAGGAGATGATTGGTAGTACTTAGCCCTCATTTGGGATACTTTAGAGAACTTTTTTTTTTTTTTTTTTGACCTCCCGTATGCGCGTAACGGCCGCATGTGTGACCGTACCGTACCGTCGGAGCTTCTGAGATTTTGATTACGGTACGAGTTACGGCCTGGTTCGTCGCACTTTCGGCCGTCAAAATGATGGCCATCTCCGTATACGGGACGGTCAGCAGCCCTACGATCGCTGTACCGCTCCTCACTCAAGTCGAATTCTGGAAAGACTCTGTTCTGCTCTTTTTTTGCGACTTAAGAGCCATCTGACATTCTTCTGCGTTATTATTTCTTCGCTGGACCGTACCTATCTGAGTACCAGGGGGATGCGAATGCATTCAACTCCTCATTCGCCAATTGGCTCTCTGAGTCGCACTCGTGGGCGTTAATTTATCTCAAAGGCTCCGTTCTAGATGCACCGCGGCAACCGTTTTCTCGTCGCAAGCGAGTCCCGTCTTCTGCAACTCAAACAACGCAATAATCTGGGCGATACACGGATTTCTTAGCATCTCAAGCAAATGGAAATCGCCACGACTCAGACACTCCATCCAATATCTCCGTTCTCAAATCTAAAACTATCGTATCATGCTGTGAAACAATTTGAGAGAGAGTGTTCTGCATCTCTCTTTGTCATTTCCTCTGGACGAGCGCGGAGCCATGCCAAGTAACAATATGTACCATCAGTCTCCCATCTGGCCCACGATGCTTCCTGTGTGCGTATATGCTTCCTGTCTAGGCCAGAACGCACGACTGAGACAACTACGGCCTACTGTGTCAGACTCTTGGAAGGATAATTTCAAGAAGGCGAAAATGGTATGGGGATGCACTCAGCATCTGATAGATCAATTAAGAGCCTCAGTGATATCCTAGGGCATTTGAGACCCCAGGAATTCAACAGTTCAACATGCATACATGAATTACATAATAGTGTCCTTGATTTGGCTCCCAAAAATGTTTAAACCCCTTGAATAACCTCCAGAAACATTACTAACTAGCCCATAAATTTCCCCCAAGATGGGTCAGATATACCACATAAGACCAGCGCGGCCGAAAACGTGTGTTATTTAGTTATGCTTTGATGGTAAAAATGATGTCGGCGGTGCGGTTCGAACCCGTGACCTCGCGCTGCCCACCTTGAACTGAATTCTTTTTTTTTCGGGTGGAGGACATTATTTTTACAAATTGCAATAAAGTAACATTAAATAAAAATTGTTACAGACTACGTCGAGATCTGCGACTACACAAAAAAATTGAACCAGCCAAGCATAACCACCATGAGAAAGTTACACGTGTCCACGACAGATTTTGGCGGCTATTCAAACAGAACGTGAGGTAAACAGCTGGACAATGGCCAGTTTTGGGTAGGCATCTAGATGGGATATACCCAATTGCAACCGGCCCTGAATTAAGTTGACATAGAGACTCTGGAAGGGCCGAGGGCCGAGGGAAATCTGCTGAGACCAAACAGATGGACACAGCCACATGGACTTCAAGGCAAACCAGAAGCTACAGGTCGATTTAGACACTGAAAATTGTTTGGAAGCTAGAATAAAACATTACTAAAATGATGTGCTCAAAAGAACTGCTCGAATATGCAAGAAAGGTAAAGTTAATAAATTGTAAAAAAGAAAGACACCTGGCAAGACTCGAACGCGGCCCACGATTGCGACCAAATTACAAAGCATGAACACTGCCACTATATTTTAACAAAATTTGAAGTGAATTTAAAGGACAGCCACTATTATGCATTCAACACAGCCACTAAATACCATAGCACAGCCCCTGTTTTGCATTGCAATCTTGAGCTGGGACACTTTTCACCGAGACCTGAAAAACCTCATATCAATTGATTAAATAACGATTACCTTAAGTACTCGTAATTACTGCACGGTTGATTTATCTACCCAGGCGTGCCGTTTCCTTCTAAATTAAATGTGGCACACGACGTCAATTGACGGTCGCTGAGTCGGCACCGGTACATTCGCCGTCATCTCACTCTGTTCTTGCCCCTCGTCCAGACGCTGCTCCCACCCCTCGAGGGTTGTGCCCAGCGTGGGGATGGTGGAAATCTCCCCCATCCGTGTCCTGTATCGCCGCACATAATCCTTCTCGCGTTCGTCGGCTTCGCAGGAAGTCCCTTCTGGCGGCATGTCGACTACAGAGGATAGACACAGTGCACTCCGACCCAGATCGTGCAACTGCGTTGTGGACTCGTTCTCGGGGTGACGCAGTGCGCGTAATGCACGGATGAACGACTGAATATTGGTGCAGTGAGCGGCAAGCAGACAAAGAGGAACACAACTGGAAAAGGAGGAGTGACAAGAGTGAAAAAATGAAAACGTACCGGATCTGTAACGGCGAGCAATCCGTAGATGAGGGGCCGCCCGGCGTAGATTGCAAGGTCTGGGTGGAGATAAGTGATCCACACTGATATATGCGCAACATAAAACATACCTGCGAGGTTCAGTCTAGACGTCTATGCACGTTTACAATGAGGTTTGAATAGGAATGTCAAGGTGTAGGGAGCAGACATACGAGTTCCGTAGACCCGAGGTGCTTCCTCGCATAGTTCCGGGACTCATACAAGTCTATCGCGGCCGCGGAGATGTTGAGCACGCATGAAACGATTGGGTACAAGCCTGTGCGCGCATGTATATATGATTAGTGTGGTACTTATTTTTGTCGTTTGACTCACCTACGCGTAGGATGATATTGCGAAACGTCAGAATCGTTAAACCTGGGCGGTGGGACGCCTCTGACGAATCAGTGGTCTGGGGCCGGCTGTCTGCGTGCGAGCGCCGCGTTTCTAGCTATCGGTGTGCGATCAGCATTGCCAGCGGAGTAATCAACCGGAGGGGCAAAGGCACACCATGTATGAGAGCAGATAGCCAACGATGACGAGAAAGGCCGCGACCTCCCCCGCGGAAAAAAGTACGATCCAGAAAGTTTGAGTGCCGATCAGCCAGCGCAGCATAGCCTCTGGGTCCGTGCTGCGGTACCAACATGTCTCGTTCACCGCGTCCCATCTGCCGGAAAGCGCGTTTAAAATTTATATGGCTTCCGGGAATTACTAGATACATGCCCGAGGTTGCCGGATGCGTATGGGGCGAGGTTGACAATTAAACAGGTGAAAGTGATCCCGAGAACATAGTATTTTTCCATCTTTTGGCCGTTAACCCTGAGCGCGAGTACTAAGCTGGCGAGGGTTCAGGATCCAAAAAACAAAGATGTGTGAATGCGCCCACGGAAGATTGATCGCTATGCAGAGGAAGATGCCGGCAGAAAACATGAGACTTAGCTTTGGTGAGTGAGCGGGTTGCTGAAATGAGGAAAGGGGGGGCGGGGGGGAAGAGCGTACATTCGTTAAGAAAGTCAGGAGGCCGCATTGCCATTGCCAGCCAGGACGCACGTTCAAGCTGCTCACAGGAAATGTGACGCAGAAAACGAGGCTGGGATGCGTCAGTTGAGCCATTTGAGGCGCAGAAGTAGAACCTACTGTGCCATCAGAGCGTATGTGAGCAGGCGGAAACTTACGCGGTCCACATATCGTCGCGAAACTGGATTCCACGCAGCGTATTTGAACAAAGCCAGCAGGACCACCGTCAGCCCGAACCCAGGAGTCATCAGTCCCACGATGACTCTTGTACTGGAAAGAGTGGTTTGTAAGTGTTCGGTCAAGCGGAAAGCATAGTAACTGCGTACAGGATTTGCGTGTCGGGGGACCATGATCTAAGCTTCAGTGTGTGCGACATGGTGGAGGAAAAGGTGTCCACACAGGAGTTTTACCCGATTCAAAAGATAAAGCATCCATTTGAACTGTTGTAAGCCTAAGGCGGGGGCCGAAAAGGTGCTGGCATTTTTTAGACAGGATGTCGTGTGTTCCTGGTAACTTGGAGCGCGGATAATCTCCGGTCGCACCTTGCCTAGCCTAACAACAGCCCCGTTTGGAAGGTGCCGTTGGTATTATTTTTTAGAGGCTTGGTTTGGCTTAGAAGCCCGGGCTTGGGCTTGGCCTAAGCGGGCTTTGTCTTCACTTTCCTCAAGCCAAAGCCCAAGCCATCGGGGAGGGCTTGGCTTGGTTTGGCTTTGACTTCAGCCGGGGCTTGCTAGATACTTTTTCTTTTTCTCAGGGCAGAAATTGCGTTCGAGATGGTGTTCTATAGGATCGTTCACATTAGCCCTTTTTGACGCCCTTTTTGCACTGTTTTTGCGCCCAGGGCTGCACGCCGTGCCCGTCGCGCCGGCTCTACGGGTCCGTGTGACGGCTAGCCGGCCCGTTCCGTCGAGGGTTTCAGAATTCTTTTGGCGGGACGGCAACGGAACGGTTTTACAAGCCGACGGCTGGCGACGGACAACGGGCTGTTGAGCTAAAGGTGGCCGCGAGAACAAATATAACTCACTGGGGAGAACTAAACCAAATGGAGAGAAAACAAGGCACCAGGAGAGAAAAGACAAGGTCACAACAAATGAAACAGCGGGTACCTAGGTGGCGGCGTTGGTGACAGTCAATGATGGACTCAAATTCCAACGCAGACCAGCGTAAAAAAGGTTCAACCGAGCGAATTTGGGGCATGAAATCGGTCGGTGATCATCGCGGCTATCTAAATTTTAGCGAAATTCCGTTTGGGGAATGGCGCGGCTTGCCCCCGTCCTCCTGGATCCTGATGCGCCAGCCTCTCCCCGACGCATTCAGTCCTCCATGACCTCAACAGAGGCGACCGTACTTTTTAAGCCACACCGCTGTTCATCAACTCCTCAGCGGGCAACATTGAATGCACTCGGTGACCGCGTCACAGCGCGTCAATATGCTCAGCAATTATTTCACCCGACCCTGGTTCCTGCGTCAGCGGACAACACCCTCGATTCTCGTGTCACAGCGCATCAATATGCTCAGCAAATAGCTCGCCCGACCCTAGTTCCAGTTAATTACTGTGCGTTTTTCTGCGCACCGGTGCTTGAGTTCTCGGCACCCCGGACTCCTGTATGAAATCTGGGGAGGCTAATGAGTGAAAGGACCCCGTGGGACCTGCAAACGGGCCACTGACAAGCTTACTGAGTCTCTCGCCGCCCAAAAGGCCGACGACGACGGTAATCCATTTGTCGCTGGCTCATTTCGCTCGCGGCAGAACCGGCAACTTCCGCTCACCGTCGACGGCCGTCCCGTCGCCTGTCCCGTGCTGTAGAATTCTTATTGACTCACATGACGGACCGCTCAGCGACGGGCCGTGCCCCATCAGGAAAGACTGTCTGGGAATTAGTTCCCCGGTTAAATATGTTGCGACAAATAGCTCGCTGTAGCTCACCGCAGCTACTATGTAGCTCAAATGTAGCTCCAGTAGCTCCCGTAGTCTCTGTAGTCGTGGGCCAACCATATGTAGCACATCATTGATCCCCGTGCTTGATATGGAGGCCAATATCTTCACGTGCCAAGACCACACAGGACTAGCCATTAGAGCATAAATGGCATCGATATATGAACCCAAAGACAATACTGGCAGGTCAATTCGCCCCTCAAAAGTACGTGGCGGATTCAGCTCGCTTCCTACAATTCATCAAGTGTGGTTGAAGCTTTCGGGAGCAACGGACTCTTTCTACGGGCCATGTGTTTGGAGGCGTGTGTTGGGCAACCAGGGCAAGCGATGATTTCCAACAAGGCGAGGATGACGAGGATGAAAATTCGACCAAGTCGGCAGCCGAATAGCCGACATCAAGATCATGATGTCCACGCGGAAAGACACGTGAGCGCGAAATGGTTCGTTTTGATGGTGCAGCAGGTTCCTCCCCAGCCGCGGTTTCGAGGATAACAATCTTAATGGCAGTATTATAAGCGGATATAGAGATAATTGAATATTTCTCGACGTGTGACAAAAGCGTTATTATGTGACAAGAAAGTTGAGGGTTATCCTCTCCACGGCGGCTGGCAGATAGCATATACAAATAACATAGCCACAATTCCTGAGAATCCTCGAGAAAATCAAGTATGGCCTCAGTCAATGCTTATAATATTGTAATTGGGCTTCCTACTGCATCCTGGACCATATAAGAAGCCTAAATGGATCCTCTAGCTTTATGGCACCAGGATTCAGGCAAACCAGCACAAAATCACAGGTTTTGGCTGTATTCACCACAGCAAGTCCGAAATATTGCCCATCTGCTTCCGGTATTTGAGCCAGAGACTGAGACTAGGGTATTTGACCCCTCTGGTTGGACAAACTATTTTATATGTAATGTTGAATGGGTCCACTCCTTTTCTCGGTGATTTCTCCAAAATTGTGGCTATGTTGTTTGTATATGTTATCCGCCAGCCGCCGTGGAGAGGATAACCCAAACTTTTTGTCACTAGTAACATCACGCATAACACAGTCCGAAATTCCCGGTCAGTCTATTTTCTTATTCCACTTGTAATACCACTACTGAGATTGTTATCCTCGAAACCGTGGCTGGGAAGGAACCTGATGGTGCAGACCTTTCTTCCCTCCCCCATCTTTGCTGCCTGTACGCCTCCTTCTCCGCAAGCTCCTTCCCTCTTTCCCGTCCTCGCATCCAGCTAGAAACTCCTCAAGGGATGGAGCTGCTTCCAATATACCAAGCATGACCTCTTGAGCTCTGCGACCACTTGTCGACAGTGCCAGCGACCGCTTATCTGCCCTCTCATCTGCCCTCTCACATCCAACGGCCTCGCCATCTAGCATCTGGGCATCTTTCCTACCTCAAAGCTGGCTCAAAGCTTCCCTTCAAGCTCCACTATTGAGCCCCCCAACATCACCGTCAATATCCGGGAACCTCTTCAAGATATTCATGGCTGAACTTCAAGTTCTCAAGTCTCAAGGCTCAAGATGTTCCAAGACGTCGTACTCCACTCCTGATCTTCCATGAAGCCCCGGCTCTTATTCTATGGCTGGGTTCGCTCAGTTTATTAGTCCGGTGTCGGCGGTCGCGTTGTGTTCGTCGCCTGCGAGGCCCGGGACAGCAGGTGCGCTGGTTGACATTTTCTTTGCTTCCTCAGATTTCCATCACAATTCTTCAGTATACCGGTGCCTAACTTCTATTTCAACGTGTACATTCTATTTGCGCTGGAGTATTCATCAGTATGTCCTCCGTTCTTACTTTTTATTGCCTCGCTGACACTGCTTGAGTGGGCACGGTGAAAGTGACGCCACTGCCGCCACCCTGCCGCCAACTGCCGCCACCCGAAAGGCTGCCGCCAACTTGTTGCTGCCATCGTGGCGCACGGTGGCGGCACTTTGTGTCACGTCACCCATAGTTTGCCGCCGCGGTGCAATTCCACACTCTGAGCTGATACACCTACCCTGCCTGAAAATTCAGTCTATCGTGGATATTCTCGGGTTCAACAGACAAATTCAACAAGCTCAACAGCTATATTAATATGTTTTACTCTGCGGGTTTCCCTTGCTTCCCGTTTTTAAGCCTCCCACTTCTCCGAACGTTTGGTGGTGTGGCAGGAGCCTGCCATTTTTTGCCCCGCTTCGCTGCTTTCGTGCGGTTCGGGTAATCATCGAACACGTCAGGGCCCTCCCTCCTTCGCTTCTCCCCCCGTTGCACTGTACCTCCCTGGGGAAGATCCTCGACGGATAAAATGGCACGGCCGTCGTGTCGAATAGGCCTAGATGCAGGTCGCGGGATCGTCTCTGGGATTGGGTCCCAAGGAGGAACATAGAAGGTGATGTCGGAATTGTCGTCGTACACTGTATGTTCCGCATTGAATCTCTCTTTTCATGCGATCATTTGCGGCAGCGACATCTGAGCATCCCTAGCAACGGGAATAGGGTCGACGGAGAGCCACATGGCTTCAATGGCGCGGAGCGCCCGTGGCGGCGAGGGGGTGAGATGGCCAGCCTGTATCCGGGAGAAACTTTCCCCGTTCAAATCCCAGTTTTCACCGAGCGTGTGTTGGATTGCGAGCAGCTGAAGGAATACCGATCCAGGTCCCCAGATTTTCTGGTTGGCCTTGTTGTCCGAACTCATCAAAGGATGTTCCGCCAGCGCTGCTAGGGGTTGAGCCATCATAGCCTCCAGCGCCGGACTCGGGTCAAACGAGCATGCCTTCATCCACGCGATAGAGCGTTTCGTACTCCATGGCGTGTTCTGGAAGAAATCGTGGAAGCTCCGGATGACATGCTTCGAAGTGTCCATGAGGAGAAGTATTTCGGCGATGCTGGGGATTGCAAGGTAAAACAGTTGTGAAAGCTTAGGGTGGAAGCTCGCCACATCCTCTGGTACAGGCTCGAAGCATTTCGGGAGCCGAACAGACCCAATCTAGCCCAAAATATTGGGAGCGATGCGAAACACAGGAAATAAACCGCACCTGGTTTTCGTGTAAGCGCCAGACAAACTCAAGACGCTCCCAATCAGCGATGGAGCGGTAGAAGGACAGCTCAGCAGGTTCCTCCGCTGGCCAAACAATTGACGAGAGCCATCTGAATTTATACTCCTTCCCGAACCGGGATTTATCCCAGTCAAGGAACTCTGCGGGCAGCCACTTTGTCGCGTCAACCCAATCATCGACCTCCGGGAGTATATGTATCGTCTCCGGAGATTTAAGGAGGCTGAAAATTCAATATTAGCAATGAAGCGGGAGGAAGATTGATAGACATAGGCGTACTCTGGGTCGCAAGTTGGTGTTCGCCGGCCTGCCATGCACACGATGCACAGGAAGCGGAACTTGGGATCATGCCAACTCAATTCGGACTCGGCGTCTGAATCTGGATCGGACTCGTGATATGCCAACGGTTTGACGCAGGCCGTATGCGACCAAAATCCGCATTTATAGCACTTGACAGTGTCCCAGTCGCTCTCCGCAGGACCACTCGCATCACAGGGATGGCAGCGAATTCTACGTCCTATATTAATCAATTAGCTTCCCCGCCCTTCGCAGCTCCCAGAATATTGAACCGCGTACCATCTGAAGCAGTCGGCGAAATCATTGTGATTGGGGGGATGCTGTGGGCGCGTTTATTCGCCGCGGCTGTCTTTGGAGGCGGCGAAGGGGAGTGTTCCGATGAGGATGCAGTCGGACTTGGGCTCTGGTCCGCAGCTGGGGCCATCGGTGCATGCCAGACCTTCTGCGCCGTTTTCCTCGGGGATTTTTGTGGAAGGATTACCCTGTAGTCGCGGATTGATGAGCCGTGGGGAAGCCAAACCCAGCGCTCGCCGTCTGGTATTATCTCGAGATTCTGGCGCTGAAGCTCGCAGGAAGAAGGAATGCCGGTTTCGCTGGTGCTGAGCGTCTCGAAGTGAATCCCAAATTTCTTCGTCGCAGATTCCATCTGCTATTTCCGAAAAAAAAAATTGGGCGTCCTCCCCGCCATCCAGATGATAGACGACAGCGTGTAGCAGATAGCCATCTGGAACGTCCTGTAGCTTGCCCGTGGGGCCCGTGAGAAGACCTTTGAGAGCGCTCGAAGGGCGGAGTGTGGCATATCCCTCGTTCTTCATACCATCGTGGTCGAAGATCCGAGTTTTCGCGCCTTCCAGTGTTGAATAGCGATAAGTAAAATGGGAAGCCTGGGTGTTGCAATACACATGACTGGCGATGCTGTACTTGACACCACGCGCGGATGCTGGAGAATTGTTTGGAAATGGATGAAGGGAGTTGGGAACGTCCCAATGATCGCTGGAATCGATGTCGCCCATCTCTATCTCAATGATCAGAACAATAGGGATGTTTAGGATTATCTCGTTGAGATGCGCGTTGCCTTCGCAAAACAGTTCACCGTCGCGGGCGTGCCAGCAACCGGCCAACGGTTCGGGCTTTGTAACCCGAATGAGATCTGTGAACCATTGGCGCATGTTACCCTTGTACTTCTGGCAAAGGTCCGGAGAAAGCTGACAATACTTCCGCAGCTTGATGTACTCGAGTTGGTGGTGGTCGCCCTCCGGTCCGGAGCAGCTCCTGAGAGTGAGCGTGAACATACGGAAGTAGCATTCGGCACGTTCGACAGCAGGAAGTACCGGCCCCGAGTTGTCAAAGCGGATTCCTGTGGCGGACGAAATATGATATAGCCAACCCTTTTAGGACGTGTCAGAGGAAGAATTCGAGTAGGAAATTAAAAGCTCACGAATATGGTTTGCAAATCGTGCATGGACTTGACCTCACTGCGAGGGACATCCATCAGGATTTTTCGAAAGCCGTCCCGCTGTTGCTCAGTACAGCGCACCCTCTCTCTTCGAACGCGCAAATACCACTGTTCTGCATGCGAGTGTACATCATTTGTCGAAGGTGAAAGAGGGGATTGTCGTTGGGAAGCGCCGAGAAAATCGGATCCATGGTTTGGGAGTAGTCGCGGGAGACGGCCGAAAATAGGGGTTGAGGCTTGAGTCCAGCCAGCATGAGTTGGCCTTCCAACGGTAGCCCTTCTCGTAAGTTTCAATCGGGACTTTGGGCTTTCGACACCCCAGCAAGGCCCTGCCGGTATCTGGGGGACGGCCATTGTTCTTGGTGGACACTCGCTGATTCCCCGGTGTGCGGGAGAACTTCGTACGACCGTGGAGGTTTGCAGTCACCTTCCAGTGTTGGCGCTCCGTCCCGTAATGAATCTTGATTCCCTCTAAAATAGATTAGTTCAAGGAATGTCGAAGGTAAAATAAAACTCACGCTTCTTCGCATCGAATTGGACCCGATAATAGTCCGCAAACTTAACTAGTGCTTCAAACCCTCCAAGAGCGCTAGCAATTTTCCCAGAGCGGCGTAGAGCTTCCAGTGCATTGCCTCCTCGGCATTGGTGGTGTCTGGGATAGACTTCCAGAGCGCCAATTTCATGACACGGAAGCTCGGAAAGAGCATACAGGCGTGAGCGGGAAGCATCCACCAACGAATCCAGGTTTCAGCTTTCGGAAAGGCTTCGATAAATTCGTTGGCATGTGCTGTGAACTCATCGATGGTGTTGCATTTGAGTAGCCGTTTCGCGTACGAAAACATCGCGTTGAGAGGGATCGACCACCCCCCTGATCTTCTTGACTCGAGTGATCTGGTTCCGAAAATGCTGTGCGCATCCCTTCAGCAATTTCGGAGCCGTTTCTAGAAGCTCTTGGACATCGCGCTGCGTAGGAGCTCGGAGAGTCCAGAAGTCGACGAACGCGAGAATGAATCCGTTGCGTTCGGCAGTACTGAAGTCGAGCACCTATAATTTGGATCAGCCCACATCGCCAACATGAAACGGTAAAAAAATACATTGGCGAAAAGTTCGTCTGTGAGCTCGATGTTTCGCGCGTCGGACTCTTCTGCGATACTGAGAAAGAGTTCGCAGAAATGAATCCGATAATGGTCGGCAGTTCCTCCGTTCGAGTAGCTGATCAACGTGGGGACCCAGCACTTGAGATGGACGGGCTCGTAAGTTGAGCTCACAATGAGAATACTATTCCTCTCCCGCCAGAACCCGTGGGCAGCGTCCGAAACGATTCCGTTCACGGCGTCCTCTTCGACGCAGATGGATTTAATGAGACGGGAGGCCATGAATGCGGTTTGCACGACGATGACGGCGACTTTATTCAACTGCGATGTGCGAACGAAGCCCGGGTTCGCACTCTCGAATTTGGCGAATTGATGAAGTTGTCGCCGCCGTAGCCCCCTGGACCTTTGAGAACCTTTCGGCGCTCGTACTTGATCCTATCTGCATTGACGAGTACCGGAGATATGTCCGCCACGGAAGCCCCCGGGCCGTTGGCGCCTGGTCGCCCCACTAGAAGCGGCAGAGCGCCAGTCCTCGGGTGGTCCTGCACTATTTGGGCAAACTCTTCCCGCTCTGTCTTTGCGAGATGCAGACGCACGGTCGGGCGAGAATGGTGATGTACGCCGCCGTTTTGATAGTAGATGCCGTCTTTGAAAGTGTGGAGAGTGGAGAGGACGTCGCAGGAATAATGAACAAGGTTAGCTCCGCAAAGGCAGGGCTGTGCAAGCTGTCTCTCCAGACCTGCACGTCGAGTCTGGGGGCGGGTTACGATTGTGCATTCATCACCTTCGCATTCGATAACACCTTGACATTTCCGTCGTGTGAGCTTTCCACCTTGCCAGGTATCGGCCTGGGTGGAGCCTCCTCGACCACCCAAAGACTGGGATGCCCAATGCACCCGGAGATTATCGTGTTGCTCCACAAACGAGATTGGGAATAGGGCCTTGAAGTCGCCGTCGGGCCATCCATCCCACTCAATGTCCACGGGCTCCTCCGCGACTGAGGGCGACTCCGACTTGGCTCGCTTTCGAGTTATTTTGGATCTCCCTTTTGAGGCAGCCGTGGCCGCTGGTGGGCGGAGAATTGGTGCTGTTTGCGTGCCGTAGGGGTGGGATCGTTGCGGAATCTTCTGAGTGCGCTGTACGAGGGATGCTTTACTGTCACGGACTCGCGCTGTAACAATACAGAGTCAGTTTCAGAGAATAAAAGGCCTGCAATGACGCACCATTTTCCTGCTTCACTCGACTGTCGCCCGATTTTAGAGCCTTTGCCTGCACGAAAAAAGCGACTAGTGTCCCAGTGTGGTCGTAGGATGGTACCGCTTGTGCAGGAAGTGCATCTAATTCATCTAGGATGCCATTAACATGAGTAGCGGGTGGAGCCGCACAGACGCACAAATGGGCACATTAATATTTGGTTCGGACGGCGTGAACCATCCAGTCCAAGCACGCTTAAGTCGCTCCTTGAGACATTCAGCTCCAGCACAGTGCTTCATGGTCAATCTTACCAGCATTTTCGACACTTGGTCGTGTCGTCAAGGTGCGGAGCAAAGAGAGACAGGGGCATGGAATTTGTCCTGGCACCGGCTACCGCCGAAATTATCTAATCACTCGCTAGTTGATCCGTCTCGGAGTCACTTGCATCCGGATCCTGACGCATTTCCCATTCCTCGGTATCCAGAGTCAGACCTGTTTCTAGCAACATAATGATCAGATGTATGCGGAGAAATGAATCTTGGACATACCACCGGAGTCCTCAACGATACTTGCCCATTCTGCCGGCGGAATATCATGAGCCTGGGAGCCAGAACTTGGCGGCGTCTAAGTAGTTTCTGGTATCAATCGTCGCATATGAAACAATCTGAGAATTATTCACCTCCGCTGGAATCAATGCAGATAGCTTGATAGGGTACTTGGGCACATAATCAACCGTTACAAGTGTTCCGTCGGGGCGGTAGACAGAGGAATGGGTGAACACGGAGTGGGTGTGAAGTCCTCCGTGCATGAAGAAGCCACCGCCGGCAAAGTGAAAGAGTGACGACTCAATCCCACATGAAATAAGAGTGAGAGTCTCATCGCAAATGATACAGGTCTGCTGCAACTGCCTGTGGCGGTCAACGGCTCCTCTGGCTGGTGCAAGTTGCATAGAGCAATTTTTCCCGTGACATGCAATGGCACCCAGACACCGTCGACGTGTTTCCTTGCCCTTCTCCCATTTTAGAGCCTTTGCAGATCCTCGATTTCGTACCGCTTCCAGGATCCAGTTTGCCGCAAGCCCGTCTGTATCTGCCAGTTCTTGATGCGAGAACAAATACTGGAATTTTCCGTTTGGCCAGCAGGTCCAGACCGATGGCGTGCCAATTTGGGAGGGGAGTGTGGGTGTATGACTTGAGTCTGTGGGCATTGCTTCTCCCCGTCAGACTTGCTGAAATGATCATAAAATATGCCGCACTTCGCTGAATAGGGGGTAATTTCTCAATCGGAGACGCATTCTTGAGTTTTCCTGCAACAGGTGCCGCTGGCGTAACTTGCGAGATCCGGCGAGCGGTGGAAGGAACCCTGACCATGCCAATCAGCTGTCCTAAGAAAAGCGAAATTGATTTAGCATGGGAGAAGGGCTTCGAGGCAATAATGCGAGCCTTGGTGATTGAAGTACGGGACCAAATCATGACCGTGAGGCCGAATGACACAGGTGTGAAGCCAGCGCATTAGCGATAGAAGTCGTCCAAGGTTACTAGCAGACAGACACAGGATAAGAGCGATGTAAATCCAGTCGATCATGGTGGTTAATGACAGCGCGCGACAAAGAAGACCCAAACAACACCAATCTTAACCATTGCGCAAATTAGGGGCTCGATCTCATATCAGCTGAATTCTTACGCAGCTTCATATCTATCAATAATCTATCCTGAGTCTCACCTAGCTTTATACATGAATTATTGCCACTGCTAATCCAGCAAAACAATCTGCGACACTTGGTGGTCATCAACAATTGAAACAACGGTTGGCCACGATCAGTGACATTGGATTTTTAGTGCAACACATCCAGTTCTAATACCAGTTACAGTGGCCTAAAGTAAACAATATGATGCATGTGCCCAACCTAAGTGCCGCCACCCAAAGTGTGCCGCCAACTTCATCATCACGCCGCCACCATGTCACACTGCCGCCACCCTTGCCGCCGCAAAAATCCGGAGTAGCGCCACCCGTGCCACCCCAGAATCTCGACTGACGCCACCCACGACGCCAACCCTGCCGCCAGCTGCCGCCAACAGTATTGCCGCCGCCGCCACATTATTGCCGCCAGATTGAAAATTTTGCCGCCAACCAACAATCTTGCCGCCACTATCTTAATAAAATCACGCTTTGACTCAGCTTCCAACCACCAATGAGCATGTGTCAGTACCTAGAGTAACCAATGATGCTACATCCATACCAATAGATTCGTCTCGCATGCAAGGGTGGCGTATGAAGACCTGCCGCCAACCCTCTGCCGCCACCCTGTCGCCAACCGGCGGCAGTGGCGGCACTGGCGGCAAAATCCGTTTGCCCTGCTTGAGTTCTTGCTGTGATCTGCGGCGATTTTGGATAACGGATTACGCCGTCACGCGGCCCGACTTCGAGCCTGTGGGATGGAGTTTGTACTCGACACAGTGTTGTTTACTTATGCAGCCCCACAAATGGATTTGTGAATAGTGGTGGGGTGCAAATGACCTACAGTGCGCTATCTGGGGCTGTTGGAGTTTCTGCTTCAAGGTATTCAATCCTTGAGTTCACGCAATATTCGGTTCAATCAATATAAGATTTACACGATGCCCGTGAGGGCGGGTGGTACAAGCTCGTAAGGTTATGTGGTCTTTTCCTACTGTATTTATACTGTCTATCTGAGTCACTCTGAGTCATATAATAAATATTCCATACTGTTCTGTACTGTTCTTGAGCATTCTCTCTCATTCTGTATGATTCACGGTGAGTCGCGTACTTGCCCGAGATATCCCCGAGCCTCGGTCATGTGCTCGAGTGCTCATACGCCAATAGGGGCTATGTGGGATATGGTGCAACGGTGATACAGCACTACATAGACCAGGCGGGCAGCTACAGAGCACTAGTTTAGTACTACAGAGTTTTGGTGTGGAGCTATATTGTGCTATAATTTAGGGAGGTAACGACAGCACTACGGGAGCTACCTCAGCTACGTAGGACTCTGTACTCATGCCCGCGCACGCAAGCACTGTCCGTGGTGCTGCTCATGGTACTCGTCGGTCCTCGTGCTGCTCTGGTCCGTCGTATCGCGGGCGGGGGCGTGGGGGCAAGGGGGCGGAACGAGGATGCGCCTGCATGCGGGGTGGCAACGATCGTAATCGTCCCCGTCGCTGCCTTTGTACGGTGTGATGGATATTGGCACTTTTGGGTAGATAGGCAATTATTTACCTCGTGTTTTAGCCTACATGCCTCGTATTTAGTATTTATTTCTCACGGTTCAAGTCACTGCCTTTCTGACTCAGGTCCCGCAATTCCAGTGCTTGGCAGTGCAGGTTGGAGTCACTTCGAGTCAGTCTGAGTCATTTGATTGTGACTCGCTCAGTAGCTAGCAGTATATAAGAGGCTTGACCTCTGCTTGTATTGAAATCTTATCATCTTACTACTTGCAATCCAACCACCGTGAAACCTTCACTTACCGCTACCTGCGTGATACTCAACCCGGGCCGCCAGCGCTCATCTATTCTTTTTGCTTTGACAGCAGCCTTACATATTTGAACTACGACGCTAGCTCTGGTTTAAATCTAAGACTTCATTGGTGAAAGCTTGTGTGTGACTGATTATATAAAGGTTCCAGTATTTGAACCCAAATATAAGTCATATTCCCTCTTGGAAAGGTATTACATTCAGTAAGACCAATCCATTCAAGGTTATCACTTACCCTGCGATACCCATTTCTCTCACATTGGTGGACACATTGGGAACCTTTTGCTTAAACGGCCCTCACTACTTTCGCCTTCGGTCTACATTCGTCTTACGGCAACTCGATGGAGGACTTCAGATTCCATCTGCAACCCTCCCGCGCCTCCTTTGATCCAGGAGGATATAAACCATCTCTATCTCCTCGGAGTCCTCATGCACGACCTTACACCATAACTCCGTGCACTAAGCACTTCTCAACGCAACCACGGAAGATCCTGACCGTTCCTACCTCATCGACGGTCACTGGCTCATCATATGCAGTGACTTCCTCTTCAGGTTCTCCTTGTCGACGCCCCGTTTCGATTGATGTCTCAAAACCTGTGAGATCTTTCCGTGGCCCACTGCATCCCACTTCGTTCACGCCGGATGCACCAGCCTATGCAGCACATCTGCACCTCAGTGCCGCGGAGGCCAATGCCGGTATTTCCAGTGAGCCTGAAATCTGTGCTCGACACAATGCTTGTGTGCGGAAAGGGCTCCCTGCCATCAACAAGTCTAATCTTGTAGAGCCATCGTTGGTTCAGTGTGCAGTGCTGAAAACTCGATTCTCATACGAGTTGGAACTGCTTGACACTGTTCTCACTTGCGTCGAGACCCGCCCTCGCATTGGAGCACGTGCAAATGGATTCCGAGTTGATTCAAAGAAGTACAGCAATCTTCTCCGGGTCCTTACCGCTCTAAGACGCACTGCTAGAGACGGCTTCGTATTAAATGGTAGGCGGCTCCCGGTGATCCCATGTTGGGGCGACACGTACGATCTGGACGCATTCTATATGCTCACGGACTTCGAAATCCTCGCAGTTTGTTTCCGAGTCGAAGTTGAACATTTCCTCTGTCAACTCAGCAAGGTCTATGACTTCAACCGACACAAACCTATCATAGTTCCTCGGGACACTGCATTTTTAATTCGACACAGTGATTCATTCCGTCCTCGCTGGGGCAAGAGCGCACAACTGTCCAGTCAAACGCGACCTGTGTTGCTTGGTTGGGTTCCCAGCACTTCTTGTGAAACTGAGAGTGCTAGCTCCAAGTGCAAGCAAGTCATAGACAGTGCGGCAGTGCTTACAATGGGAGCAGAGCTCGTATGCAGTACAGACAACCCTGCAGCTTTCAGTTCTCCCTCTGTTGCGCACCATCTACCAAGATCTCCCACGGATTCTGTGCCAGAACCACGACACAGATCTATTCAGAATCTCGACCTTGAAGATCTGAATTCGGAGGGAGCATCCTTGGAAAGCCACTCGGCTCAGTGCAAGGATCTGGAGCCTGCCGAACCTACACAACGATGTGAAGCATGTTCCGAATCTAACAACGGCACAGCTGTACCTATTGAGGTTGGATCTCTGAATACCAAAGCTGGGATTACTCCCTGTATTCAGACATGCTCAGTGGCAGCTACTGCGCAAGTGCCGACGTCTAGCACGGTATCTGCCATACAGATCTTGAGGCTTCTTGTCCATTTATCGGACAAAGCTTGGGGTTTACCCCGCATCGGAAGAGGTACGAAAGAATCCCCTTGGTTCAAAGACTTTCCCCGGCTCCGCCTCGTTGAGGGAATTGGCTAATCCCGCCTGATCACTGTATTCATATTCTAGCGGTATTCATTAAATGCTGCTAGCATCAAGGTTCGCACTCAAAGCGTGAGATGCGTGCAACAAGGTGCATTTTTCTGATTTTCATCGACCGGATTTCCTGTCTTCACATATTCTATTTCCCTGATCCTCATCGCGCAGTCCATCGTTTGGTCACCTCCTGATTCGAGACATGTAGGCTGGGGGGGCTATTTGATGGATATTGGCACTTTTGGGTAGATAGGCAATTATTTACCTCGTGTTTTAGCCTACATGCCTCGTATTTAGTATTTATTTCTCACGGTTCAAGTCACTGCCTTTCTGACTCAGGTCCCGCAATTCCAGTGCTTGGCAGTGCAGGTTGGAGTCACTTCGAGTCAGTCTGAGTCATTTGATTGTGACTCACTCAGTAGCTAGCAGTATATAAGAGGATTTACCTCTGCTTGTAGAAAATCTTATCATCTTACTACTTGCAATCCAACCACCGTGAAACCTTCACTTACCGCTACCTGCGTGATACTCAACCCGGGCCGCCAGCGCTCATCTATTCTTTTTGCTTTGACAGCAGCCTTACATATTTGAACTACGACGCTAGCTCTGGTTTAAATCTAAGACTTCATTGGTGAAAGCTTGTGTGTGACTGATTATATAAAGGTTCCAGTATTTGAACCCAAATATAAGTCATATTCCCTCTTGGAAAGGTATTACATTCAGTAAGACCAATCCATTCAAGGTTATCGCTTACCCCGCGATACCCATTTCTCTTACATACGGTGGAAGTGGCGGACGAGTTCGCCCTCGCACAGGACCTCACAGGACCTCCGGTGTGCATACCGTCTTCCTACCCACGCCAGATCCTCCCCACCCTCCTTCCCCAGCACAGACGGACGCGCGAGCAGGCAGGGGGTCGTTCCTCCACGGACGATAGCATTGATCGCGGCGCGCGCTGTGGCGCTGGGTTAGCGAAATTTGAAGGGGAGTCGAGGATGATGAGGCGCAGGGCGAATCCGGACGGACGCCTCGCTGTGGGTGTAGCTGTAGCATATGCCCGAATGTAGGAGAGATGAGCGTGTAGCCAGGCCGCGGACAATGGAGGTGCTCATGGATCGTAGCGGATCGGGGCTCGGCATACACAAGCAGCGGGTAGATCTCGTACGCGAGGACGTGGATATCGGGAACGGTGCAGTGGCGCGCAAGGAGGGCATTGATCTATACGGTCTACACGGTCAGCGGATATCGCGCGGGATGAGTGTGGCAAGCACTGTATGCTGGGATGACGAGAATCGGAGGCGTATGGTCCGGCGTCCATCAGCGTTGGCGCTGTCTCGACGAGGCGGAGGCGTCATAGGGTTTAGGCGGGGCGCGCGCAAGTCTGCGCAAAGTGAAGGAAGCAAGAGGGATGGGCTAGTTACAGTAGGCGAGTTGACTAGCCAGGAACGACATTCACGAGGGAAAGTAAATGGAGGCGCCTAGCTCGCCGACGCTTCTTCATAATCTTCAATCATCGTTGGTCACAAGTTGTTCGTACTTGTGGTGGAATGAGGCAAATCGGGTACAAGACATGCCTCCGCTTCGCTCCGGCGGTTCATGGGGCTCACAACTCTTAAAATTCGGTCGAGATTCGGAAGATTAAAGAGGGATAAAAATTTGTTGAATTCAATGTTCATAATGTAAATGTTATTTCCCTACGTGTCCCGGCTTGAACCGGAATTCCCACAGCGATATCCGAGACGAATTGAAGGTAGGATAATTTCACTAACATTTCACTGGAAACCGTATCAGCAGTGGGCAAGATAGATAGGCCGCAGAAGTATTCATTGAGAAGGTAAGGAAGATGCGGAAAAAACATTGCCAGGAAAATTAAGAGGCCAGGGCATTAGTATTTCCGTACAGAAGCCCGAGAAAGTCCTAGAGCATCACAGAGACTTGAACGGATTTGAAGTTGGCTTGAAGCTGGAGAAAGCGGGGGAGGGATCACTGACATGCAAGCAGGAAAATTGACCCCCTTTATGCATGGTGAATCTTCGGAAGGTTGCTCTCCGGCGCAGTGCGTAGCTACTGCGAAGAACTGTGCTTTTCTGCGCAATGGCTGCGAGGGACTGTGCTTGTTGGGCAATGGACTGCGGGACTCGGAGGTCAGTTTTGGTCCACGGAACATCAGCTGTTGTGTGCAAATGGGATATCAGAAATTCAAAGACGAGGGTGGGGCCATGAGAGGGAAGGGAGAGAAATGGAGATGAGAGCATACATCAGCAAACCCTGATTTTCACCCTAGCAGGCTGTAGCAGCTGTAGTAGAATGTAGCAGCCTCAAACATGGCTATAGTGTTCCATAGTGCTCCATAGTGCTCTATAGATTTGGGGGAACTATATAGTGCTACATAGCTCAGGTAGAACTACATAGTGCTCTGTAGTTGGATAGGGGCTCCATGTAGTCCTCTGTAGTATTGCGGATCTCTATAATGCTCTGAAATTTTTGATGATCACATAAGATTTTTGGAGTTAGATTTTACCTTGGGCTCAATCATATCCCACTTGCACCATTAATCAAGGTACTTTGGAAATGTTGTACCCCAATTCCCGAAAATGCCCCTCGCAAGTCTAATTCAACCTCGATTTACAGTCTGTCACATGACTAAGGTCAAATTCTATATCCCATTGTTCCGGGAAATAAGTGCCAGAACGACGTCAGGCGGAGTTGAGGAGAGCTGGTGTCGAAAACGGCCTTGTGTTTGGAAGCACAGCGGGCAGGACCTAATAAAGAGCATAGAGTACCATACCTCATATCGTGCTTATGGTCTAGTAGTTATCTTATCCGCACTTTTAATTCCCGGCTTGCGCGAAAGTCCCCGGTTCGATTCTCACTGGTGGCAAATAATTAAATATCCCTTAGGACGTGCTTAAATAAACTCTTACTGACTTTACCCCCTTACATACTACACTGACTAGTCAACTTACTTACTTACTTACTGGGTGACTTCCCGTAAGGTAAATATATTCTCACAGGACATCTACGTACTTTTTGCCGCGATGCCGAGACACCTGTCAGGACCCCATCGGAGTCCGATCTCGTTTTTGCCCTCGAATAGAATAGAATTTGTTCGGGGGGTCGCGACCCCTCGACCAGACACAAAAAAATACAAAATTGATTTTCATAAACACTTTCGGCCAGTTACTCCGCCGGAGGCCCGCCTAATCGGGCTTAGTATTGTATTTTTCATCCACCGCAAACTGCCAACCTCATGACGGCAACATTGCAGAGCTCTCATCGACATCTTCCACGGGTGCTTTCCCCTCTTCGCTTTGTTCCCCTTACTTGGAGCTTTGCTCACCGACATACCCGTTGTCCAGCGCCGACATACCCGTCGTCCCGCGTCGTCCTTGTTACCTGCCCAAAGTTTTGAAGGTTTCCGAAAATATCATTATTGTGCAGGGCTGAGTGTTCCGGGATGCGCCCTTCCCCTTTTTTGTCGCAGCCAGACGGCCTGGTAAGCTGTTGCCTCCCAACCCGACACCTTAATTGACCTATCGCATCCGCAGTTCCAGATGCTTGGGTTGAGGCGTCGAGACACTTAAGGGTACTGAGTCTGTTGAGGTGAGTCGGTTTCTTCTCTCCGAGGACGCCTCCCACTTTCTTTAATCCTTTTCTTTCATTTTGTCTCGATGTCTCATCCCTCTCGCCCACCGCTCACACCACTGCCCCCTCCGCATATGCCACCCGATCTCCAGCTCCACACTGCTTCTGACGGAAGCCAATGGTTCAACAATGAGGGCCAGTGGGTCCGCTTTGATCCCCAGGTAACCACCCTTTACGCTGACCTCAAAAGTTATGTTAACAAGGAAATTGCAGCACCCAATGGACGTCGACTCTCCCGGGCCTACAGGCAACTCGTACCAAGGGGTAAGTTCTGTGGTTTCATCCTTCAAGCCTTCCTCACATTTCGCTCAGCCGCCGTTCACTCAGCCTCCGGTCCAAGACCCGTTGAATCGTGTACCAGCGCAAGTACGTGTTCTGCATAAAAATGTTGTGCTGTCAATCAAGTTGACTATGAACAGCAGTACAACTTCACAATGCGACCAGTCCCTTCCTCGTCTCGTGTCCCCGAAGTCCCCATCGACCCTCGTCTCCTTCCACTTCCTGACCACGATGACCTCGATTTGACGGATCCGGCCATGATCGCCCGGGCTCGTGGGCTCCAATCATTCAAGAAGGGTGCCGGGGCTCGCCGCAAGGCCAAAGACGACCCTAAAGGCAAGAAGCGAGCCCGCGAGGACAGCTCGGGCGACGATTCGGATGGTGATGCCCATGTCACGAAGCGCGGGCGCCCTCATGGAGCTTCCAACTATTCCAAGGAAGATGTCCGCTTCCTCTTCAAGTGTATCGAAAAGGAGCTCCCGATGGCCGGGACGGGCTGGACGCTAGTGCATAAGCGGTATAATGATTATCGCCGTCAGCACAGCCGGCCCAAGAGAACTGTCAAGTCGCTCGAGAACAAGTACAAAGGTGTACGTTATTGTTTAGTCTGCCTGTGTCATCTCTGATGATGTGCCTTTCAGTACCTCAAGCTGAAGAAACCGACTGGGGATGCTGATTGCCCACCTGAGGTCAAGCGTGCCTATGAACTTGAAGCTCTGGATGTATTTTGAAGATCTTCTCTCCCGTAATTTTTCTGGGGACCAATGTGTAATTCCTGGCATTCAGGTGACGTTAACTCCCGAGGCCTGCTGTCGTGTCCGGGCTCTTTGCCACATTCCGCAACATAGTTTTCAAGTCGGAGGGTCCAATCATAGTACTAGTGACCCTTACTTTATAATGTGCAATCACTTCTGAACTCCCGCAACGGATTCCTGACACTTTCAACAATATCTCGGGGATCTCGGTGAAGTTCAAATTCACTGCAAAAGTGAGTTTGCACTATTTACTGTTCACAGAGACATCAGGGCACGTTCATGTGGCAGCGGGATGGTACATCCCAGCGTCTCAGGCAACGCATTGTGAACAATGATAGCTCTACAAGAGAGCCCACATTCAACACCTGATCTTAAAGGGAACAGGGAAGAAGAGAGATCTACTCCTCATGAGGCAAACTTTTTTGCAGATGAGGAACAGGATTCAGAAAAGGCTGTTAATGAAGTAGAAGGGGATGATGTATAAATTCATGCCCTGCGATCGACGACTTGCCAAGAATTGTATCTTGAAGAAGCTCATTTAAACCACCCGGCCGAGACCAGCCATGACTCGGATCACACGGCAGCTACAGATCGACAAGCAGATCGCTGCACAGCAGAGCAGATCACTTTATTTTGCCATAGTATGAAATGTCAATCGATTATTTCACGCATTGCTCCTTTTCCTTACATATGCTGATAAGCTGGCCCTGTGACCAGCGGTGAAATCTTTCAATTTTGCTGTTCTAAGCAGGAGCTTCATATAGAATAATGGCTATATCACTCACTATGAGCTAGGATGAGGTCCGAGTTGCTAGCTAAGGATGTACACATGTGCAAGTAGCTCTATTGCTTACTTGGGGATGACGGCCACCACAATGGGTCAGATTTGCCAAGTCAAGTACTAGTCTATTAGCTAAAGGTGTTTTTACCATCCTTAACCAAGGGATTGGGAACAGCCCGCATGTATCCTATCAAGGACATACCAATGCACTCCATTCAGACTATGGGACTTACCAGGGGCATGTACAAGGGATCTAATAAGGTTGCGGGATGGTTCTAGATAATAGAACCGTGCGCAGCTCAATAGTCCAAACAATTCCGAAGATCCGATGATGTCAATCACGGAGATCACCGATCTGAGCACGGAACGGAGATCCGATTTCGGAGATAGTACCGAGCCCTTGGCCCATGATGCCAGGACTCGCTTTGACCAGGGCTGAAGGGTTGACTAATTGGGTGACTTAAGGGTTGATGGACCAGGGCTCAGTGGAGCTGGCACATGGATTGATCGCCCAGGGCACCTACATGCTATGGCACAATTCCCCTTCCTATCTCCCAGATTATCTACCAAATATACCATTCAATCAGAACTAATTACCAACAGGGTTATTTCTTGAGCTAATACTGCTCATCACCCTGATATATCCCTGTTCCATTTATCTGTTTGTACTAAATGTCGGTTTCAGAATCATTTCCTTATTTAGAACATCAGTTGTATAAATACCCATAGAAAACAGAGGGAACACCAGTTAAGGCTGGCTAAGATTACAATTACATTCCATTATAATGTAATATAATGGTCAAATTACAATTAAGTATGGCCTGCCCGTAATCTTACAGCCTAAAATTACAATCAGATACATTACAATAGGTTATGATTACATTAAGTTACAGGGGGTCATAGTCAATTGTAATATTACGTTAAGGTCTACAAGTATAGTGTCTCTGGTATAGTGGTATTTCGTCCTGCTGTTCATTTTGTCCCACTTTCGGGGGTCCCTGGTTCATGTGTGTGATGTCCGCTTGCACATCGTCAGGCAGCAGACAGAAATGCGGCACACACGATTAACAGCGGGGTGCGCAGGCTGCATACACTGATTGCATTGCCCCGCGCCAGCACTCTGTATCTTGCTGCGCTGAGCGTGCTAGCATTACTTGGGAAATATTTATACAGGGACACATCTCAAAATTCAGTTAGCCCTGCTACTTCCTGCTGAACAGGATAAAAGGACATAAGTACGAAGTTTTGCCGGGCAGTGCCATGGCCTCACCCCCAAGTTTTTGTCGAGGGCTCCTGCTTCCAAGTTCGAACGGGGGATGCCTCCATGTAGAGAGTTCCCGTCACACTACGCTCATGGGTTTTGTCCTTTCTGAAAGAAGGGTTAGTAAAGCATCCCGCTTCGACCCATGATTGTTTTTTGCTCCTTGGCCGGCGCAGATTCAGGGTCAACATCAGGCTGTTTGTGCACCTGATATGGTGGGCCGAGCCTCGTAAGTGGGTCCAGCGGGTCGATCGATGCACTTGCCCAAAATAAATGCCCTACAAGATGCCGCACACGTTAATTAGAGTAGGAAAGGGATCTGAATTTGTTCACTCACGGTACGGAATAATAATTTGTGGCTTCATAGATCACGAACATAGCCAAGTTGACCGCTGCAAAAGTCGCGGTGGCGGCACCTGTTTGTACGATGCGATGAATCAGCACAGTGACCATCGTTTCCGTGGGACCCCAAGCCGATTGTTGTTTGACCCGCATCAACTGTATGGAGCGAGGCAGTTACTTGTGATTGTAGGAGGAACGCATGATGAAGGTCATGAACATAGTGGTCACGGTATCGACAGCGAGACTGGTCAAAAGCCAAAGCTATGAAGGAGTGAGCTACCCTCCCTGGGTCATATTCGAAATTTGCGCACAGTGATCCCGGGATGCACCAGCGTCATCACTGCTTGTGTGGGGTTGTGAAATACCTACATGCGGATGAGCACGATACAATTGTGAGACACCAGGAATTTGACGGAACGGCTTACCAGGGCGCCCACAAGTACCGCAGTGCCTTGAGTGAATACGAACTAAGAAAGTTGTGTCTCAATAAAGGAATACTGTATTTTTCATTCAATCCGACCAGGGGGGTGACGTGGGACTCAATTTACCGATTCGACCATTTGACCACGGCCGAAATTTCGCGTGACGCGAACG
Source organism: Mycena rosella (assembly GCA_029378255.1). NCBI lineage: Eukaryota > Fungi > Basidiomycota > Agaricomycetes > Agaricales > Mycenaceae > Mycena > Mycena rosella. Next base: position 114,692 of record JARKIE010000176.1, on the reverse strand, counting down.
AAAAATTCGACCAGCAGAACAGAAATTTTCGATTCTACGCATCACGGATGCAATTTTGGGAAATTTCGAGGGCTGCGTGACGAAAAGCGCATTCGACCAGTGGGTGAGCGACGCGTGACAAAATAGCAATATTCGCCATCGACCAGGGAGTATGTGATGCGTGACGGTCGAATTGGATGTAAAAGTACAGTATGAGGAGAAGTCTGGACGGACCAGAACGACCAACGCCAAAACCACATTGAGAACCGGTTTGGCACGAGGACCCAGAGGGGCCTGAGATGACTGAATGGATTCAGTCCAGATGACCATACTAATTGCATCAAGCTAACTGATCAACCCTCTCAACTCGATTGATAGTCAGCTATCAGGCCGATTGAAAATGCGCGGAATTTTACAATCTTAAGTGCATATTGCAGTCAGGTTTAGAGGTTCAGTTCAATTGCCAGGATAACGGTTTATCAATTGCCCTGGTTATGCCTATTACTCAAATTGAAGGGTAATTTATTCGCAAACCCATCTACCACCTACCCACTTCCCACGGATACAACGGGATGATGGAACTTGGAAGCAAGAGATGCCACGCACGTGGAAAGGGAGGCTGTGAGTACCTCCCAGTCTATTTATTTTCCGCCGCCAAGTATCGTATCTTTAGTCCGGTACGGTTACGAATTCATATTCTGAATCCAAGAAATTTGGCACCACTTCCAGTGGAAAACTAATTAATCACCGAAGTTCAACGTAATTGAACAAAGACAACGCGTGAATCCGACGCGACGACATCAAGAATGTCAATCTTTACCCACTTACAAAGGCCCTCACTATAACGACGCTGTTCTGCGGCTGTTCCCACACCATTTTATTTTCAATAACTCGAGCAGCACCATCATACCAAAGTAGCAACCAAGAGACCTCATAAACCTTAGAGACCCACCCCGCTCAAAAGCCCGTCAAAATTCGGCGTCCCGAGACCCGTGACGGGATCCCATCCCGTTGTCGCAAAGAAACCGCTATATCATCTCGTCAGCACCATCCAACGAACAGATAACACCAGAGAGAAACCGGGAGTCCGCGAACTCACTCGGTATTGCATCCCGGATTATGCCCTGCGCCATAAGTGCCGCGTCAGTGATCATAGAGGTATGAGGCCAGACAGATGTGTGGGTAGCAATAGCGTACCAGACGTGACGTCCGTGAACGCAGCCCTCCCCGCGGGCTGTACAGGAAGGGATTTAGGAACCCGAGCACGGGTTTGCCCGCGGCGAGCAGTCGGTCGTTAACGAGCGCGATCATGCTCGCGAAGATGGGGCTCGCGCAGCTGGTGCCGTCAACCAGGGTGACCTACCCTTCCTTCGAATTAGCCTGCATACGCACAAGATAAAATAGAGCGCACGTCGCCCTCTGTCATCAAGGTACCGAATCAGCCTGCACGCGCAGAAGTAGGGTAGGCAGGAGGATCGACGCACGCCACACGATCTCAATATTATGCGACGCCGCCGAAACATCAGGAAATCCGCGACCGCTCTGATTATACAGGTCCTCATACAGCGTCCCGATGGACGCGAGATACGCGGCGACGTCGGCGGCTTGGTAACTGGGGTCGGGAAGTAGTTGGAGAACCCGCCGCTGGAGAAGAGCGAAGCGGCGTGGGGGGGGACGTTGGTGGTTCCGCCGACGGAGGTGATGCTGCCAACGTCGGCGCACAATGAAATAATTAGTGATATAGGCGGAAAGAGTGGGAAGACGCACAATGGACACCCGCCCGGCGCGGAAGGCACGAAAGTCGTGCACGTAGTTGGCTGCACGCCGCCAACACCGCCTTCGAGAAAATTATTCGTGAGTTTTCAGCGGTTGATAAATAGTATTGCAAGTGCACCGTCTCCTGAAGCAAATATCGCTGATATACCTATTCGCTGAGATCAGGTGGCGTCTGCGCTCTGTGAATGCACACCTACCGACGGCCCCGAGCTGCATGTACGCATTGCACACCGCACTGGGTGGGACAGCAGTCAACCCGGGTCCCATATGCAATAGCGTATTACTCACACAGCAAGCGACACCGGTAAATCCTGCTCGTTGAACCCGTAGCTCGTGGTGAGTACCGTGGGGCGCTGCGCAGCGGGCATTGTGAGTATGGAGTTTACGATATCCTATCGAAGGCGATGAGATCTACGCCCCGGAAACTGGGATTTGAATTCGGGTGAACCTACGATAAATCCCGAAACACCGTCCTGGCTGTCGTCCCCCACCGAAATGAACCTCACGGGAACGCCCGAGGCGACGCCGACGGTGTATTGGATGTCGAGATCGGCTGCAGACAAAAGAATGAGTCACCGCGGCATGGAATGACAGATCCAAGGAGGTCAATTCGAACTACACACGCACCTTCGATTCCGGCATTGCTAGGAGCACGATAAGACATCAATGCCACCAAAAGGGAGTTACAGAAATCGGAGCGCACAATTCATCCTGGTCGTTCTCCCCACCATCGATTGTTTGGACGCTGAACGTCGACCCCGCCAAATCGGGGCGTGTATTGTTCAGGAATCTCTGAACACCTTAGCCAGTCAGAAGCCTTCCTGAAAACGCGACATACTGTGAGATCCGCTGTGTTTGCAAATTGCTTTAGCATAGTTGAGCAAACAGATTTCCATTTCACACGGGATCGAGAGGGAAATGTTTACATCGATATAGCCCGCGACACCGAGCACATTGGACGCAGAGTGGTTGGCCTTAGCGCTGGGGATGCCGAATACAGCTTGGAGGCACAGCTATAAATACCGCAAGAGGGGTGAGGACATCCATCCCAAAATAGCTGGCAAATAAGATGAATGTAATACACACCGGATTTGTGTCGAATGCACAGGACGCGGGGATCGCGTCAGATGCATGTCGCTCAACCGGTGTGAAGCGGCGCGTGTGATTTACATTGATCGAAGCCACTCCGGGGACGCGCAGCGGCGGGACGAACGCGACCGTAGGGTGCACGAAGCGAATGTGTGCCTGGAGCGGCGCGGGGACGGCGTACGACAGCGTGCGCACACTCCTCGTGCCGCTCGCCACATGTGTCAACGCGCGGAAGTCCGCAGCCAAAAGGGCATTCGCCTCGCCCACGGGAAGGGTGATTTGCAGGACGTCATTGAGAGGCGAGACACTGGTGGGGGTGAGGCCGTGGGCGGCGAGCCACCTGGAGACGGCGGAGAAGGTGGCGGGCGGGGGTTTGACGAATTCTGCTACCTGATGGGAAAACGGATGATCGAAGAGAATCTGTCACTGAGTGAAGGGACACACCTCCTCGGTGGTGAGATGCTGCCCGTACAGCGCATTGGTGGGGTCGGAGACGGCGTAGGTCTTCTCCTGCAGCCCGACGATGTCCGATTGCGCGAGTGCGATGCGGAGCGTAATTTCTTCGTCCAGGGAGACAGTGCCGACATGCGCGAATGCGGCCGGGATGGTTGCGACACTTTCGTGAACGACCATCGTGTGGGGATCCACTGTGGGGGATGCGCTGCTGATTTTCGGGATCGCTGCAAAGGTGAGGAGGTAAGTCAGACGCATTGCGGGGGTGTAGGGATCGTACTTTCGCCCCCAGGTTTATATTACCCAGGGGATGGCAGAATGTGTCCGAGCCGGACACACAGCTCCGCGCTCCGCCGAAAGCCAGGAATCCTTGGCGTGGGAGGAAGCAGACGGACTCGCGACGAACCGCGTCCGAGCATCTCCCTAGAACTCGGGACTCCGCAAATCTGGTAAGAAGACTATCAAAGTCAAATTTAACCCCGCTCTATCACCGCGTGATATGACTTACCGTTTCTCGAGGCAGGGGTACAGATCACGTTGGTGTCGCTGGGAATGTCTCGGATTTTCTGATAGTGAGGGATGTCATTGAACTACGTGCAGCGTCCAGAGGTCCACGATGCTGTAGTTGATTTTGCTGTAGATATTGTTGGAAATTGATGGCCACATCACAAGTAGTGATCCGATCGGCCGACATCAGTCAGCCCGAGCTTTCTCAGTCAGCGACTGAAGGACTTGAAATGGAGTAGAAAATTCTAGACAAAATAGTAATAGGTATATGAGCTTTAGTTAGCACCTTACGAGTTTTTGCCCAGTCGCCTGACAACGCAAGTGTCAAGCTTATGTAAAGCTTAGGCTAAATCGAAGCAAGAGAGCCTTGGCGTGGAGGAGGCAGACGGACTCGCGAGGAGCCGCGTCCGAGCATCTGGTATCAAACCCAAATTTAACCCCGCTCTATCGCCGCGTGATATGGCTTACCGTTTCTCGAAGCAGGGGTACAGACCACGTTGGTTCGTTGAGAATGTCTCAGAGTTTCTGAAAGCGAGGGATGTCATTGAACTACGCGCAGAGACGTCCAGAGCTCCACGATGCTGTAGTCGATTGTGCTGTAGATATAGCGGAGCCTGATTCACGAATGAGACGACCGCGTGTCAAGGAAAACACCAATAGATTTGAAGACAGCCGTGTCCCGTTCCGGCATTTCAAACTCTCCATTAACTTAAGCGCAACTTACAGCCGTTCGCAGAACTTAGGGCGCAGGCATTTTTTGTTCCATTTTCGGCTTGCTTTGATGATCGCCCAGCCGCCCCGGCTCAAATCATGTCCGTTTGGCTCGGGAAGTGGACCCTTCGATCCGCGCTGGGAATCACTATGCTCCGCAGCCTCCTAAACTCAGCATGAGTAAGGCCCGTCTAGACATAGCTCAACAGAGGTCTGTGTTTAGCTATGTAGTGAGGGTCTGTTTAGCTCTTTCTAGCTCAGTCTAGCTGCGGTTGGCTGCGTCTAGTACGGTCTAGTTCAGTCTAGGTCAGTCTAGGGCCCTGGGCAGTCCAGTCGTACCTCATCACCTACACAGATGTAAGTATCCACGATTTGAGGGAAAGGGCTCAGCCAGGCATTCCATTCACACTCGTGGCTGCCTCTAGCTGTCATTTCATAAGGGATCACACATCATTAATTAACCGTTCTTTAACGAGATGTTCCTCGTTCATTGGTACAAGATATGCCTTCGCTCCGCTCCGGCAGAGTGTAATGGCAGTACGCACGTTGAGCTCTTGAATTCAGTTGAACCTTACAGCGACCACTAACGAAGATGTTTCCGCGTGAAGAATGAAATTTGTAATGACGTACTACATTGCGAGTGCGACAGTCAGGATTCAGACTCGTTACACAGGATTGAAGTGGCGGACTGCCGACCTGGCGTGAGCAGACCGAGGAGTGGATGGTGGCATTGCACCAGCGGGGTAGACCCGTAGGATGCTCAACAGAATATATTTATCAGGCAATATCAAGCAATGGAAGCGGGACCGAGTTGTTCAGCCTGAAATTGTCGCGGTTGTTTGAGACGGCAGACCGGGCGGTGGAAACGAAGAAGCCATACGCAGAGAGAATAAGAAGGCCAGAGGAGATCAGAGAGGAGTGTCAGTTGCCGGCTAGTGAGACCAGGAGGGAAGTCGACAGTTGAATAAAAGTTTGCCCAGTAAATTGGATGCAGAGAGAAATCGGACCTGTATTGCATGCAGCAAGGATCCTGTGTCGGTGCCGGTATTTATGATGGAATATCCTCGGCCGCAGCTCAAACAGGATGATAAACGGGCCTGCGCCATACTGCGAGAAACTGCGGTGTTCTGCGGCGCCAGTGAGAATTTTACCTACTTTCCAGGGATGGCCGAAGATGGCCGAGAGCAGATCAATCCGCAGGACCCCGCACTTTGCTTGAAGAGTCTGAATCGGTGTCAATTCCCGCAGCTCGCAGTGGTGCGGAACTTCGGACATTACGGGTACTGCAACTTGAAGAATATACAACATCGACGAGGATACGTAGTTCTTTGAACCCCTTCCATTTGAGTGGAACTATAGAATGAAGGGGAATGGGCTAAGGGGCACAATAATTAAGGCATTCTGTGGTGGTTGAAATTAGTTCTGGTGTGGGTGAGTTTGCTGCCCGGTCTCGTCGACAGCCTGAGGATTGCGAGGAAATATCCGTAGTCCATAATGAGGGTCCGCAGTTGTGTCAATGGAGCAAGTATAGCCCACAATGGTCCATGGCCCGAGTGTTCAGGATAAGAGCGAAGAAGAGAAGGAGAGAAGTCCAGATGGAGAAAAGACCACAACACATACCAACGAGCGAAGAGCATCTCGTTAAAGAACGGTTAATGTGTTGTGGTCCTTTCCCCATCTGTGTGGATCCCCATTCTCTCTGCTTCCCTCCCCTCCTGCACATTATGGTCATGCACCATTTGTGGGATTCACTTGCTCCATTGGTGCAACTACGCACTGTCACTACGGACAACCGAAATACACTTGCAGCGACCACGAGTCCGTGCGGCAACTTTCAATCACACCCACCAGTGCTTTTATTCTCACAATAGCCATATTTTTCCAAGCCCAAATTCCACCGATTCGGACTGTCGAGGCAAAGTGCGGAGTCCCGTGGATTCACAATCCTGAGAGGGATACAAAATTCTCAGTGCGCCGCAGAACACCGGGGTTATCGTGCAGCCCGGTTTATCATCCTCCTTAAGCTGCGGCTTGGGTGTGCCCGTAGATTAACCGTTCTTTAACGAGATGTCTCTCAATTCTTTGTATGTGACAGTATGTCTTTGTACCCCATCTCCATTAAAATCCCAAAGTCTCACGATCCTCAAAATCTCCCCGCCAGACCTCAGGGAGACAGAAGGGCTCCGAAGGGGCAATCCTCTTATTGGGACGGGGGATAATTGTGTGTTGTTTTTTCCCACCACAGTGGGACGGATGACCTGCCATCCACGCTCCAGCTTCCCTCCATTGTCGCACAGGAAATACTACGCTTCAACCACAGCCCCTGCTTAAGCCCCCGCAGGTCCAACATTCACACTACGCCCAAAATCTTTGCCGGATGCGCAGTGGAATCGAGTCGGACCTGCGGCCTGTGAAGTCGAATCCCATTTTAGCATCTTCAAGTGAGCCGCCGCGTCACCTGGCCCATTGCTGGTGGTATGGCGTCCAAAAAACTCCTTATAGATATAGAACTCTCACTGCGGCGCGGAACCGTACATTTCCGGCACTGCGGCCACGTATGCCATTTGGACAATATAAAGGACCCGGATTTATTGGCGTTCTTCCTCACCCTTCGTCGTCTCCGGGCCCCCCGCTCTCTTGCTTCGTTTCTGCTCAGAGTTATCCACCTCAATTCTCAAGTATCTGCTACATTACTGGGTTCACCTCCGTCGTTTCCTGCTGTGGTTCTATTCTGGTGGATGATTTAGGACTGTTCTGCTCTGACTCTGTTCTCCCAGAAACCTATCAAGCATCTATTGAGAATCTTCAAGTTGGTGCCGAAACGGAGCATAGACATGTCTTTCCCCTTTGATTCTCTCTTCTCCCGCAATCTTCCTAGCACTCAATATCCTTTTAGCAGCCACACCAGCGATACCGCTTCTCGCGCCCGGCGCCAGTGTTGAGCCAGGGAAATGCTGCTGCGGCAGTTCGCTGTATGTGGCACTTTCTCGTTTCCTCTCTTTACTTCTTCGTTCAATACTCAACCTTGCGCCCGATTAAGGAATGGAACTCCTTTGTGCACTCTTTTTCGACGCCCTCAACGTAAACGTAGGTATAAAAGCAGTAGTCTATATTATTCGATGTATTACTATGCACAAGAATTGCTCCAATATGATTTCTCTGCCACGTTATTTCGTCGCCGGAGCGACGCGAAGGCACATCTTGTGCTGATGCAAGCTTAAAGCTGATATTTCAAAAATAGTTTGATTCCGACAGCGACCGGTGACTTCAGACTCAGCGGAATGCCCACTGAGGGTTTAATCTGTACCAGAAACGTGTCGAAGAGGTCTGTGGAGGTCAGTGGGGGTCTGGCTAGGTGTCGAAAGTGGGTCCTACTCAGCTAAACTCGGCTAAACAGAGGCGGACAGAGTCTGTCTAGCCGATCCATCGTTGCCAAACTTGGACCGCCATTAGCTAAACACAGAATCCGATTTCATCCGTCTAGTTGACTAAAAATGATCTGTTGGGTAAGCCAACGTTGCTAGACAGACCTAGCCTGACCTGAGTTTAGGAGGCTGCGGAACGTAGTGAATACGCGTCCGATGGCCTCGTTAGATTTGATCCCAACCACAAAAATATTTCCTATTCCAACATTCAACTGTTTACCCCAAGTTCCGCATCGCACAGCTGTAGCGATGGTTCTTCTGCCCAGAACCAGATAGTATTTTTGTATGATGGACCTCAATATATTACCTGCCCGATGGCCTCATACAAGACCCCAGGTCTGGAGACAATTACAAGACATATGCGTTGAACTGGTGCAGCAGAATTTCATAGTTACAATACAGTTTGACTCTTGACTTTCATTTCAAGCTTCGGTATGATTTGTGGTTTCGACTTCCTGCGTTCAGTGCTATTTCTCTGGTTCACGGACAATGTGTTGATTGTAAATGGATCCTATGAGCGAGGGGGAAACGATAAGCTAGGAAAGGTGAGTCTCAGGTGACGCGCTAACTGCCGGCGCGATTGTCTGCGCCACCGCCGACATCGCGCGAGTTCAATGTTCAACGCTCACCCCACATCAAGTTTGTGTATTTCTTTCCATGAAATCCTCGCCTGGTTCAATTAATCTATTGGACTCGGGGGTGATGGCCGTGGCACGGCCCGGCAAACTCGCAATTATGTACTTTTTTATTTTATTTTTTCGGGCCTTCCCAATTTTTTGCCTTTTCACTGTTCACACTTCAATGATTAGCCAAGTAAGCACACAACTAATAAACTCATCTTGGTGGGAGTACACTTCGTCTGGCGCCGGCGCAATGTCACTTGCGCAATGATCCATTGGCCTGGGGCCAGATTCCATTCTGCGCTCGAGACAGGTATCCTGGATTAGGTGGGTCTACATGCAACACTGTCAATTATTTGTGGAATCCCAAATACAATGCTGGTGGCAAGGCGGTTAGCTTGACCTTGGATATACCTGTCTTAGAATTCAAGTGGGTGGCTTGATAGCGAGAATTCTAGACCTCATATGCAAGGAGCTACTAGATTTTATCAATATTAGGTCCGCAAAGTCATATAACACTACTTCGAATATTTGCGGCCTGGCTCCATGAGTGGTGGTAGCAGGGCGGTGGCTATTGTGCTTCAACGGAAAACACGTGATCTCACGCTAGTCGTCGTTCCTCAAGACTTTATGCCCACGCTGCATCGGGAAATCAATTAATATAGGGACCTGGGGCTAAATGCAACACTGTCAACTATTTGTGGAACCCCACATACGGTGCTGGCAGCAAGGCACTTAGTTTGACCTCGGATCTACCCGTCTTGGAATTTAAGTGGGCAGCTTGTAGTATGTTGTATTAGTTTATGAGCTGGTTCTTGCAGACTATAGGTGTCTAAAGATGCTTATTTGATTCCTATTGGAAACTGCATCAAGCCGACACATGTCCAAGGAGATGCACTCCGCACACAGTGTTCAAACTTCATGCTCCATGCGCGCATTGTCTTGGAGTTAAATAAAATGTAGGTCTGCATCAATGCCTTGCTTGCAGAGTGGAAAACTTTGTCACCATACGGGGAATGCTGAGAGGCAGAAGTCAGGCTGAACGTTGCAGCAAGACAACATGGGAATGGACCATGTTACGATTTGATTTTCCGCAGGGACTCACATTCGGCTTTGCACCTTCACAGAAAGTTCGGAACATCTACCAAGCTTCAAAACTGCATTGCATTGGACTCGTCAATGTGGAAAATGAGATAATATGCTTTACAAGTGGACTGTTTAGATATCTGGTATAGCAGTGCTTGTGAGCATCGTGAACCAAAGTCTTTGAAGGCACGGAACAGTGGCAATATGTGTGCTCTAAATAATAATTTTTACAACATACGAATGTTATGTAAATGCCTGAATATTTTCAGGCTCAAAGGAGTGCTGGTGGCAGCAAGGCGCCGCATTAAATTCCCAGCAGGGCACGTAAGTATATGATGAATGAAACGAAGACATCGAATACACAGAACCGGGGTAATTTATGTGTCCCAAATAATTATTTAGACGAGAGATGGACACTGGGTAGATGCCTGAATATTTGTAGGTTCAAAGGAGTGATGGTGGCAGCAAGGTGTTGCATTAAATTCAGGAGTACACGTGGGTATGTGATGGGTGCGACGAAGACCTTGATTTCACAGAATCGGGGTACTTTATGTGTCCCAAATAATTATTTAGACAACATACGGACACTGGGGAGATGCCCGAATATTTTCAGTTTCAAAGGAGTGCTGGTGGCAGCAAGGCGCTGCATTCAATTACAAGCAGTGCACGTAAGTACATCATGATAGCTAACGAAGACGTTGAATACATAGACCTGGCTTAATCTCTGCGTCCTAAATATAAATTATTACAACATATGAATGTCACACAGATGCCTGAATACTTTCAGGCTCAAAGGAAAGGTCAGTAGGTCCAATAATAAATAAGCGACACCTTGGAGAATCGAACACAGACGAAGATAGTCACAGATTACGAATACAATGCACAGTCACTGATTGTTCACAAAAAATGAACAGAATTTAAAGGACAGCCACTAAACCTGCTTCAACACAGCCACAAAATGCATTAGTACAGCCCCTAGATTCCTTACAAACTTAAAACGGGACACGAGTCACCGAGACCTGGAAAACCTCATTTCGACTTGATCAATAAAACAATTACATAAGTACTCGTAATAACGCCGGTTTTTCTACTTGAGTCGGTCGCGAAGTGGCCTCGGCTATGTCAACATCGGGATTCTCGGTCAGCGAGCCCTCGTAATCTGGTGCACACTGGATGATGGACATCCGAATTGCAGTGCCGAATTAAAATGAGTGATCTTAAGTTCCTACTCGCTCTCATCACGATCACCCTGATTCCAATGGGAAGATATATCTCCAATCATCTTGGTGAGGGCCATCATCCAGACCCCACTGTTCATTTCCGACTTGCCCTGCTTGACAGCAATTTTCAACTAGTCGTTTTTCCAATGAAGCACACAGCGATTTGATCGTCGAATATTGCAGCCTGCCAGTTTGTATCGGAACATGTTGGATTCATCTGAATTTCCTGCGGTAACTGGTCCTGGTGGCGAAATGCGATCAGGATGGTATACACGTGGCCCAAGGACACGCATCCCATCTACTGAGTCACCGAATCCTGATACACAATTGAACAAGCAATTCTTCTGTGGATTCCACTCCTCCGGTCCCTTCCCTTTCGCATTGTTCTGTTCCCTGGAGAATTGTGCTGCTGTTGGAGAGGAGTTTACAATTTTTCATCCGAATGCAGGGCTTGAAAGAGACCCAAAATGAGGTGGAAGGGCTTGTTCAATTTCAGCGGGACATAATGCCCAGAACTCGACCAGGAGATCATCTTCCTCTGTGAGTTCCACAGTCGAATTTCCACTTCATGAGCTGTGAAGGGCTTCATTAGGGACGCGGAAGGTCTCAAATTGAAGGAATACCCGACCCTTGCCTCCGAGCAGTCGTATTGGCAGTTCATCTCGTAGAGCGGGCTCGGGGAGCTTGCTGTGTGGCGGAATACTCTGAGCATATTGATTCCCACGTCTCCATTTTAGCGTTACTCCGAGTACGTATAAAACACCCGAAATTACATCCTTCAGTTACATGTACCTCAAAGTTCCAACCAGCTGCTCAGTTGCCGGTGAGTCAATGAAGGAGCAATACACTGCCGTTTGGAAAAAATATTGCTAAAATGCTTTTGGGTTAATGTCGCGAAGTGATCGTTTGAGCATCAAATGTCGTTGTCGACAAGGCTTAGGAAACATAAAACGTCAAATCCCTCAAGGCTTCGGTGAGATACTGTTGAACAAACATTCACCTGGATGTTTGGCCAAGGTTTCGCTGAGCATTCAAGTAACCAATGAATAGATACACATTTTTTCAGCATTTTCAGGCCTATTTGGGCCAGAAATTCTGTCCGTCACCGTCACCTACACCCCAAGTGTTCAGTTCACAGGTGGCCGTCACCCGTCACCTGAACACTTGGTCGCAATAGTACAGTATACAGTATTTACGGCCAAGATTCAGTTTGGTATGGAGTAGACAGTGCAGTTTACGAGTACTTATGTAATTGTTTATAATCAATCGACATGGGCTTTTGGAGACCTAGTTGAAAAGTGTCCCAGATCTATTCGTGTAACGGATTTAGTGGCAGTGCTATCGAATATAGTGGCTGTGTTGAACAGTTTTTAGTGGCTGTCCTTAGAATTCACTTCATTTTTTGTGGCTCTATAGTGGCTGTGTTCAATTTACGTAACAAATTGTTGTCCGTTGAAACACTGACTATTGAACCACAGGTGAAATAAAGTGTGAAAGCTGAACACAAAAGTGAACAACCAACAACACCAACAACACACAACAACTCAAACTATCAAACACGCAAGTTCGTGGTTCCTACCAGGTATTAGGCAGTGACAATTTGGGACTTTACAACACAAAAGCAGTTTTTAACTAAAGGTGACTTTTGGGACAGCCAGACCATTCTAGGCGCTTAACACAACCTCAGAGGGTAAGGAAAGTAGGATGGGTGCAACAGGGGTTTGGAATTACTTCCAAGGTGATCTTAAGATCAATAGGTTTTTGTCTGGCACTTATATTCTGGTAACTGGCTTGATAACTATGGCAAAGTAACAACGAAGGTCACAGCTCCACAGAAATCCGATGTTCAACTTGTTCGTGTGTACTGGTAACTTGTAACTTGCACTTGATTAGTCCTTTCAAACTTCTCAACTTGTCTCGTGTTCAAATATCAATTGAAATCAAAATTATTCCGACAATGTAAGCTAACTGAAAGAACTTAAAAGTTCCTAGAGTTGTGCCGAATAGAGTCTAGACGTTCCCACACAGGACCTAGCTGGTAGCCTTGGTCTCTGGGTAAAAAAGGGTAGAATCCACTGGCTTCCTCCTAGAGAACTACGGGTATTTATACAAACGAGAGATCTAAATAAGGAAATCACAGTATCTGGTCACAAAATAATACAAACGGGTATTCAGAACTCGTCGGATAAATGCTCCGAGCTCATTTAGCTGCGAAACTGGTCCTGTTGAAAGTCAGTTCGCGAGAAAATGGTATATTTATTATTTTAATGGTGGCTGAGACCTCCGTCCTCAGTCACACCAGGAACGAGCCGCATGGCGTGCTCCATTCTGACTCAAATCCGCAGCTCCTGCGCTGCAGATCCCATGTGTTTAATGACAGCTCCATATGGTTTCCGGGCTTTAGATAAAGCGAGTGCCTAGACCCGGGTGATCTCTATTTAGCTGCACGGAGTTGTTGTTCCGCTGGCCCGATCATCGGTCCGGTTAAACCGTTGACACTTCCTGTCAAAAGCCTGATCCGCTTTATCGGGAAATGTCGGACTTGCCGCTGCGCGAGGTCGCTTTGACCGCCGTGGCATTGTGCAAACTCTAATGGTGTCCCCAGCATATTGCCCATTGTCTAGATGGCGCGCCATAGCTATATCCTTGGTAGGAACGTGCAGGCAAGTCCCAGTTCCTCACAGAACAGATGGATGACCTTTAGCTTAAGGTAGTATAGCTGCTTGGGAATCTGGCCCATAGTGGTACCATCATCACAACCGAGCGCCTACAGATAGCACACGTAGTATATCCTTAGCTAGATGTTCGGACCTCACACTAGCTCTCTGGAGCGTGATCTATTGGCTTATATGGCCCTAGTGAGTAGCAACAGACACAAAATTGAAAGATTTCACGCCTGGTCACAGGGCTGGCCTATCACCGTCGCATAGGTTTGAACCCGTTACTTGTCGTGTTCTTGTTGCTGACCGATGTTTGTTCGAGTGATGTTGACTGATCCTGACCATCACTCTGGGGGGGGGGGGGGGGATTTATTATACTCGCATGGTCCACAACATGAACAACGAGTTTACCGAAGACAAACAAGTAGGTACGTGAGGGTGTTTATCCTTACATAAACTCTACCAGATGCCAACGGAGCACACACCATTCCAGGGGATCGATGACTACAAGACGCTCACCAAGTGTGGACTGGCCGGCCTTGAAGGGCAGGACCACCGGTTAAAACCCAGTGGGACCCGGTCGGAATTCTTTCCTTCCAGGTGTAAATCCCCGGTGTCCACCAGTTCACGCAAAGTTGTCGTAGGTCTTCCCTTTGCAGTATGCATGCATAATACCAATGGAAGAAAATCCTTGAAGTCCTTGAAGTCCGAAGTCTTAGTATATATTTCGCGGGGCGGTACCTGCATCACGGTCACATGTCCTCAGTGTCCGGAGATCGCGCGCGTTCACGATCTGGAGAGCACGGGAGGAAGTACACAGGCTCGAACGATCAATATGATTGATATTCATACTATTGTAGTGGTGCATACAAGTAGCATATAGGCTCTAGCGGCGAGCCGACCCCGTCGAGTGCCGGGAAAACACAGCGCCGTTGAGACGATGTTGTCCGCCTCCCCCGCGGTATTTAGGGCGCGTTTTTCCCCCGCCAGAGCCGCTCGCAATCGCGTTCTGATTGCCGTTGCCGTCTCCACGCGCACCGCTGCGGTCACCCTTGAGCACCATTTTGACGCTCCTGTACCCTTCCACCGTATGTGCACCCCATGCGTCGATTAGGGCACGCGCCTCCGCCATGGACGGCAGAGCGATGTGAAGGTAGCTTCCTTCGCGGTGAATTGTAATGTGGTAGTGGGAAGCGCGGGTGTAGCCGGGGAGGGCAGTGTCCATGTGGAGCTTGAAGGTTTCCTCCGGTTTCATGTTAACGCCCAACTTGATGGGCCCCATCATGATAACGACTTCGCGCTCTGGGCTTGGCGCCGTACGGAAGCGCTTCGTCGCATGATCGTCGCCCGGGGAGCGAGTACGAGCGCGGCTGGGGGGTGGGGAACGAGCACGGCGCACCGGGGAGCGGGAGCTGGTGCGACCTCGGCCGTGGTGCACCGGGGAGCGCGAGCGCGAGCCTCGGTCGGGGGAGCCGGAGCGCGGCACGACCGATTGCGACCGAGAACGGGACAGGAGTGGGGGAGCTGGAGCTAGCGCCTGTCGCGCCATGGCAGCTTTCAGCAGGCGGATTTCCCCTTCGAGCTCCTTGACTTTGGCGTCCTGAGTTTTGTTGATCTTGACCTGCTTCGACGCGTTCGAGTCGACCAATGCAATGATCGTGTCGCGGTCCTTCGTGATCGTCTCGAACTGGAGCTTCACCGCATCGCTGAACTGTGTGATGGTGAACGGAGCGGCGGTGCGACGTTCGAGAACTCCCAGGTCCGATGCATGGTTCTCGATGATGCGGAAGACATCTTGGATCTTGTCGTCCAGGCTGTCCAGCTGAGCGTAGACGGCCTCAGCATCATCGTCGTAGCCGGAGACGGAAGAGGGAGTGGGGGAAGGGCTAGGCGCCCGGGGAGCAGTCTGCTCGTCGTCCTTGGCGGCGGTGCCACGGCCATCCTCGCGACTGCTACGGACAAGAGCGCGGAGCTTGCTCTCAGTCGCGAGGTTGTCGTGGGCTTGCTCCAGTTTCGCGAGGCGCCCGTCCACCCCGCCAACAATGTCCGCGAGCTTGATGAAGTTAGACTCGATACGGGTGGCCTTTTCCGTCACGGTCTCCGATTTCCCCTTGGCTTTTACCACCGCGGGAGCGAGGTTATAGAACTCGAAAGTCTTGACGAACTTCCTGCCGGGGGGGCTCGGTGGGCTATCGCCCCCAGCCTGGTCGTTTTGGGTGTCAGGGACTAGTGCCGGCGCTGTGGCAGATCGCGTAATCGTGCGCGCCGTGGAAGGCGGGCCATGTTTACTATCAAGTGTCGTTCGCAGGTCCTTGCTAAGGGCGAGGCCCGCGGCCGCGGGGGCACCCTCCTCGGCTTTTAGCGGCACCGGGCCAGCAAGCGGCATCTCGCCAAGTGGGGTAGGGACGGCATCTCCGGGAGCCGTGAGAGATCCGCCGTGGGGGGCGGAGTCGTTGAGGAAATTTTGGAAGGGTTGGTCGCGGGAAACGGCGGCGGACATTTTGGATAACGAGTGGCAGGTGGAGAACTCTGAGGAGGAATTTTTATGTCGATCGTGATCGGCGCCAAGAACTAGGAAGGACCTGAATGCGGATCAGGTCCGTCAAAGCTGTGCTGTCACTGGCGGCTCGATCAAAAACATGGGTGCCGCGTCGTAAATCTTCAGTACGTCGAAGGCCAGTTTCGCCAAGATCGGGGTAATTTCCCTTCTCACCAGAACACCACGGAAAAATTCCATGGAATCGGTATATTGGCCTTTGATATCGGGAATTTCGGCATATAGCTTCGTTAAGAACACCTCGCGGACCTCCATCAAGTCTTTCTGGTCGCAGATAAAAAGAGCGTGAGCAGGGTCTTCCACTGAGGTTTTGCAGAATCTGCACAACCTCCAATCTCGGGGTACCATATTCTTTCCCCTTTCTTTCCACCGACGGCGTTCAACCGCGAGGCTGTGGCTGGACAGCACCATCCGTGTCAAAGCGCGTCGATGAGCCGCAGATTTAATGCGTAGATAGTGCCTGAAGTCCAGAGACTTTTTGACCAATTTTCCAGACTCCTTGTCCATCTCCAGCCGGCCGGTTAAAAGGTCCTTGGTCCGTGAGGAAGTTTCAAGTTCATGGTCAATCCACGCTTCCATAGATTGTTTTACGGCCTTCATAGCAGACTCCACTGAGGCCACGTCAACCTCGCCAGAGATATCGAGCTCGACCGGAATGTACAGTCGAGAGAGGACAATGCACAAATCATTAGCCCAAGAAATATTCTTCGCTCGTGCAAGCGCGAACGACTCTTGAAGTGCGTTCCAGGCAGGTCGGTCAGAGTCCTTCAAACCGATCAGGTGGCAAAGGTTTTTAAGCGCGAGATATATGCGGCGGTATCGTATGGGCCAGATCCCCGTCTCGGAGAATAAAACTGCAACCAGAGAGCGAGACCCGATTCCAAGCATTCGACGGAGGAATTTGCGTTGAACTTTTTCAAGTTTAGCTAAACCCTTCTCATGCACATCCAGGCAGACTTCAGAACCAGCGATGAGTATGGGTCTACTCGCGCCATATATAGTGTTCGCATATCCCATGCGGGGAGGGTCCCAACGAAGCGATCCAGACCCAATATTACGTTCGCGGCTGTGGAAGCTTTCTTGGCTTTGACTTTGTACTGTTCTCGCCAGAGACACTTCGTTCCAGTCTCAAACCAAATGCCTAGGTAGCATGCTTTTTGAACTTGTGTGATGGGCTTTCCCCCCAGGTAGAATGAAGAGTAGGTCTTTTGGCGAGGACCATATATCTGGCCCAGACATTTAGGGATTGATGTTTCACAGCCATTGTCATCAGCCCACGCTTGGGAGCCATTCAGGTGAATCTGGAAACCCGAAGATCCAGAAGACGCCGTCAAGATGTCATCTGCATGCTCGATGTTAGGAATTGGCACGCCATTGAGTTCAATATCTTCGGGGTGGTGCGCCAAGATGAAATCCGACATAAACAGGTTCCACAGATGAGGGGAGCCCGGGTCTCCCGTTAATATACCCAGGAGGGACCTGAAGGCCGGTGCCAACCGCCCATCCAGGCGCACCATGTAGCGAATCCTGTTGTACAGGTGCTTAAGCCATTCAATCATAGGTCCGGTTATTCCAAGCTTTGCCAGTTTAACCCACAGCGTTGATCTATCCGTCCCCGGGAACGCATTTTTTAGGTCCAAATATGCGACGTAAAGAGGTTTACCCCACGCCTCGGCCTTGTCAATCAGGCACAACAGTACAAAAGGATTGCTGTTGGTACGAAGATGGTCTTGGAACCCGTTCTGTGTCTTGGGGATCGCCCCGATGTCTTCTGCGCCCTCCCGAAGCCTCCGATCGATTATCAAGGTAAGCATTTTAAGCATGCAGCACTCCAGTGCAATAAGACGATAGCTTGACGGATCGGATGCATCTTTATCTTCTTCAAAATTCCGATGAGAAGCGAGATTAGCCAAGGACGAGGCATGTCTTGACTCTTGAGGCAGGCACGGAAAAATTCAAGCAGTTTCTCGTTAGGTACCGCAAGGCAATCCTTGTACGAAAATCCGTCAACTCCCACCGATGTATCAAGGCCATGCTCTTTGATATGTTTTTTCATATCTTCGATGTCTTCCAGGGTAATATCCCGGGTATATGAGAGGCGGGGCGAGGAATCAACCGGTTCATGTGCAGACAGGTCGCGTGCCATCCTTGCGTTGAACGCCAGCTGCTCGGAGTTGAAAGACAATGGAGTTTTCTCAGGGGGATTCAACCGTGCCTCGAAATCCGCAGACAGCTCGGTCAGGGTAACTTTGGATTTTTTTGGCCGAGCATCTGTGTGCTTTCGCACGAAGTCCCAAAACGCCTTATGGTCTTTACAAGCTAGGAGTTCCTTTTGAAGCCCAAGTTGGAGGGCATGGACTTTGGCACGACCACGGTGACTTGAGTCGGCCATTTCATCCTCAGTGTCGTCCCCGGTTCTCCAACGTTTAGGTTTCTCAGGGGATATTTCGTCGAGTTCGGTGTGAACCTTGTGGTTTCGGACACCCGCAACAGGTTCGTGGGGAAGAGTACACCCCCGAATATGGTTTTCCGGAGGTTCAAACATGGTTGTGCCCATTGGAATCTTGAGTGCAGTTTTTGCCAAATTATATGCCTCTTGCTTCGAGTCATTCTTCTCGTTCTTTTCGATGTGCACAAATATTGTTTGAGCATGTCTCGCCGCGAGGAGCTTAACCGTAGACTTGAACAGGTCGCCATTTGCACCCGGCCAACCAATAGACATATTTTGAGCTGCAGCATACTATCAGGCGCTGGGAACCTGGGCACCTTAGGGGTTTTGACCCGTTCACAACTCGCTCGAGAATATTTTTGAACATCTGAAAGACGTGGATGGTAGGCGCGCATCCTGAGAACAAGTTGAGCCCATTCGGGGCACATTTGGGGACATTTTGAAGGTGCAGTGAATTTAGTTCGGCCGAAACTCCCAAACGGGCAATTATGGGGAAGCTGGGCACCCACGCAAATCCGTTGTTTCCAGCTCATTTAATGCCATTATGCTGGTTTATAATGTTCAGTGGATCTAACTACAATATTGTAGATGGTGAAATGGTATATTGGACATAGAAAAATGGCAGAACTGAGTGCTTTCAATGCCAGGCGCGTGCGACGGGATCTATACTGCTGATCAAACGACTGCAGCGCAACAGTGAAAGGTCATACTTGCCCAAAATAAACTTCACAGAGCTCTACAATAAGTAGATGGACATACCTAGCCCAAGTTCCACCCCGGAGTCTCCGACTGTCGAGAACCCGGCATTTAGACATTGGTACTGGAGAAAATTGGGTGTTTTGATGCATGGTCAATGCTGAGCGAGCTATAATACAGATATAATAATGGTCCAACGTCACAACTGAACCTTCATACACAATAATGGACCATGTGAAGTTCTAGACTGGTAGGGTCAAAGGGTAGTTTCATATGGAGGTCGCGACGGTGAGGTATTTCAGGGCACATCATGTTTACCCTTAAGGCTTTATGATGGAGAAAGCGAATTTCCGGAAACGCTTGATGTAGGCGATGTACACGAAATAATTGGGGTCAGAATGAGCCCCAAAACTTGTGGATCCACCAAGAATTGGTGGAGAAACAGGTGAAATGGCCTCTCGGTCTTAAGAACATGATGTTCTCACCCTCCGGCCCGCGATCAAACGAAGTACAGCTTTCCAACAACGCAACATTCCGCCTCAAATTTTGGCATGGAGGGGCGTCAGGGGTCGTAGTCCCTCCCCCAAGTCCAAGTTTTCAACATTTGGTACTATTCATCCATTTATTTGGCAAGTGCCCAGCTTCCTAGTGTGCCCAGCTTCCTAGTCAGATATAGTAGCACAGTTGCCGTATAATCATTTTGGAGGAGCAAAAGACCACTATAGCCCTGTCCGAACCGATTTTTTGAATTGCCTCGTGAATGGCATATATCCGCGCCCTGTCTGCAGTGGGTCGCCCGGGACCCGGCACCTTAAAAGATGCATTCAGAGGGGAGCCTGCCCCGAAGAAGATCCCCGCGCCAGCAGACTTTGTTCGTACGGCGCCCGGTGAGATCCCTTCCACATAGATATTAACTGGAACGGACTCCGCCTGAACAGGGCCCCACAGCGAGGCCAGAGCTTGATCCGGTGTTTCCCGCGAGTTCATTGTCTCTTGATAGAGAGTGTCGATCGGCCGGTTTCCCGCAAAGTCGGGACTTGGCTCCCTGTTCTGTGCCGCCGGCGGTGCCGTCTGAGAAATGTCAGAAGCGTCGATTGTGAGACAAATGCGGGTGTGGTCAGCCCAGTCGTCCTTCGGATCGAGTGTCGGTGATTCAACGTGGAAGCTTTTAACTCGTGGGATCAACCCGTTCGAGACCATTGCGAGGTCAATTGTTGATTGACCACCGGGCTGCCACGAGGTGAAGCGGCCTGGTGAAGCTGTCTCCAGCGAAGTGCCATTGAGAATGCAGAGACCACAAGTGTCGCATTCATTTAAAATCTCATTTCCGCGGGCATTAATTGTGGCGTCGGCGGAGGAGCGTGGCCATATATTCTGAAACCGTGGGACTTGCAATGAACCGGTTCGACCATTTATATCCGTGAGCACTGCGACATGCTTATCTTCATTTTGCGTACACAGAGTGACGGTTTCCCACAGTTGCTCGAAAGGATCGATATCCGTCCAACCCTGCCATCTTGAAGTGACCGGAGGAATGTACGCTCCAATCAGCCACATGAAACCGAGATCAAGGACGAGGATATCTGGCGAGCTCAGATGGGACTTGATGTACTTAATATTCTCCCGAATCAGGAGAGCAACACCGCCTCCGCGTCGAGCTGTTCGAAGGTGGGGCTTGCGTGGCAGAGAGATCAGGGAATAACCACGGAGGACATTTGCAGCGTCCTCTTCACCCGGAAGCATATCCGTCTCGGCAAAAAGCATGATGTCGTACAGTTGCAGGATTTTGTGGAACTCAGCGCTGCTCAACTTGAGGGTGAAATCGTGAAATATATTCCAATACATAATCTTCAACTCATTTCGGTTGGACAAAGTGCTACGTGCATTACAGCTTGTAGCCGAGATGGTGGGAGCGCGCTGTTGACGACTAGGCCCTCCTCCACCGCGGCGATCGGAGCCGCGAGTGCGAGCGTTCCCCGTCGTCAGTTGAGCGGCATTTGATGGAACGCCAACGCGATCAGGCCCGACAGCCGAGCATGACATCGCGGAGAAACTGTATACCCAGTCGGAGAGCGGTACGCACAAGGGTGGGGCCAGCATTCGCACACCGGCGAGGGGTCGGAGGGTCGGAGGGACCCGCTTGCTCGTCGTGAAGAAGGCCACCGCACACGCAGCGAGAAGGAGGGCGTGAAGCCAGAAGGCCAAGATAGCCGACAACGCCAAGCCATCGCCCATCAAAATTGGAGTGCGGGAGGAACCGGGTGACGACCCGAGGTTTCCGGTCGCGAAGGCAAGTGCCAGCGAGGCACCGCTCGAGGAAAGGGCAGTCGCCCAGGGATCCGCCCCCGGAATGGGGCCCTCGTCGACGGTCGCGCGGGCAGTGCCAGGCGCGGTCTTGAATGTGACGGAGCAGCGCCAGGCGTCGGGGGGCAAGATGGCCATTGCAAGGGCCCCGCCGTCCTGGGGTAGCAAGCGGGCGGCATCGGCCAATCCACCCATGGACGCATCGTGCGTAGGTACCCCGGACGGCACGATGGGTTCGGGGCATACTGCACCCTTTTGATCGTCGTCGGCACTCCGGAGGAGGCAAGAGAGGACGGGAGTGCCGGGACGCGCCGTAATTTGAGCCTCGTCGTCCTGAGGCAGCGAGCGCGCTGTCTTGGCCGGTCCACTCGGGGATGCACCGCGCATCAGCATCCCGGAGGGTGCTTTGGGCTCCAGCAGCAAGATGCGAGCGTTTTGCGTAGTCTTGAATTACTCTGTGCACTATCTTGAGCTGTAGGCCAATGGTGTTGACTGGTAGTCCATAGGGCCCTTATCACATAATCCCTTGGTCAATCATTCAATGGAGTTTTGTGATTGTGGTTTAGGCCCCACACTCCTCACCTAATGGCCGAACCTTCCCTCGTACAATTTTCGAATCAGTTGTTCGGCATAAATTGATGACTTCTTGCTCAGTCAGTAACTGCTTCAAATCTGAATCGTACTCACCCCCGTTGTTCGCAGAGATCAACTCTTTGCAAATTATACCTTTTTTCCCACAGACCACAGTGATGCGGTCCTTATGTCTGTCATTATTGATAACCACGCTCCTGCCAACCTCGGGTCAACCTTATCAGGTTTCATCCCAAATCCTGTAGGGGATCAATGTGCCACAATGTTTACGGGTCTGGTAAAAATAACGCGAGCGGCGCGCACTGACGTGCACCGGCGCGGCATTGATGCGGACCGGCGCGCCGGTGGCTGTGTCATTGACGCGCATCGGCGCGCCGCCTCTAGCTCATCACCACATGTCCTCCCGGCCTGCAATTTATGCCGGGGCGTGTTTTAAACACTGAATGCATCATCTAGCACACATAAATCCCTCCCTCAAAGCCTTTATTTGGACCTTCAATTATGCTTAGTCCTTGGTGGAATTCTGAATTTCTCGCCGGTGCATCACTGCGTTGAGGCCCCCCGTAGTCACAGGTCTGCCTATGTTCTGCTACCTGTGACTACATGAGACTACATGTGTCTACATGTGTCGATCCCTGTAGACACACCTTGGGTACAATGGATTGACGAACCCTGCAACTATGTTCTGCTACATTAGACTACATGACGTAGACACATTACGTCCACGTTCAGCTACGTTCGGCTACGTTCGGCTACATTCGACTACTTTCGGCTACGTCCGGTAGACACATGGTGCCCAAAGGCGCCTACCTCCCCATCTTGTCGCTGATGTCTGGATTTGTGAGCACCCCCGAAGGACCATTCCGCTGGTGCTGCACGTCCTATACCTATGTTTGTGGCTGGATCTACACGCTGCACCACGTTGCAACTCTAAATTACGCGGCTGGAGCTAATTTAAGCGGCACCATGAATAACCTTTTGTCAGCCCTGCAAATCATTCAAGCCACGCAGGATGGCTATGGGCGCCGCCTCTTCAGGCCTCCCACTCTGCTCATTGTGCGCTCCCACCCTATCTATACTCGTAGTACAAAAATTGCGTCAAGAGCTCGAATTGATGATTATTTGATCCGGCTGATGCCGAGCGGGCCTTGCCGAACGTGATCAATCAGAAGTGATCCGGCGTCGCATCCGAGTCGTACGACATCCTACGCACTTGGCATGTACTCACTGGCTGGATGGATTTTGTTCGCGGCGGATTACGGCCAAGTTGTGGCTAGTATATACATGTCTACGTATGTGTACCTTGGTCTATGTGAGACTACATGTGGCTACCCAAGGTAGACACAGGTTGCAAGCATAGACATGGGTAGACACATGTAGGCCAAGTGTGTCTACACAATGTAGTCATATGTAGACAAACATCCGTGGCTACCCCTCTGTCTACACCGGTAGACACACCCTATGACTACAGGGGGCCTCAACGCAGTGCATGGCTAAAACATCGAGGAGGAAGATCCAAATCCAAGGCAATGTATAAAAAATACACCGCACCCTTCCAATGCACCGAGGAACCGGTTGAGATACGGGGAAATAGCCGACCACCCTGGTCTTGTGCAGTGTTACCCAAAGTAATGTCAATTATTGTCAGTCCGTCAGGTTCTCGCATGAAATTATGTTTATTATGAAATAATAACCTCCTGGCTATGAATGTTCGAGATTTCTGATCAACTTATGTCTCGTCGTGGATAGAACATCAATGAAGCATCCGGAAACGTCCTCTTACCAGTTAGCACCAACATTACAGGGCCATACTCTTCTAATCCCAAGTTAGACTATGTCTCGGAATAATATCCTATGGCCAACACAGCACAAATTGACTAGGAATTGGTGAAGAAGGCTCCTTTGCAACTCCGAGGTACCTGCTGCAGACCGGCAGGTTGAGGCTATTGGTTCACCAGGGCCACACAGCCTTCATAAAGCATGCAGAAGCTGTCAACAATGGAGTCCAAATTCTCATATCTGGGTCACAATGCGTGGAAAGCATATCACAAGGAGGATAACCAGAAAATCCATGCTAATACACTGAAAAGAAATGGAGAAAATATTTACTATGCCTTTTGCATATTGTTAGGTTGAAAACAAAGAACCCATTCAAAAGAGACTAAGGTCCTTCAGGACAATGCAGGACTGAAAAGGTGAAAGTTATTGTAAATATGTTTTGCATATTTTGCAGGCATTTTGGCATGGATTTTCGGGTTATCCTTCCTGTGTATAAGTTCCGAATTGACGGCTACCTGAACCTGGCATCGGCGCGCCGGTGGCTGTGCTATTGATGCGCCAATGCGTGTCGCCCCCAGCTCGTCACCCCATGTCCCCTCCGCCCAGAATGTACAATAATAGATGTTTTAAACACTAAATACATCTTCTAGAGTCCAAAAATCCCTCCCAAAAAGGCATTACCTGGACCTTCAATTCTTGGCGAAGTTCTGAATTTCTCACCGGTGTGTGGCCGAAACTCTGAGGAGAAAACTCCAAACTCAAGGCCATGCATAAAGTATCTATCAGGAGTCATCAACCCCTTCAATGCGAGGGGCCGTCTGAGATGTGGGGAACCAACCATAACCAAAAACAATGTCAGTTGTTATTGTAAATTCTCAGTCTGTCAGGCTCTCCCATGAAATAATAACCTTCTGACTATGAATTCGCGAGATTTGTGGAGTAATAGGACCGGGTCCACTGACTGCTCGTCGTGGATAGAACAGTAATGAAACACCCGAAAATGTCCTCTTACCAGTTACCCACTGACACAATAGGCCCATACTCTTTCAATCCAAGTTAGACTCTCGGAATGATATTTTACGGCCGACACAGCACAAATCACGGACGAGTAGGCGAAGAAAGTTCCCTTGCAAGTCATACCCGCCGCGGATCAGCGGGTTGAGGATTGCGCAATTAGTGCGCCAAGGGCATGTGGCCTTCGCAAAAAATTGAGACTTACATTTGAGCCCAACTCCCATATCTCGGTTCCAATGTGTGGAAAATATGGAAGTACCAACCACTTGAGCCCGGCATCGGCGCGCCAGTGGCTGTGTCATTGACGCGCATCAGCGCGCTGCCTCCAGATCATCACCCTATGTTCCTCCTGTTGGAAGTCCATAGTCACACGAGGGTTGTGCTGAGCAAGGATATATAAGGCAGGAACAGTATGGGGGGTACAGAGTGCAATGGGGGATACAAGCTAGTGTATGGTAGCGATATCGAGGCAATATAAGTGCGATCGGGAGTCTGCAGCAAATGAGACGGAAAGGGGGGAAGTGATGGAAACGAGGGAGGACACGTGACAGGCACTATTTCAACACCCCCAGGCTGTAATATATTCCGGGAGTGGTTTTAAACACTAAATACACCATCCAGACACCAATCATTGACTCAAGTTCCTACCTGGAAGTTGAAATTATCTAGTTGGAATTCCTGAATTCCTTATCGATGCAATGCGGAAACTTCAAGAAAACAATACAGATTCAAGTTATTACATGAAGAATCCATTTCCACAAATAAACTGCTCAGATTCAAGCAGTGACTAGCTCCGATGCAAGGAATGCGAGGAGAAACCATGCTGGTCGCGGATCTGAAACGATTTCAGTGCCGATTATTCTCAATTGTAAGTTTTTCACATTCCCTGACGTTGAGGCGGTCCCCCATCGAGTGCTTCATGAAATATGTTCAATAAGCTCGCGGTTATAATTTTGCGAGATAAGTTCTGCGGTGATTTATGACAATACACCTCCTTTTCAAAACCGTCTCCTCAAGTATTCGAAGTTGGACCGAAAGCCCAACTATATCTCGAAATGATGGGTTTTTCTACTTCTCTGAAAAACTTCCCTCGCAGTTGATAGCTCAGGCCGCCAGAACAATGTGAGCAGCTCACTTGCAGCATGCTAGACCAGTTTCTGGCGCACCGGTGGCTATTGGCTGAGGACTGCATCTGACTCAGACCTCACACTATCCTCGGAGCCTCGGTCTCACGTGATAAGAGGACAACAAAGCAAGAGAATCGAGAGCAAGCAAGCCCGGGCCTTCGGATTGAGCGACAAATTGGACTTGTGCTGCCGTACACAACACGTCCTGGAAGGGGAACATTACTGAAGATTCACTAAAAGTTCAACCCGGAGTCAGATAACATTCCTTTTATTCTAAGGCCGGTGAGCTATTATTTTCAGTTATGGGCACCACAGATTCGGATTCAACTGCATCTACTGATTATGAGTCGTTTCAGTTTTAAAATGTGACAGTAGTACTATACATCCAAACACTCAGCACACGGAGGGCTCGTACTTGAACTGTGGGAACGATCCCAGGAATTGGGCTTGACATGATCACGAGGATTCAAATTGTACAGGCAGGAGTCTGAAGAAACGTGGTTACATGTAGCGTCTACTCTAAGCTTCTTATTTTATGACAAATTTTGCAGCATCACTTGGGCTTGACATCCCGCGGCATGTTTAAAGTGTGTCCCTCATTGTGATCCCCAAATGACTTAACGAGCGATGAATAATCCCTCACTGCCCAGTAAAATTAGAAGAGGTGACGGGGCACTGACGCGCACAAGCGCGGTGTTGACGCGGATCGGCGCGGATCGGCGCGGAGTTGACGCGGCATTGACGCGCATTGACGCGCTACCGGCGCGCATTGACGCGGAAGTTGACGTGGTTTCGGCGCAGCATTCCGAATTCATGGTGCAGTTTTTCTTACTCAAAAAACTGTTCAGAAACAAACCCCCGGTAGCCTGCCACTGAGCAGAACATCGGGGACCATGGACTCAAGTACCACCAGGTCGGCCTCAAAATAATATATGTTGTGTGTAATCTGGGCCAATTTGTCCCGAGAAAAGCCCAGGCGTCTCCTTTACCGTGATTTGAGCAGTTTTCGACAGGAGAAAGCGCTGGGTTGAAGTTGAGCAATTGGCGCGTCAATGTGCGTCAATGCCGCGTCAATGCGCGTCAATGTGCATCACTCGCATCAATTTCTCCGGACCCGATGTTTACCATGAATCCGCTACTCGCCAGCTGAGCGACTGAAGAGGAGTCGGCATACATTGTTTACCAGCTCGTCATAGGGGTCGAATTGGGGTAGGAAGGCCATCTTTCTGTAAAACTCCAAGTTTTTGTTTTGAGCGATGGGGATTTGCACCTGTGTGCTTGCAATACAAATACAGGGGTTCCCGGCTAAATCAGGTGCACCTGCCGAGACATATATATTTTTAAGGCCCCTAGCTGAAGGTGGCCCAGGGTAAGTACGCAACACATTTTAGCAACAGCATGTGGCTTTGGTCGACAATAAATAGTCACAGAGCCGGGCGTTTTGAACGAAGACCAGATGGCACGGCAGTATCCGTGATGATGCACTGGGTATATACGAGAAACGAAAACGGTTTCCATATATACAGATGTTCCGGGTGATGGCCGCGCATCGGCCGGTAACTGTGCCGTGAGTGCTAAGCGGTCACACCGCGACGTTAGCGCGGGGCGCATCAAATTCACCAAATGACTAAATACGGAGTTGCGGATCCTAAGTCGTCCCATCGTTCAAAGCCAGCAAGATGATCAGGGGCCGCTAATGAGCAGGTATAGAAACCATTGCATGTCAGATTAGAATGGCGGCATGAGATTACGGCGCCTTCATTCAAGATAGTGGCCTTTGCAAGACCACTCTTCTTACTCTCAGTGCCGCCATCCCATGCATCTTGGCACTAAATTGGTTCGTCAGTCGGGACTCAGAATACATGGAATGGGTTGTGCGGACCTACTTCACATATCGGTCCACGGTCCCTACTTTCTGTGGCCCAAGTCGTAGACACTCCGGCGTTCCCGAAACATCCAAAATGTACGCGACACGATGATGCTGAGCACTCTGGAGCCTCAGTAATATCAATGACCTCGTCAACAAACATTCCCGGTGCCCCATTCTTGCCTGAGAGGGTAATCCGAAGGCCCTGATCAACAGGCTCAGCGACAGCTTTTGCCTTACCCTTCCCTTTGGCTTTGGTCTTCCGGGTCTTCGATCCAGATTCGACTTTTCGTTTCTTGGAGGGACCGGGCGAATCAGGGTCATCGAATCTGCAACAATATTTCAGTTTGCACGCTCTAACATGATATAAATGAATAAATCTACCTTCCAAATCCGAGCCCTGCTCCCCGCGAAGGCGCATGGCCGGACCATGGCAGAGTAAGATATTGCGCAAAGAATCGGCCAGTAAATCTCAACCAGTCAATCTCAGTGAATGTGCAAGTGGTAATTTGAGATCATTACCGTCATGAACTTCGTCGTAGTCACACCGGGGGCAAAAGCCAGCGCATGTGGAAACGACATGCGTCAAGCGCATGTCGTTCGCACTTGGTCGCGTCTCCGGATCAGTGATTGACAAAGGTGTCAATTATCTTTTTGGCACCTTTGTTTTTCGGGGCAAATTCAAAGGAAAAACAAAGGTGCCAAAGAGGTGATTGACACCTTTGTCAATCACTGATCCGAGGACGCGACCAAGTGCGAAAGACATGCGCTTGACGTATGTCATTTCCGCATGCGCTGGCTTTTGCCCCCGGTGTCATATTCAGAATCGACATCAGAACTCGATGCATCTGGGATAAAGCCGTCCAGTCCCCAAAATGTAGACGGCATGGATGGAGACTTACCATAAGAGCCGTTATGCCCAAGGAATGCCCAAGGAATGCCCCGGCCAAGACCCAAACGTCTGGTAACGAGAGGACTACAAAAAATTACCTCGCAATATTTTAGTGCTGTTAAAAAACAACTCGCCATCCAGATCGGTTCGATATGAGGCACAGAACCAGGAAAAGAAAGTGTTGGCAGAAACCTGCTTGAGAGCAGGAGCAGGAGACATGAAGAAGGAAGGGGGTTTAGCCTGTCGAGCCTTCCAGCTGGTTTAAACCGCGGTCGTCTTTACATGTGCCCTCGGCTTAAACGCGGCCGCGTTTAAACCAATTTAAACACATCTTCCCCTGTAATACTGCCTGTAGATACTCACAGATATATTAAACGCGGTTTACACTTTACATTAAACACGGATTAAACCGAAGGAAAGCCAGTTACGATACATTCAATAAACTACAAAGTCTAATTAAACCGGGATTAAACAAGTCCGGTTAGACCAGGATTAAACTGCAGTGAACGCCCCAGCCAAAATAGATCCACTGCTACAAAGTCCGATTAAACCAGGATTAAACCAGGATCCAAAGTATGTACACTGTCTTATTGAACTGGGATTAAACCGGCGCATCGAGTACAGTACAAAGGGACACTGCCTTATGATTGGCGGTGTGTGACGCCTGGTGCTGTGATCGCCGCGCAGCCGTTTGATGGCAACGAAAACCGTTTTCAATTCTCGTTAGTACCGTGATGCACTGTCACGCGGCGCTTAATGCCGATCGATCAGTACGGAACCGCTTTCACCTCTCCTTGACACCACCACTCGATTGCGACATGGAAGCGATGGCGAAGGAAGGATGATCCACTTCAGGGCGAGCATTCAGTAGGATCTGGAGCCTTACTTACAACATGGTGCAGCGACCCACAAGTGTACTAGAAATCACCATGTACTGTCGCCGGCCTGAATCACAATATATTGGCATACGCGGCACCCGATTGAAGTCATTTAACTATCTTGTACCCCTGCGGGAGCCATGGCAATTGAAAATGAAATGAAGAGGTAAGAAGGGTGAGCCCAAGCTGTTTTTACCGAAGCATCCGTAACAGGCTGTTTAACTAAGCCTACGCTTAAGTTGCTAGACTAAATAAATAAAAGATAGTGCGAGAGGGAGCTGCCTTGTCCTTAAGAAACTCGTTTCACCTATTTGACAAATAGGGTGCTGAACAAAATGTGATCGACCCCTAGATGACGACATAAAAGGCAGTGAGTAAACTATAAACCTTGACAATGCCGCTCTCATGCACTTCCTCTTTTCCTGTGTCCTCTCTGGCTGACTTGGTCCACCTTATAACCAGATCTCCTCCGCTGCCCCCCTAGTGATCTCCTTCTATGGATATCATTTTCTGCCAAGTTCGGTGGAAGCCGTCAGCGTTCTGGATTATCCCTACACTACTATGGCAAACGAGCCATTTGAGGCACTAATTTTTGGGAGGGTGAGTGAAGCTGTGGTGCGACTGATTCCGCTGTGAGATATGCATGCTGATCGTCAAATAGCAGTGGAACCCGGAGGGTCACTTGCTAACCTTGAGCTGCGATGTCCACGAGGACGTTATAATGCTGTTCATGCTCCAACTCGGTCAAGTATCCTGTCTCGTTAAGGATGAATATAAACGAGGCATGTGCATTGTGTTTTTCTTTTTTTTTTTTTTGGAGTGTTTGGGATAATGAGTTTTGGGCTGCAGAAGCATTCCAAAGTCATCTGCTGGGTCTACTAGAAATTCTAGTTAATGCCGGGGAGGTTGTCCAGGGAGGAAATGCCATTACGCACAAGTACCATAGTGTGGGACTCCAGCCTTCGTAAAGTTATCCTATCCCATTTCTTGAATCATTCAATCTCAACGGCTGTATAGCCACTAAAACCCCCACTGTGTATGTCCAGTCATCCAGCAGCAAGTCTTCCTTCATTAGTAGACCACTCCATGTTCTTAGGACAAGATCCTTATTCAGTGCAAGGTCACCAAATTTCAGTCTATTGGTGAGGATTTGATCTCGTCCCAGTGCGGAATTACCAGATTTCAGCCATCTACTATGAATCTCAGAATCTGTCATGTCGCGGCATGGATTCTTCAAAACCTTGTCATTCCGAAGGTTCCGGATCGTGTGCCAGGTCGTGGATACCAGAATGGCAAATAATCTCCCATTGCAGGTATAATTTTCCTGTTTGAGTGTTTGAATTTAACAAGGTTACAACCCAGAATGAGGCCCCAGCTGAGCCGAGGCCACATGGGGTATTTCATAGTCCAGAGTTTCTCGGTCAGTCCCCAAATTAATTTGGCACCGGAGGCATCACACTCCATTGCTATGTGCTCTAGGTTTTCAGGGACACCACATGTTTGACAGACGGAAATCACTTCAAGATTTTCGATATGTGTCCAAAAATCACCAACTCTGAAAATGTTGTGAATTGACTTCCAGAATAATTCACAGTGAAGTCGTCTCAAATTTGTTGAACGTATAGATTTCCAAATCATTTCGTCTCTTGGAGTTTAATCAGAAACTTCATACACAGAGCATCGGATGCGGTCTAGATTGATGAATGTTGCCTTCCTCAGTGGTTCTGGGCGGCTGCTCTTGATGATTTTTGTAAAGATTTGCTGAGAGCCTTGGGAGATTAGAATACCAGGGAGTTAAACATCAAATCGATTTGGGTATCGACCTCAAGCGGAGGGCATAGATCGATGCCTAGAGTGACAGGGAAGTGTTTGTTGTTTGCTTGAGCTGTGTCCGTGCAACTCGCTCGTTCAGCGCTGCAAATACTGCTTTGAATAACAGGAAACTTGGGTCTAACAAGTTGTTTTCGGATTTTGTTCGCTCCTTAATCAGTGTTTTGAGCAAAAAGGGAGATGAAGAACATAGTAGTAAAAGGACATTGTTTGGGATTTTCCGCAACAAGGTGAGGGTAGCACCCAATATTCCTGATTGAAAGTTCATTTTTATGGTTGGATTGTCAAATGTGAGGTGTACAGTTGCCTCCTCCTCCAACTCAACTGAAATTTTTTTGAATCTAGCAATAATTTGAGGGTCATATTGACCAGCACGCATGACTTTGATATGTACAAAGGCTGTTATTGGATCAGGCGGTGGTTCTAATTGGCCTTGCCGTCTTGCAGCAATCTCATTCATTGAATCATCCCCAGCAAAGATCCGGAAGCCATTTTTGGCACTGGGCAATCTGAAGTTCGGATTGTAAGTCATTGGTTTATTACTTTCGACCTCTTGTTGGTTAGCGTCCAATTCCGCCGCTGTCAGTTTGAGATCATCGCAAAGGTCGGCCATTGGAGCTAGAGGATTCCACTTTGGCATAATGCAGTCTATCAATATCTGGGCAGTCTCAATGCACTTGCCAGGATTTGCGCAACCAAGTTCATTTTGATCTCTATTGCAAGGTGGGCATCCACAATTTTTCCGTCCAATGCCACTGGGATTTATTGTGTGTGGCCGTCTTGGCACCGTAGTTGTTCTTATAGCAATTATCAAGGCATCACGAACAGTCTGGACTTTGTGTTGAATCCTGAGGCAGGTGGCAGCATCTCGAAGGCAGGCATTTTTGCATGCTGGATAATGGACAGAGGGATGTTTCCACATAGGCATACCAAACTGCACTTCACGGTCGAGTGAGAGTGCTGTAAATTTGAGGTTGAATTCCTGGGCTACGGAGATCATGCGCTTGAGGTCGTCAGGTATTTGTTTAACCTGGCGATTGGGAAATGTATATTGTTCAAGAAAATGTTGATGATTTGACCAGGCCTAACATTTAGGTAGCTGGTCTCCAAGTATTTTCTGAATATGTAGTCAAAAAAATAGCACCATAATGGTCACTCCTCTCCTTGCATGAGATAGCATTTGAGATTCCAAAGATCAATTCCTTTATTTTGAGAGGAGATATCTAAAATTCCTTTGCCTCCTCGATCAACTGGGAGGATCATTGTTTCAAGCGCCACTCTGGCTGTCTTTCCATCCCACAAGAAGGACCTTATCAACTTTTCAAGTGTTTCTTCAATGTCCTTGGGCATCCCCTGGACTCTGGTCAGATATTGTGTCCGACCTCCGATTACCATGCTAATGATGTGACGCTTTCCTTCTAGGCTCGGGTTCGTTGTTTTCCAACACATGAGATCTGTATTAATTTTTTGGAAAGAATTAGGAAAAAAAAATGAAGGCATGTGCATTGTGTGTGTTTGAATTTCA
This sequence comes from Mycena rosella, assembly GCA_029378255.1. Lineage (NCBI taxonomy): Eukaryota > Fungi > Basidiomycota > Agaricomycetes > Agaricales > Mycenaceae > Mycena > Mycena rosella. The sequence goes on along the minus strand of JARKIE010000176.1, from coordinate 81,657 downwards.
TTCAACCTATCTGACAAAAAGGCCCCCCAAATCAAGGAACCGACAGATACACTCATCTGGTGTGCTGTGCGTGGAACGTCTGTCAACGTCCACATCGATTATGGAGAGGAACACTGCAATTTTCATGAAGGAGTGGACAGCACGCTCCAGACCTGAATGCCAATGACCAAGGCGGAATGGAATCTGGAACCAGGCCAATGAATTATAGCTCAAGTTAAATTACGACGTTGCCAGACAACTGTTAAGGTGTGTTTTGATTTTGGCATACAATGTGCAGAGTTTCTGTATTGTTGCGTCTGAATTACGGGTGGCAGATATTGCAGCTTAATAAACATCAATAAACGACGATGCTGCCTGATGGTGGGACACCAGTAGACGGTAGACCAGATCCGCAATTAATTCTAATGCTTTGAGACAACCCAGCTATGCAAGTTTTGAGAAGTGTCGCGTACATTGTGCTAGCCACGTTTATGAAAGATTTATGCTAGCCTGCAAGCACATCAAAGATTTCTATCGGCCACCTATACAACTAGAACCTAAGTCCGTTTCAAGTGGAGCCTTAGAAGTCTGATCCGGCTTTTCGGCGCGGACACCAACAACTGAAATGCAGGCGAAGTTATTTGTGGACAAAAACAGATAAAAAGCCTACATAAGTACAGGTTTGCCGGGCCGTGCCACGGCCATTACCCCCAAGTCGAGGTTTGCATATTCTCTCAGGAGGCATGGAAGATCTCGTCGAGGAAGAAAGCTTTAAAAAATTGACATGTCTCCTTCGGACACTGATCACAAACAATGTATTCCCACGGCCTCAAACACGACCGCGAGAGCGTGATCGCGTTATCGGTGAGTCGAAATTCATTTGGGCTCGAGAAAGAAGCGCTATTAGCATCCCACAAGTCATTATTACCCTCTTCTCAAGTCCCAAAAATGCATAACAGATCTCGAAAGCTTATGCACTATGCATTATCACCAAAATGCATAAAATCCCCCCCCACCAACTCGGTGGACATCAGAACCCTATGCATTATGAGCATTATGCATTCCGAGCTAATGCACTATGACAAATTCGACTGTATTCCGCATTTTTATTGGGTGTTCAAAAGTTTGCTTATATTCGAATGACATTGGTGCTATTCTAACGATACACTACGTTCCATATCCACTCGTACCAGACTACCGGTGGAGTGGAGTGTAGGGGGGCAGGGATGCGGGCCACGCGCTTCGCGTCGCGGCGTCGACAGTGGGTATCTGCGGAAGCATCAGCCCTAATGGAGAAGGGTAACTAAGGGACTGCACCTGGATCCCACCCCATACGTAGTCGGAGCGTCTGCCCGAACCTTCGAGGTTTGGATGTCAGGATCAGGGTCCCGATCCCGCAGAGGAATCAGGTGGTGGGGAGGAGGAGATGAGAGCTTGATTGAAGAGATGACACAGGCTTGAGGGCTGGCTCGTCTTGAGTCTGATCACGAACAATTTGGTGTGCAGTGGAACCTTGGTATATCTTCATCTTGTTGCAACGACAGATAATACTCAACGATCCTTGAGGGTAATCCATTCAGGGTAGTCCTTTGAGCAAGAGCGGATGCTTCGAGGCTTGACTAGTGCTGGCCAAAAATACGATACGAAAAAATATGTTTTGAATATATTCAAATACGCATGGATACGATATGGCCCTCGAAGGTCTCATTGAATATGAATACGGAAGGATATGAATATGATATGATACAGATAAAATATGATATGCCTTGGGTCGTATTCAAATATACTCGAATACGGTAAGGGGTGTCATTCGCCGCCCCGACCACCAATCGGCAACACTCGGAGCATCAAGTTATGTCTCCCGAACATTGACAGCGGATCTGATTTGCCTAAGCCGCCCAACGGTACCAGATCAGTGGTCCGTCGGACATTGAACTTCGGCCTTAGATCAAAATGTTGTGATACCAATGTTCGGATGTGCCAAACCCCCCGATTTGGTGATTTCCTGACCACCAGTGGGATCTGAAGGCTCAAGGTTAACATTGGGCCCCACTAAAAGGAACAGGAGCCTGTGGTAGGCTGATTTGGGTGAGGGTTCTTCGACCAGTCAATGACCAAAATATATTCAAATATATTCATATCGTATTCATATTCAGTGCCAGAATATGAATACGATACACTACAAATATTATACGGCATCCTGGAGGTAAATACACCGCCAATGGCCAGGAACGTTGCCGCAAGCTGGAGAGAACATGTGTACAAGATATCGTGGGAAGGTGGATGCCACCTGAATCGCAGCTGGCTGTCAGGTTTGGAGGCCTATAGATCCACCATGGAAACATGTTTTAGCTGGCAGCCAGCTGACCAGCAACATGGCAGGCAGCTGCTGTTGCAAGTGCCAAATATAATTGATTTTCTGCCAGTTCCCTTGCTTGCATAAATGGTATCGCAAAAACAGAATGAATTCATATTATACGAGCACAGAATAACTACGAGCTCACCGAGGTATGGAACGAAGTTGAAGCACCCAGAATTCCACTCGCCTAGTGCTAGGGCACAACCAGATATCCAAGAAACATTTGAAGTAATAAGGATTGATTTTATAAGAGAAATAGTCAAGGCATCGCGAGTTGAAGCAATATAAGTTGCGGCGAAGGGTTCATTTGCCAAACTGACACGTAACCAATGTATAGGACATGGTATTTTGCGTCAGTGTTTGAAATCCAAGGAGATGAAACAAAAACATGAAGAAAAATTGAATTGGGTCGGCCGACTCGTTCCCAAAGACTGTACATGGAATTGCGAGGATTGAGTGTTGATACTTGGAGTTGCGAGGATTGAAGTATTCAGGTTGGGATCGTTTGATTATCTTGACTTTTGCTCGGGTCTTGAAGTAGGGTATTGCGGCGTGAGGGTGGTTGGAAGCGTACATGAAGACGGAGGGCAAGGCAGGGAGGAAAGAACATGGGGCGACAGCAGGAGACAATAGCAACACTTTGGGGTTTGAATGCGGCACAGAGGGTTACAATGTATGATATTTTGACTGGCTTTTGCTGTTGCAGAAGGTCCCGACGACCGGGCCAAGGCAGTGCATCCCGTACCACGGGTAGTTTCTCCGCCAGCCTCGTCCTCCGCTGACGGGGGTGCCGCACGCCGAGCATCTGCAGCAGGAAACACATTGTAGCATGGAAAGAAGCCTAGACGGAAACCGCGAGCAGACGGCCTTGATGATTCATCGCATTCCATTCCTTGACGTTGCGAGGGCGCGGAGGGACGAAGCAGGCGTACATCGAAGTAAATGCTGCAATGGAGCACGTGAATGAACGGAGGTAAGAGGTAGGCGGAGCTAACGAAGTGGGAGGAGGGAAGCATTGCAAAGAGAGAGCAACATGCACGTGATGGAATACATCAACAAACATCGCGCACGGACCCGATCATCATTGACATCATGGATCCCGCTCAACGAAGCTCAAGGACTTGGCGCGAACACAACAAAATCAGCAATTAATTCAACCATCTCCGTCTTCAATCTTTGTCATTATCTGCAGCCAATGTCGAATCACAGATTTTCTCAGCCCTAACCAAGCGGCCCATGCTTGGCCCAAGCCTTAACTTACATGACTCATTGAAGACGGCCAGTGTGGTGCCATGTCGCGAAGACGAGATGATGTCAACGAATGTCATGTCTCACAGATCAGACTATGACAATGATTCACAATGTACAGCCTGGACCCAGGTTATTGCCCAACCTAATTGATACATGACACGAAATGTGACGGAAAGCTGCACCAAAACCTGCGAAGCAGAAGCTGGCAGCCACCTGACTGGCACCTGCTGGTCAGGTTCAACAATAAGTGTCTGCTACGTGCCCGCGCCAGCTGAAGGTGACGTGCGGGCACTTTGGCGGTGTACAATACAGATATGAGTACGATACGCCAAATGGCGTATCGTATCTGTATTTGGCCAGCACTAGGCTTGACGGTCACCTGGTGCCACAGTGCTTGACAGTGCATGAAAGCTTGACGGCAGATTAGACATATCAGACACGGTGTATGCCAGATGATTGAGAAGCAAATGTAATGTGCGAGATTTGGGGTGGTGGCCTTGAAAACGGCGAGGACGAGGGAGGACAAGATGGGAGGAAAGACGAAAAGACGACTGATGGGAATGCCAACATTGACACCTGTTTGTTGTTTGATGTGCTTCTGCGCACGGACCATTGATAAACAATAACGGTGCGCGGCCTCTGGCTTTTCTTCCACTATGTAATATGTGTCTGATTTAAACCGAATTGTTGAACTGGCCACTGATTCCCCATGATAAATTCTAATTCATTGAGGGTTGGTTCAAATTGACCTCGAGTCGGAGGGCCACCGGTGTGTCCCTATTTCAGAGTGCAGACCAGGAGACTTTTTATGGTTCAGTGCCGTATTACACGCGGCATTGATAATAAATCAGTAAATAAATATGAGTTGGCTGGCAGAGCCACAATGTGCTGCAAATATTTCACTCGATGTATCTTTCATGTTTAAACCACGCTACTTTAACCTCGCACCGATGTTTCACTAATGTTTTTCCCTCAATATTTTGCAGACCTCAAAACAATGTTTTTAAAACATCTTCGAGAATACTCTGAGAATGTTGGGCTTGATTGTTTGAGAAATATAAGTCTCGAATCGGGATAAACGAAACACGCACGCACGACACATACGACACGCGCACATTGAGCGGAGTCCACGACACATCGGTTGAAGCACGACACATTGACCGGCTGATGTGTTGTTCTTGATTTGAAGCACGACACATCCCATATGTTGCATTTACAGCACGTCGAGGAAGGAAAAGATATGCTCGTTGCGAAATATGTGACCAAGAAAATATCAATACACCAAGGAATACTAGCCAACTAGGAACGGCAGAGGGCAAACTACCACCCTTTCCCTCCCATTGTGTGTGTGCGGTGGATCCCTGACTTATTGAGACTGCAACAACTTGAGATACGGCGGCTGAATTTGAGTGAATGTAAACATACCGTGCGTGTCTTACGCCGTTTCTTCCGGGGTTGCGAATCATTCTCCTCCCCGTCCCGTTTGCGACTTGTTGGAGCTCTCGAACGCGGAGCCGAAGCAATATTAGCCACATCTACCTCCTGTCGGGGACGCCGTGCAGCTCGTGTCTTGAGCTCGGCAGCCGTGCTGGCAAGCGACGTTGTCGGAGAAGAATCTGGCGGGGCCGGGGGAAGCATGGGCCACAATTCAGCGGAGGATCCGCCGGCAGTGGAAAACTCGCAGGGCAGAGACGTCGATGGTTCTGAGAAGGGAGGCATCAACTGTTGCGAAGGATATTCTACGGGTTGGGCTCCGGCTGCTGGAATGGCATCGAAGAACTCCAGATTTCCGAGATCGAAGTTTGCAAAATCGAAGTCTGCGAAGTTGAAATCCCTAAAATCGAGCCACGGGGACGTGTCTGAAAATGCATCCGTGGTGGCCTCCGAAGCGGAGGGGAACATCGAGCCCAAATCAAAGCCAGGCTCAGGCCAGAGGTCGGATGTGAGATTGCTCATTGGTTGGGAGTCCATCGTTAAACTCTTGTGGCCGTGTAGTGTCCGCCGCTAAGAGGTATTAGTGAATATTACAACGCCCCAGTGATTATTGATGTTACCTTCAGTCGGCACGGTGCTGCTCGAGGCGGTATCGGCAATGGGTATGTTGTCCGCCCGTGTCGAGAGCATAGGCGTCGAGACAGCTGTAGAATTGTTAATATGATATTTCGGTTCAGTAAGTGAAGTTATCCTTTTTGACAGCCACAGACTTGACGCGTCCGCTGGAGCTGGCGGAGAGAACAACTGACTTCCCAGGCTTTCCCTTCCTTCCCGACGTCCCTTTCACGGCCTTCAGCTCCTCTTTCAGGGCCTTGGTCAGGGCACTCGATTGACGGCGCTTCTCGGCTTCCTCTTCCAGTCGGGCCTGAAGCTGCTTCGATACGTCCATCAGCTCCCGCGATTCCCGTGCCTTCCGTACCGAAGTGGATTGGCGCTGCGAATTGCGGGCCATGAGATGAGTAATTTCGTTATTCGGGTTCGAAAGAATGCCAGTGCGACGCGACATCTCGATCTCTTCTGCCACCGTTTTATCAACTCGATGGGCGCTGGGGATTTGAATAAGATTCACAAATACTGAGGAATGTAACGAGATTCAGCCACCTTTCCAACGCCTCGACTGGTGTCAGTCTGATACCGGTTTGTAAATTCGACCAATGGTGCTGGGCTTCATTCGTATTCGTTGTTGAAGGAGTGCTGTCCCAGATATCAGCGGGAATACGGGACTGGGACCTGATAAGACAGGGGATGATCCATTCGTGCATCTCCTTGTGCGCCCACCAATCTGAAATAATAGAAGTCATTTATAGACGCTATAAGTAATGAGTTGAAACACCTGAACCTGAAATTTTCTTGTTATTTAAACCGTAGACAAACGCCGAAAACTCATCAAGCGCCTGCTTGGAGCTAATATGGACAAACTCGAGTAGGCGATGGTAGTCGGCCTCGGGTACCACCGCCCTGAAGTCGTGAACGGGCCTGAAGACGCAAATAAATCAGGGTAGTTGAACGGGTGGAGAACGGATGGTACTACTCTTTGGCGTGTCTCCAACAGACTTTTATGAATTCCGGTGCTATCTTCGCAGGCCGTGTATCATTTTAAATGCCACTGTACTCAGGATCGTTGTGTTTCATGACGGAGCGACAGACACCGAGAACTTGCGCTGCATTCATGTCCGCGTTCATCACGAGTAAATTGCCGCCCCGAACAAATCGCTTCAAAGGGATGGGCTTTCCTGTGATCGAGATCTTAACACGCTGGAGCTCATCGAACATCTTTTCGAAGAAATCGGCGCTCGCGCGATTAATATAAGCTCGAACAACGGTCGCGGCTGCCGAATGTAAGCAAAGCTGAAGAATTAAACTCATCGGACCCACCGCGCAGAACAACTTTCTCGTAAATGGTGAGCTCCCACTCGTTCATTTCACCCTCTATGCGCTGGTAAGTGGTGTCTCCGTCGAACGCTATGACACCCGCATCGTCGAGGAGCTTTAAGAGGTACGGAACACAGGTAAGAATACAAATACCGCCATCGGGGGTCGTAATATAGCTGTGGATATAGCGTTCGGGCAGCGGTTTGGTCAAACTCCTTAGGTAAATTGCGAAGATGCCTGCAGGAGAGAGAATATAATAGAATGAGTATCACCTCAGAACAGTAGATGAAAGCGCACCAGCGACGTCAAGCCCATTGGGATATTCCTCAGCCTTTACCGCACGAACTAGATCTCTCTTAACCCGTTTGTTGTAAAGAGCAGGCGCAAAGGCGGTCGGGGTTTTCCCCTTGAGGAGAAGTTTGGTAGATTGTGCTGTACATATTTGAGACGCGATACACAAACAGAAATGGGAAAATAAAACAAAGTTCGCACCGTTGTAAACCTTTGAGACAGTCGCCCCAAGAGACCCAGCCGTTTTGACGCACTGCCGATAAGTCTCCCTAGTTGTGAGCGAGACTTTGGAGAGAGGGGGCATGGGATGGTTATGGCCGGTATTGTTATGAACAATGAGCGCCTTGCGAATGGATCGATCCAAAGGGACGTAAATTGAGCGGATGGCATGACATCTGTGGCGTTCGATTCGACCACGCACTGCTTTGCCGTCGACGATGTGAGGATGGGCTGCAGTACAATGGAATGAGAACCACTCGAAAATACATGAAGAAAAATCGCACGGCAGAAGCGCTGCTTGAGCCCGATATGCGGATGGACAAGACGGCTACATAAACCGGTGTCACGGCTTGGGTCTGTGGTGAGTGCCTTCCCGGCGAAGAGTTTGGCCAGAAGGTTCTCGTCCACGTGGTCCGGAATCGAGAGAGTTCGATATTCTTCCTTGAAATCTTGGCGCCAACCGCTGCACACGATGATGTGCTGGTGCCCATGCGATGGTCCCTCATTCAGAAATTGAATCACGACGGCTGAATTCGAAAATTGGAAAATACACCTGTGTTTTGGGCTTCATGAGCGGGCCGCCCTGACATAGCTGACCATTGGAATCGATCGCAAGACATCGAGCATCTTGGACATTTTTGAAGAATCTGTAACATAAAATCTATGCCAGGCTCGAAGCAGAGGGGAAAGTAGCTTACATCGCGGCCAATTCCTCGGGTGTGGTGCCCTCCTTGCGGCGTGTCTCAGCCTGCGCAGCCAAAAGCGCGTCACGAGGCGCTGGATCAAGGTCGTACCGAACAACCGTGAGAAGTGTGGGATCAATTGGGAGCATACGAAGGCCCCTTTACATGTCGAGCGGGCGCACCGGCATCTGATGCGGGCCTCCCCAGGACCCAGGCCTCACTGCTACCCGTGCCGCTACTTGATTCCCATGAAATGGGTGAAACTAAAATTCGGAGTATATTATAAATGATCTGTCTCTTTAAATTTTGTTGAATGGTGCTTGAATGAGTGCAGGGCTCATCCTTCACTGTGATGGGACACTCAATGGCCAAACCATCAATTTGACTCGTCAATAGCTTTGTCCCATGGCATCGCAAAAATATGGAAATATTTGCGCACACATTAAACATCTGTTCCTTTACGACGTGAATATTCCAAGATTTAAGAGCGGGGGCAAGGGCCTCAAAACGTGATTATGTAATAAGGCTCAACCCCAATCGGGACCCATCACTTAAAAACGGACTAATGAATCATTGTCCTAGAGCTAAAATGAGGGGATTATTGTTCATGGAGACCATGAGACGCACGGCATTCCGAATCAGATGGTCGAGATTGTAGGTATCCCCCGTGTTCGGATCCTCAATTTCAAATTTAGGATTGTCGAGCTGATAACGAAAACGGTGGGAGTACGAAGAATAAGCCAGATGGACGGAAGCTCCGACAGATATTCAATCCGCTTTGCGCTCACTTTGTCGGTGATCTTGAAGTTACCTGTGCGCACGAAGGACGTGATGTCGTCCTCCCAATGTGTGTCGGATTCGACCAGGTTGTTTGAGTCGTCATCGGAGTCTTCGTCATCGGTTCCTGAAACCGTATTAGCGGGTGAGTAAAACCGATATATCTTCGCACCTATCACATTCGAGAGAACTTGGGGAATCACACTGGAGGACCGGGACGCCCCTCGGATCAGGGTGTCCGACACCTCGAGCTCATCCTCGGAGTCGGATAGAATCTCAAGGACTTCGCGGCCTTCCTCTTTCAAGATGCGAATCTTGAGGAGATCGAGGTTAGCGGGAGGAAGAGGTACCGCTTCCGGCTCCGGTTTAACTGTAACAGTCAGCGGATTGGTGGGCCGGATAGGAACTGGATCGGGCGCTCTAGAAGGCGTGGAGACCGCGGCGATGCTGGAGGTCGGGATGCTCCGCCGGAGAAAATCCCGCAGGTCAGACGGATTGACCCATCTATTGTCAAGAAATTGGTGCGCATTGGCAGCAATGTACATAGGAGTATACATCTATTGGGACGTCAATCTCATCTGGACACGGGGAGACACGATGCTGGGACAAACATAATTTCGGAAATCCATCACTTGACGCGTCGAAAGGCCGTCGAGAAGCTCTTGATCGGCAAGTTTTACGTGAACGGGATTGGTTGCCGTCGATGGACGCACCGTGGACGCGTCGCCGACATTCGGCAGATTCGTGCTGAGCCAATTACTGAGGGTCGGCATATCGATCCATTCGTGGTCAAGGAACTGGCCGGCACGAGACACGATGTACATGGGAGAGTACATCTGGTATTGTGAGATCAGTACCGGCACGCGAAGGGCGACGACACGCCATACACCACCAAATTGCGGTGATCTTTGAAAGAGGTTGTGACGAAAATCAACGGATGACGATGCCAGCACATCTGATAAAACTTGTGTGATGTCCCTCAGATGTCGCATTCTTGTATTTAACTATCATTTTTTGATCCATCGCTCCACAGACCCCGGCGGCGATGTCTGAGAGACGTCCCAGCCGATATTATCCAGAGTAGTGCAGATGTATTCTGAGGAGGCCTGTTATGTATAATGGAGACTTTGGAATCAGTGTTCCCAGCACGTCTCTCAAGACCTTAAGAACGAGCACGCCAACATGAATTCAAGAGGAACTGAAATATATTCATGGATTGTAAAATTATGAATAACAAATAGCTTGTTGCAGGTAGCTCCCCGTTCGAGCTCCTGGTCCTCCCCGCGGCATGCTAAACACGTCCCCGCAACACTATCATTCAAACAGGGCACACCGGCGAGGTCAGCGCACACGCAGAGCGGCCGGGATGACGAGGTATATGTCCGCGAGCTCTCGAGCTCGGGGGTGTGCTGCTGGTGTAATTCTGGACATGAAGAGGGGCATTGCATTGAGAAGAATCAACCAGGAGGAGCGTCGAGATGTCGACGATGATCTGCTGGGTGACGTGGGTAATGATCTGTGGAGGCCGGAACAGCGGTATTAGACAGACATTATGGAGGCGTACCATTCCAATCGTACAGCCCCAATGCAGTGCCTGTCTCGGCGCAACAAGCGCCTCCCACAAGGAGTCCCGCGCAGCTGGCGCACCCGCGGGGGGCATAGGGAAAGGTAGTCGTGGTCTTTTGCCATGACGATGTCAAGGCGGATACCGCTGATGCACGAATGCATGCGTCTGGGGACTGGGGCTGCCGGCGCTTCGTTCGAGGTGCGGCGAAGGGAGCATGAGGAGATCTGGTGAGGGGTGTTAAGCAGGGGAAGACACGGGCAGTGACAGCACGCACCATGTCCGTGCGGATCACCCTGCTTGAGCTTTGTGCGGCGCTGACCTGCGAGCATTAGGTGTGTGCCTCGCGGCGCTGATGGTAACGGTGAGCCCGGGAAGTCAAAGTCGATATATACGCACACTCGTACACACACTCGAGTGCGCCCATGCATCCAGTGTTGTCCTCGGGCCACCATTGATGTGCGGCAACAAGTGCGCGTCGCCGCGCAGGCCCGATACAATGGTGTCACTGCTTTTGCTGTCCTCAGTGAAGCCTGAAGTCGGCAAGTGGAGGGAAATGGCTACGACATTGGGAAGTCGGTGGACAAGGGCTCCGATGGACAGATGGGCCCTCTGGAGGGTTCAGACTATGTCTTGTATCTTGAATATATCTTGAAGGTGGTTGCAAGCAGATCTGAGGTGTGAATTGCGAAGTCTTGAGGCAAGACTTGAGGGCCGCCAAGGTCTTGAGCTTCGTCTTCTGGTGAGAAAGGGGTTGCAAGCTGAGGGGTTCGCCGATAATGCTTGGTGAGTCCTCGCAGCTGCGGAGCACGCTGAGGTGAGTGGTGGTAGGAGCAGAAAGAAGTGGTTCGTTTGCGAACACGTGACTCAAGCGTAGCATGACCGGCATTTTCAAACTTAACGAAGAAGAATGTTCGTTAGCTGAACCCCTGAGATGAAATGTTAAGCTCGTAGAACTGAATAATTTAAAGGCAACTCAAAATATCTGTACGGCGCCCCCCGTTTACCACACGAAGAACAAGCACATTTTGTGACTACCGTGACTTGTCCCAAAACGGTCAGCCATTTCGGTCAGTCTGAAGTCGCGACCGGCATTTGCTCATCGTTCAGCACTACGGAGCTCTAAATAAAAATGAGGGACACTCTCGATGGACAATAGAGTCAAGTCCATATGTCTGAACCACTACGAGAGGCAGCCCATGTGTGGTAAAATTGCAGGCCGAGTATGTAAAATATTTACAGGGAAGTAGTACGGTAAAATTAGGGAATCTAGTTATAGGCAAATCCTACTTCGACATCGCCGTGTTCATCGAGACCAACCAGGGAATCGGCGGCTTTGGACTGGGAGTCGGTCTGGCAAGAATAGCGCGGAGGATGCTGGATGCGTGTGACGAGGGCGATGGGGTTTGCGAAGATGCCTGCATGCTGAGCCGGAGTGGATTCTGCAAAGAAAGAAAGAGGCAGCGTCAGTAGAAACATCGTTTAAATGGGCCAGTGTTACGCACCCATCGCAAAAAGGTTAGGCAGAAGGCCACTGTGAGCAGTGGAGAGGCTAGCCACTGGATGTTGTGATCAGCATGGCTGCGAGCTTGTATCGAGGCCGGAGAGAGATTTCGTGGGCGAGGAAGTGGTGGGATCGGGTAGGATGTCGAAAAGAGATCGCGCGCGGACCTCTGGCTGACGTGTCACGAGCGACATCACCTCGACCATCAATTTCGATCTTCTGCCGTGCTCTCAAGTTTCGGGGATCAGGAGAGCATCAAATTCGGCTTTACACGACATTGGTACGCAATCTCTCCACAACAGTTCTACCGAGGCTCAAAATCAGACTAAGGCTGGTTGGTGGTGTAGTTGGGGCGCCTGGTTTGTTTGCAGGGGAAGCGGCTCGGTAGAACACGGAGATTCCAGAGTCAACCACGACGGATTTAACTGTTGTGAGGACCATCTTTCTTTTCTTCCGAAGTAAAGGCAAGACGATTTTCAGCTGAGAATTATTACCTGCGCAAATCCCCCTTATATACCCGCAAGAGACAAGGATGATGTAGGAACATGTGATCGATATCAGTCATCATGCCCGAACTAGTGAACCACTGAGTCAGCAAGGCATACACGGGGATTTCCAATTTGACGGATCCAGGTCAAGTAATTCTGGGATTCAACACGTCATGCACTGTAAGAAGTATTCATCGCGAATTTCACGACTTTTGTCGTGAATTTCAAGATTCATGATGTTTCGTTAGGATACCCACCTTGAATTTCAACATGCCTTTCATGATGTATATTTTGGCATACTTTGGGTATTTTTTCCCTCATGGATTTCAAGCCGATACATCGTGAAAATTCATCGTGAACAGCACCTACGACCCACTCAAGTCATAGCCGAGACTGCCCTAAACTATGATGTCATCGCTCCACGGCGGAAATAAATGGACCCACGGTGCTCCACAGCTCACTCAGACTCGAACCACCACACCCTCCCACCCCCCGATTATCGCCTTCCATTCACTTCACCGTTACTGTGCCCGCCGTCGCCGCTGCTGCTCTCGTCCTCGCTGCCACCCTCGTCCTCGCTATGCGTCTTCCCCGTCCGAATCGGCGGTTACACGAACGACTGCAGATCGCGCCGCCGGATTTGCAAACCTGGGACATTGTGCTCAGCCTGAAGGACTGTGGGAGAACTTGCTCAGGACGCTGTGCAGGATTTAGGTGCGCTCCCATCCACTTGTCTTCGTAGATCCAGCTCTTATTTTATTGTCAGCGCAGGACATTAATTATATTTGGTGCGCTCTGGCAGTGCTCGACTAGCGGTGATATTAATGGTGCGTAATACACATCCGTCAAGTGTGTCAGTCGTGGGGATGGATGAGAGGGAGGTTGGGACCGGGTCGTATGGCTATATATATATGTGTGCCAGTAGTCTACAAATCGTGAATTCCATTGCATTTTCCCACTATTTCATGATGCTTTGTGAGGAATGGCCTACCCTGGACCAGCTGCAGAAATGAATGGAGGATTCAGCATGAAATGACTGAATTCACGACGATACATCGTGAAAAATCCATCGTGAATGTTCCTATATACCTCGGGAAATTCAAAACCGCTGTTCATGATGAATCATCATGAAAACCTATCGAACTGTCATGAAATTCAAGGCAAACCATCATGAAGTTCACACCATTAAGTGATGAAAGATGTGCGGAATTTCACGATGGTTCCTTCTCTCAGTGCCTGGCGAACTCGTTTCTCCGTGGGCCGGCTTGCGAGTTCTTCTTGAGCATTTCGCTTGCGTGTACTTGGCGCTCGGGCATGGGTCGGGGTGACAATATTTGCTTCATCAACTTCTTGGCGCTGACGACGTGATCTCGGGCTGCAGTTGGGCGTTGTTCCGCTGGTTCGGTGGTGGGAGAAGGCGATGGTGTCGTCGGAGGTGGCGGTAGTGAGGGAAAGGCCGAAAACGTTGCGGAGTTGAAGCTGGAACAACCAAGAGAAAGATCCATGGGTCCATCCTGAAACGAATCCAGAAATGCCTGCACCGGATCGTCGGCAACTGCTGCAGGGATTGATGCGCCGAAGTTATGCGTAGGACTCCCATAGATGACCGGGTCGAAAAAGACGTCGAGTGAAGTGCCACTGAGTGTATCCGGTGCAAAAAATGAAGCACCGTAATCTACCTGGGCCCCGGCGTCATGGGTGAGCGGATCCGAAACAAAACCTGTGAAAATGTTACAGTAAGCTGCAGAAGAAAATAATGAGTAAGAATGACCGTGGCTGTGTGTGCGGTGAAGTCCAAACCTGCCAGAGTTACAAAGTTCGGGTGATTTTCCGAACACGTGTCCAACATCGAGAGCGCACCTCCAAGATTATCCCAGAGCGGATTTGTGTTGAGACCTATAAAGGAAATTGAAACGAGGCCCGAGTGTTCTAGCTGAACGTTGAAATACCTGAGTACGAGGTCTCGATACCATCCGAGAACGGGTTAATGCCGAAGTTTCCTAAAAGATCAAGCATTGAAGCATCGACCATGGGCTGCGCCGGATCAAAATTATATAGAGGCGTTGTCAGCGCTGGGGTTAAGCGTGATTCCGTGGCAGCCGATCCATTTGCGGTGTTGTGATCTGGAGGGAGGTGAGCATGCAAGCGGAGAGCATTAGGAGACAAACCGAATCTGTCAGCGCCAGGGGAAATGGGGCCGATGATTGGATCGGGGATGTCTCCACAACGGGCGCCTCTTCTGCCTGCATAGACACTGGTAGTAGATGGTCCTGACACTCAAGTTAGTGCCCCCATAGGGGATCCCGTGGGTACCGTGGGCGCCAAGGGTTCGATTTTGACATTAGGTGGATTGTGTATCGCAGATGGACGCGTCGTTGACGCGTTGAAGCCGGAATCTGGCGTGTTTTGGCGAAGAAAAGCACGGAGTTGGGGAACATCCACCCGATCATAGGTCAGGAACAACTTTGGGTTGCGTTCGAAGAGCTCGACTGCGAAAACCTAGCTTGACATGTGAGAATGGGTGCTCGACGCGTGGCAACTGCGTCGTTCCGGAAGTCCATAAACTGGCGGCTGTACAGCTCTCGAGGTATTCTTGGTCTGCCGGGGAACATTTGAACCCTTCATGGGCATTGGGAAAGCCCGCGCAGCTCAACCCCTCCCCCGACATGTCACGTGCCCCGTCCGTTTCCGGTGCTCAACCTGTCGACGGAGACGAGCGAAGGCGTTGGTGTTGGTGTAGATGGATATTGGCATGCGGGGTAGTGCAGTAGGGCCCAATGGGTGTTTAGAAGGCTCCAGATAGGCATCCTGCTCCTTGAAATGGGCAAAATGGTGGTTTGTGGGCTAATATAGGTCTGTGGAGGGAGCCTATATATTTTTATGTGCAGCACCACTAGTACTGGGTACTATGGCCTAGAGGTTATGCCTCCTGCGGTAGATACTAGAGCTCGACCTCTGATGGTCAAAAGTTCGATTTTTGGTGCGGCCGCCTTTTTTTCGCTGTGTCTTTGCATTCGTATCTGCCTTATATTCGCCTAATATTCTGTCAACGTCCCATTTGCGCTTATTACCCCCGACCTTCTTTTTCCATGCCCCACATGGCATTTTCTCATAAGGAAGAAAATCCCCTCAATTAACCTGCATTCAGTGGCATTATAATAGTTTTAAATTACCGTACATGCAATAATACATAGTAATACTGGCCTCTAGTAAGATTGAGAAAAAAAGCCATGCATCAGATAAAAATAAAAAAGTTGAAATGGTCCTGAACACTTGTTTTAGAGCCCTTGAGCTCACTCGAACTTCCCTTGGGTGTTGGAGAAAGCCACGTGGGATCACGTGACGTGTCGGGGGAGGGGTTGACCAAGGGGATTTCATTGGGAAGCATTTTGGCGCGTCGCAAAGCGCGTCAAACAAGCCTTCTTGCAAGGCGCTGCCAATACTGCTCGACTTTTACAAGCCCTTGTGCAGAAACTGGATGTCATGCACAATGCCTCCCTGGCTACTCCAAGCCTTCCTAGGGCCTTCCGCCATCTCTAGACACGTCGCCTTAACTGATGTCATAACCCCAAACTTGGGTTTGCCTGCACTCCGCGCGCTACCCTCCTAGGCGCTCTCTGCGCAACGATGCCTCCCCATTGCTGGCTTCCACAGGCCCCTCCCCGTCGCCTGCCTGTCGCCAGCATCCGCAGGCACCTTCCCCGGATGCCTCCGGAGTCCACGCCCAGACGCCGACGCCTCCTTTGCCGTACAGTTCCGCCCGGGCGCCCTTCCCCTTCACGTATTACCTCATCAGACCCCACCTCCTCGCAGCTGCCGACACCGCCGACCAGCGTGGTCTGCCACCGCCCCATTCTGCGCATACCACTGGGTGGATGTACAACCTACTGTACTATTTCGACCAACTGTTCACACCATGTTACGCGTTACGCCAACTGTTCACTTTTTGAACTGTTCATTCCTCGGCAATCACATCAATATTCTCATATATGGTAGTCCGGCATCCGTCGGACGCGGTTTTGTCATATTTTTCGGCCTACTTGGGACGCAAAACTCCAATGTTATGGTTACGGGTGCCGAAAGTGTTCAGTTCAGAGGGTCGTGTTACGCGTTACGTGAACACTTGGTCGAAATAATACAGTATACTGTCATATTACTTGGACAAAATACATTGATTATTCTTCATGCCTCGGGTACATCTCTTTCAGTCTCAAAAACATATCAGCATCCACAATATCAACAACGAGGTAATCTCCCTTCTTGTCATGATCCTCAGCTAGCAGTGCGCCTTGAATAATTGAATCAACCGAAATAAACTCGCATTTTTTGTCTGTGCCGCTCGCGAACACGATAAAAATGCAAGGCCTTGTCTTTGGCTGAGCGCTGACCAATTCCAACGTCGAGGGCTTGCACCAACGCGAAGGGGAATGATTTATCCCCGATCTTGCATACGAAAACATAGACGAGTCGAACAAAGACATTTCTGGTTGTCGTCTTTATCAGGGCAGCATCATATCGCGGGCGGTTGTAGAAAGATGGACTGCATCGAAGATAATCTGTCTCGTCCATCCAGTTGTCGAGGGACTTGAAGAACACTTTCAAAAATTCGTATGGCGTGATCTAGTCACCAATAGATCTTAGTTATGGATTTGAATACTGAAAAATTACGCACCTCATTTTCTGGACTGAACTTGATACATTTTCCATCAGGAAGTTCATGGCCGTGCACGGGAAGGAACGCAGACAGGAATTCAGCGAACCGAATTCGGAAGTTTTGGAATGCTAAGTCCGTCCGCATGTCCTTCTCCAAGTCCAAAAATGATACCGGTGGTCTCTTGGCACCTATAACGATGTTTCCCAGCTGCTGAAGGTCTGATGGCACATCCTTCTCCGGGTCCCCTGGTTCGCCTTCGTCTTCGCCTTCATCTTCGCCTTCGTCTTCGCCTTCGTCTTCGCCTTCGTCTTCGCCTTCGTCTTCGCCTTCGTCTTCGCCTTCGTCTTCGCCTTCGTCTTCGCCTTCGTCTTCGCCTTCGTCTTCGCCTTCGTCTTCGCCTTCGTCTTCGCCTTCGTCTTCGCCTTCGTCTTCGCCTTCGTCTTCGCCTTCGTCTTCGCCTTCGTCTTCGCCTTCGTCTTTGCCTTCCAAATCACCGAGTTCATCCAGATCATCCAGTTGATCTCGGATGACTTTACCTACCATTTGACGGTGGAGGGACCGAAGTATCTAGTTACATCAGTTGAGTGAATGGACCAGTAGGAGCAAAAAATATGTTGACCTGTGGCGCAACATCTTTGAAATTTGTCTGCCGGAGGTACGCCGCCCGTGCTGGGCCATGCATCACTTCATCAATCTTTGTTCCGAAATTCTTCGTGACACCCTTTCGCTCAATATCATCGAATACGTGCTTGTGCAAATGCATCTTGGGAAAGTTCCAGTTCTTGTCCTCAAACTCAGTACCCTCGCAAGCTTTCTGGTATTTCTGGGGCGTATTTAGTGGTGGTATCTGGCTTGCTGGCCTGAAGCGGTCTCACCTTTATTAGCTCCCCGAAGTTTTGAAGCACTTCACGTCCACTGGCGATGGTATTAGGGGTGTGCAGCTGTAATCCAACATAAGTGTTCAGCTCGAGATAACTGCAAACACCTTGCAGAAGAGTTAGACCCAATCGGTCCGTTAGAATGTTGTGTACGGCGTAAAGGATCATTTTTGAGATATCCTCATGTTTCGAGCCATCATTGAAAGATTGGATGGTTACCGTTCGGAAGTGGTTGAGATTGCGCCACCTCGGAAGGTTATCAAATCTATCATGTTCGATTCCGTTAGTCGGGTGAACAGTAACTATGATTGTGGAATGTTGTACTGCTGATCCAGTTTGGCTGATTGGCGACCCCCAAGTTTGCTAACATGAAGCATGACCTGACCGAAGAGATGGTCTCCCCAAAGACTACTCTGGTGGGAATGAAGACGGTCGAAGGAGATCGCACGGTGGGGATTGGAATGAGCGACATGCCAAAATATGTTCTACTCGGAAATAAAGACCCAGGAAATTGGCAGAGCTTGGACACTTACCTCGACATTTCGCAGACCTAGATCTTTCAATGAGTTTTCCGCATCTTCAGCACTGAGAGTTTGGGCATCCTCAACAGCTTCTTTAGAGTGTTGTGCATCCCTCAATTGGGCGTCTATGGTCAGATCCGATTGCTGTTCGGCTTTTATGAAGCAAACGGGACAAGGATACAATGCCCAAAGCCCACGAATTAATGCCATAACGGAACTGAACACGTGGTCAGTGAACAAAATTAAATTACAAGGTTGGACCTTACGCTTCTTCGTAGTCCGCTGCTAGAATGAGGATTACGGGGAACAGCCAGCGCTTTTTACCATCTCCACACTGTGTCCATATCCCCGTCTTTGAATGCAAAATGATGGACTCTAACAATTTGTAGAAGGCAGTATGCCATACAGCATTTTTGAAATTTACATATCCAGGTTTACCGCTTTCCGCGGTGTCTTCTTTAACCTACAAGATATGGTGAGGCAGACTTGCAAAGAGAGTGATCATTCCACATACCACCGGAAGCGAACCTACAACCTGACCTCCACCCCACTCATTACCGTTTCGAATCCCCACGACAATATTCGCTAGCCTCGCGATGACTGGATATGCCTTTTCAGTTCCGAAAGACGAGAGTTTTGATTTGTCCGCATAAAGGATGAAGGGGACATAATTTTGCGTCTGGGCTGTCTGGTAATTTAGACTGAAATACGTAAGGTGGAGAAAATGTCGTGGAGCATGCTAGTACATACTTGGATCTCCCAAAAAGCATCCGCTGTCCAAGGTTCAGTATAGAACCGCACAAAGGACGAGCCGTCATATTTGTATGTTCTTTCGGCATCCCAAACGAAAAGGGGGGCTAGGCGAGCATCTTGTATGAGGTCCAAGGCCCAGTTCCATAAGGGGCGAGCATGCATTTCGAACATTTGGTCGACACCTTTATATTTAACGGCAACTTCATACTTTTGAAACTGTTCAGCTTTCGTCAGGAAATTTGTGAGAGCTCGACGGGCAGCATACCTCAGTACATTTCTTAGAAGCCCCCTCCCACTGCTTATTCATATCTGCGTGATTGGTGATTGTGAAACCTTCCGGGTTCGCAGCGTATTGTTGTATAAGGGCAATTAATTTGTCTATTGCCTTGTGATTCAACATATTTTCTTGCACAAACTCGGAGACCTCGAAATCAAGTTGTGTGCAGAATGGAATCCAAGGCTTTTCTTCATCTGGAATGCCTCGGCAGCGGGATAATTCCAACCGCAAATATTTGTCAAGACTCTACTGCTTTGAGGGCAGGCCACTATGCGGATGAAAGTCGCTTTTTATATCATTCAATTCAGGGCCTATCGGAGCGTCGGCGACTAGTTCTGGTTCGGCGGGCAGCCGAGGCTCCGGGGATTCACACATATCTTGTATACAATTAGCATGAAAAATCTGCTGCCAACGAATGGCAATTGCAGCTACACACTTCGAAAATCTTATTCATATGGAGTAGGACCTCCAGCGGCCCTAGAATGGTCATGGAGGGAACTTGAAGCACCTGCTGCTTGGCATTAAATATTCAACAAAGGCCGTGGCGCGGGGGCGTGAATCTACAAACCAGGGTCGGTTTGGGGTAAGAGTTCGTTTATTTGAGCCTTTTCTGCAGGACATTAGTTTTTGATGTTCATTATTACAGAGGTAGACATACTGCCACGCTCTCGAACCTTTTGTGCAAAGGCCTTGTTCTTCGCTCGTTTTTCCCCGTCTTTGCCGCAGGCTTTTTCGTGTTGCCTGATTCCTTTAGGGAGGTATTTATTGCTACAATACTGGCAAGATATTTTTGTAGGTTCCAGGGGAGGCATCGGTTTGCAGGTTGGAGGGCGGAAGCACTGTGCGGACATCGGCCTGAGTGCGATCACGTGCAATCAAACACGTCGAACTCACACCACCTCCAGAGCTCGTCCAGCCCTCCTGCCGCCCGTCTCACTCCCTCACCCACGCCTCGGGCAACACTCCTGGGCGATAGTTGCGACCAAAAGCGACTCAGATTCAAGCATCCCGCCGCCGCATTCAGCGTGGCCTAACCGATCAGGCCTAGTCAGGACTCAGGATTCTGGCGGACCTCCGCCAGAATTTGACGCGACCCGTCACGACCCCATGCCATCACCAAAAGTGTTCAAAGCTGGCTAGGCCTCGTGACTTTGACAAGTCCCATCAAGCGCGCTCAATGGCTTGATCGCGTCCGTCAAGGCCCTCGAAAGGTCTCTCAAGGGCTCGTCTTTACTCACCAGTGTATCCCCAGTACTGGCATCTCCTTCCAATCCCCTTTCAAGGTCATCCAAATCCTGGGCTTCCATCCAGGGCTCAGCCGCTATTTCCTGTGGCCCACGCCGCGACGTCACCAAATCCTTTCTGACTCGGAATACTGCATCTCCTCCTCATCATTTATGAGGCTGATCCTCCAGGCTGTCTTTCTCTTATTTATTATTTGCCACGGTGCAAGCATGTTTCCTTGTGGATTTTGCCCTCGACGCGACATCACCAGCCAGAGAGGGCTTCGGAGTCACTGGAACAAATGCGACGCAAGAAATGCCCTTTTTATCAACTCTGCAACGCAAGCGCTGGCGAATGAAACCGCACGAATTGAATCGGAGGCCGCGGCTACAGTCCAACAGCAAAATCTTGTCGACGAGGTAAACCATTTCCTCCAGTGTCATGATTTGGAACACTCATGTCCGATAGAATCCCACAGAAGTACCGCGCGTGCCGAGTCCGTTGCCTCCTGGTCCGGGAGGTCGTCCTCGCCGCCGTGCGCGGCTTCCCGCCAGATATCGGGATGATCCACCCGAGCCGCCGACACCAATCCTCCAGCCACCAGTAGAACCTGAACCTGCCGTGCTCCTTGAGAATCACCCGCTCGAAATTCCCCGACGCACATGGGTAAAGACAGAACCGAATGCGCACGGTCTCTACAAGGTCTTCCCAAACCCGCCTACCCACGACCCGGAGGATTCAATCTCCTTAGATGATCTATGCCGGTCGTCGCAGCTTCTCACGGGCAATCCGAGGACTGCAGCACCGACTCCCCCGTTCTTTCCCTTTCTCAACTCCACCGTCGCACGCTTGATGAGCTGGTTCCATCTCGGATCGAATCTGAAATCCATTTCCGAACTCGATTCACTCATTAACAATGTTATTTTGCACGAAGACTTTGATCGCAAGCACCTCGAAGGTTTTAGCACTGCTAGGGAGAACAAGAGGCTAGATGATGCGGCAAATATTCTGCCCGGACAGCCGCCGAGCGGATGGACACTTGGGTCCGTGAAGATCAAGCTTCTGGCGGCCAAAGTTTGCAAGCCAGAAGTAGAGGCAGCGGAATTTGAAGTAACCGGGATTATATATTGCCCCCTCCTTGATGTCATGACCGAGGCGTTCAAAAGTCCTGCATTCATGCAGTATCATATCACTCCTTTCGCATCTCGATGTGATCCAAACCATGATCCGGAGAATCCAGATGTGACGCTCGAGGATGCCAATGTTTCGCTGGACGACGACGGACTCCCACTGCTACCCGCAGGACATCATGCTATGTACGGCGAGATCTACACCTCCTCTGCGATGCTGAAGGCGCACAACACCTTGCCTCAGTGTGATGAGCCGCATCTCGAGACAGTGATCGCAGCGTACATGTTTTGGTCGGATTCCACCCATTTAGCTAACTTTGGCGATGCATCCCTTTGGCCGCTGTACACCTTCTTCGGAAATCTATCCAAGTATACATGCGCAAAGCCAACGGCTAATGCGGGATTCCACCAGGCCTATTTCCCCTCAGTGTGTCTTTCCCGATGCCCTATTCGAATTAACCAATTCTTTTTACAGCTCCCGGACTCCATCAAGGATTTTCATCGTAACTTGTTCGGTAGCGCACCCTCTGCGGATGTTCTCGCGCATTTGAAGCGGGAGCTGATGCATGCAATCTGGGATCTCCTCCTCACTCCCGAATTCATCCACGCGTACGTCCATGGAGTAATAATCGAGTGCTACGATGGCATCATGCAGCGCGTCTTTCCGCGGTTTTTCACCTACGGCGCGGATTATCCTGAAAAGTTTGTCCTTGTGTCTTTCGAAAATCATGTGCGCTAATCGTCTTCAGAGTTCTACTCGCAACCATCAAGTACTTCGGTGGCTGCCCATGCCCTCGTTGCTTTGTAGAAAAAGCCCAAATACCGGATATGGGGACCAAGACCGACATGCGACACTGTAAAAACATCCGCAAAGACAACAACTCGTGGCGCGAAAAAATCGAAGGGGCCCGCCACTGGATATTCGGACAGGGTGCGCCGGTTGCGGGTGAAGCGGTGAAGCGGAACTTGAAGTCTAAGTCCTGGGTCCCCACGAGAGTCAGTTTGTCCGACTATTCTGCCCGAATTTGTTCTAATTTCATTATATAGAACACCTTTTCGAAATTAGCCGAATTTGGATTCAATCTATTCTCCATGTTCGTGCCCGACCTGCTACATGAAGTTGAACTTGGTGTCGTCAAGTCCCTCTTTATCCACATGCTACGAATTCTACAGGCATACGCGAGCGACGCGATTAGCACACTCGATGAAAGGTAAACTGAGTTGTATGATAACTACATTCTTATATATCTTGTTGCCAGGTTCCGTCAAATACCGACGTTCGGCCGGAGCACAATTCGATGTTTTCACACCAACGTATCCGAGATGAAGAAGCTCGCGGCACGCGACTTTGAGGACATACTGCAGGTGGGCACAATATAGCTATTTATTTACGCTGCTTAACTTTGGCCGCAGTGTCTATTGCCGGTGCTAGAAGGGCTGCTACCCGAGCCCCATAATGGCATTCTTCTCGATCTCTGGTTCACTCTGGCTACATGGCACGCCTACGCAAAACTGCGGCTACACAGTAGCCCCACCGTACAATGTTTCACCAATGTGACCACCGAGCTGGGTGTCCAGGCCCGGCGCTTCATTCGCACCACCTGCGAGGCCTTCGTTACCTACGAGCTACCGAAGGAGACGACGAGCCGGGCTCGGCGGGAGGCGCAGAAAAATCCGGCATCGGGCAAGACAACCACAAAAAAACGGAAAAACTGGAACACCGCAACGTACAAATATCATTCTCTTGGGGATTATCCCGTGGTAATATCAACATTGGGTATGACAGACTCATACTCAACACAGATTGTGAATTCATTATCTCATCTGTGGCAGAAATTTCGCTGAATATATTGTACAGGGGGAACTTTCGCATCGCCTCGTTAAGAGGTTCTATGCCCGCACCAACAAACGAAACTACACCACACAAATTGCGGCGCACGAGCGTCGACAGCGGCTCTTGCGCGGTATCAATCAGCGAATGAAGGATGCTGCTACTGCCGCGAAGAGTTCCGAGGAAGGAGAAGGCCAACCCGATGCAACCAATGTCTCAGTAGCTGTACCCCCTGCCCCCATGCCAAATCCGGTCACCGACACGCTTCAGCCCCAAAATGAAGAGTTACCGTGTACACCGCCGCGACAGCACCATCATATTTCGGAGTCGAAGCGAACGTGCCTCAACGTATACGGGTTTCCTGCCCTAATGGCTGGTGATCCTGCCGTACAGGTAGAAAAAAAATCACGTATATGTCTACAATGTTTTTAACGCAGAACCTAGGACTTCTTGCCCAAACTTCGCTCACATCTCCTGAGTCGTTTACTGGGGCTCCTGTACGACGGTGACGAGACTCAATTCTCATCACAAGACCTACTGGATGTCACCTTCGTTCGGGATCGCTTGTACACCCACCAAGTGATGCGAATCAACTACACTACATATGACCTCCACCGGGACGAAGACTCCATTAATCCTCGCACCCATTCGGATGTAATGATGCTTTCTCACGAAGACGAAGACGACTCCAACCCGCACCCTTATTGGTACGCGCGGGTCATCGGGATTTTTCATGCAGATGTTCGGCATGTCGGAAGCCGATCCAAGAGCAGCAGAACTCAGCGCATGGAGTTTCTGTGGGTACGCTGGTTCGGCCGCGACTTGTCCCACAAAGCCGGGTGGAAGGCGAAACGACTACCTCGTCTCGGCTTCCTCGACTTCACGGATTGCGCTGCCTTTGGATTTCTCGACCCCGCTGAGGTCATCCGGGGCATCCATATCATCCCATCATTCCACCACGGTCTTGAAACAACGCTCCCGAAGTCGATTGTCCGCCGGCCAGAGAATCAAGACGATTATGTTTACTATTATGTCAATTTGTGAGTGATTTCATTGCCATTGGACCAAAACATTGACTCTCACAGTTTTGCTGACCGAGACAGCTTCATGCGATACTTTGAGAACGGGGTCGGCCATCGAGCAATGCATTCGGGCAGCCGTTGTCCCGCGGAATCAGCTGGACTCGACTCCACCGACGACGACAACATCAGGAAAAACCACTATTGCCTTTTGGGGGCAAGTGCGAAGAATTTAGGTGAAATGTTGCTAATTCATGACAATTGTTGAAAAATGGTCGATTGTTGAAATGTTTCAGTCCCTGATAATTAGTGCCATTTTCTCGATAATTGGCTACCATTTGCTCGACAATTGGCTACCATTTGCAAAGAATTGACATGCAGTTAAGCAGAATGTTACCTTATGAGAACAGTTTCAGGTCACTGGATACAGCACATTGAATATAATCATTCATGCTACTTACTTACACATACCAACACATATACTAACTACATAGGATACCCCTTCCTGCCCACATCCATGGATCCCATCGGCTGCAGAGTAACACATGAGGAAAGATCGGGATCAAAGGCGACGGGAGAACATACAGTATGAAATTAGTGATGGCGGACAGGGCACAGGGTCTCCCGAAGATGATCATAGGTGGTCCGCCGGCATGCGGATGAGCATTGTACTCTGCTGTAAGGGAAAAGGTGAGCGAAAGAAGATAAATGCATGGGGAACATCATACTGAGTATCGCGTAACGATCTGTTGCTCAGCCGGTAGCAAGAGGCGAGACGGACTTACGACTGATGTGGCCGCATACTTACTAGTCCAGAAGGAGAACCTGGGACAGCTAGAACAATAAGATCAGCAGTGGGACCGGGCAGGGAACAACAGCAAGTACCTAGCGACGGCATTAATCAATGATGTCGGTGTTACGTGTTCGCACCTATCGCAGACAGTGAAGTTAGCGGTCGAAGGCGGTTAGGCGGATGGCTAGACAGTTCTAATGAAGAACTGTTAGTACATGCAGAAGAAGCAGAGGAGTTCGTAAACCTGTCGATCAATGTGCACGATCATGGTGGAGAAGTGCTGGTGCGAGAACTTGGTGAGGACCAGGAGCGGGCGGCGGCATGGTAAGAGTGCTGTGAATCCCCGGAATGTTAAGCTGAAGTATGCCAGTGGTTAAGATATGAGATAGAAGACGGCAAAGGACATACTAAAGATGACCGCAGCCTGCGCAGGCTTGTGCGAGTCAAAACCCGCAATGAAGGTTAGCAGGGGCAGTTGTGAAGGGGGCATACCTTGCAAAAACCAGCTGGGACGGGGAAGACCCCCAAAAGCGGCAATTGGTGGAAGAGGATGGGGGGAAAGAAAGAAAGGAATGCATGGCCTCATCAACATTTGGTTTTGTGTGGCTCCTGATCAACACTTGATCGGCGAACTCACAGAAGCGAGCGATCAACGTTTCATCCGGAGCGGTCCGAGCGGAGTTTGAATGACTTGTAGAGAATTTAGAAAGCTGCGCGAAGAAAGTGAGGGAAATTCACTTTACCCATCATAAGCAATTAAC
Source organism: Mycena rosella (assembly GCA_029378255.1). Lineage (NCBI taxonomy): Eukaryota > Fungi > Basidiomycota > Agaricomycetes > Agaricales > Mycenaceae > Mycena > Mycena rosella. The sequence goes on along the minus strand of JARKIE010000176.1, from coordinate 55,335 downwards.
CCCGTCCCACAAGTACCAATGATATGAATGCATCCTGCTTGCACCTCCTAGGCCTGTTTTGATCATGCCGTCTGGGATTGCTCCGGAAATGGTGCGGAATGTTGGGAAAATGTCAGCATTTCCGGACAATTCTGGTTTCTAGGCGGGTGTCGCGCCATTGCCATTCGGACTCCTGTGGCACTCAATATATGTGCTGTTCCATACTGTGCCATTCACAGGTATTGCCTAATACCTCTTCCAGCAGCGTTGAAAACTGAGGTCACACTGGAAGTTGAGAGTGACAATGGAATAACACAGCCGCTGATGCGGATCAATTGTCGCATTTGTGAACAAAATGTCCCAATTTCTTCACAATTGTTGTAAATTGCACTCTCTCAAAAATTGTTGCCAATTGTCAACAAATTTTCTGAAAATTGGCAAAGGGTGTTTTTCCTGATGAACGAGATGGACATTGATACTTATCCGGAGAATCCAGGGACGGAAACAGCGGGTAACAACAAGCAGGATGAAGAGAAATCCGACTCGGAGGAGTACAGTTCAGAGGCGGAACAGCAGCCGCAGGGTGATGAAGAGGAGGAGGAGGAGGAAGACCCGGTAACGGGCGGAAACGACGAGGAAATTATTGAGTTGGCCGGATACGACGAATTGTAGATTTTGAAATATACTCATCGAGTCCTAATATTTATTCGCGATTTTATCAGCATTTTTCCACGCTTTTTCTGCTCTCTGAGAGTCTTTCGATCGATCGAAAACGCGGTCGTGACGCTGCACGTGATCTGTGACTCGGCCCTTTTATACGGCGCGCCTCGAAGCGTCTTTCTTCCTCCTACCATCATGAGCACTAATGCCCCCGTTCCCGCCCCTGCCTCCGTGCCTCCCACACTCGTTATTCCAAATGCAATCAAGCGCAAGTACGATGACCTCGTCTCTGCCCTCAGTCCCCAAGAAGACACGGAAGCTCAGGCCGCGCCAGCTGGAAAACGTCGCAAGCGATCCCCAACGTGAGTCACGTATTCTGCTTTTCTCCCCAATCTCATCCTAGTGTCAGCGCTTCCCTGCCTCCGATGGAGCGACTGGTCATCGCTGCGAAGTACTTCACCCGCGCAGTGAACCCGTTCATGGATATCGCCGAGGCGATGCTGTACGGGTCTGACCACCATTGGAGCGCCCGCGCCGTGTCGTGCCCCTCCAATATGATCGTCATACCGTCTAGGTAAGTCAGTTCCTCTTCATCTGGCCAGTCTCATACGAATGTGTTGTACAGTGAACTCGAACGCCAGCAGCTCTGTATCAGAGCCTTCAACAAGATGTTTGGAACTGTTCCCGACCTACTCGAGGTTGTCAAGCACCTGTTTTTGGAAGCATCTAGCAAACCAGGGAGATGGAAGAAGCTGGTCAAGCAGGTGCGTCGCCATCTGCATTTTCTTAATCGTCGTCTCATGTTCTTCGAGATGCAAGCTGCTGCTAAGAGTGCGCGCACTGCTGACACCAACGGTCTCAAGCACCAACTGAGCTACACCTTGCCGAACCCGCTAAAGGAGGCACTCCTACCGCCTGTCCTCAAGCAAGAGTAAATCGGACCGCGGAGTAACCCATCCCATTCTCCGATACTTTATTCTTCCTTGGAGCGATCGTATGTTACTGCCGCCCCTCGTTCTGAGCCCTTCCCCGGTCTCAGGCCCTTCGTGAGTGTGTATTTGCCCGCATATATTCAACTAATTCGTGTCTTCCATCTCAGGACCGATGAAACTGGCGCGACGGAGACCGCCGTTACTGGCGCCCAGACCGAGTGAGTGTCGACATCTGTGGATTATACTTTCCTCACCCACCCGTGCCCTCTAGGTTGCTCAATCGCCTAGTCACGGGCAGAGTCGAGCTGACCGCGACCGCCTTTCCTTCGTTCTTTTGGGAGGAAGGGTCCTATAACCTGGACGATCTAGACTATGGTCTCCTTCGTGGTCATCTCATTTTGCGGGTGTGTATATTCCATTGTTTCCTCCCTCCATTCTTTTGAGTTGCATTCTCCAGGTTCTGCGCCATATTTGGACCGCACCCGGATCCGCTTTATTCGGTCTCGATAATGGCCAGATACCCGGCGTCTGTAATGCGCGCATACACGAAGTTTTCAAAATCGACCGCGAGATGATTGGATATGCTGGTGCTCAGGTAAGTCATCAACTGCACGAATGAGTTGATATCGACCGGCGGCAGGCACGCACGATGATGAGTACATCTGAGTGGAACCCTCGCGACGGTTCGTACAGCTACGAAGAGCTGTTCAAATCAATTGTGAACCTCTTCGCGGATCCCGATGATCCCTGGGCGAAAGGAACTCTCGACTGGTTTCAGAGGTAATATGCTGCCTCTTTTAGGATTCCCGCTGATCAGCCGTGGACAGAAACGTCTTTGGCGATGCCATCAACGACTCGAACGCTTCCCGAGAGTCCGTACCCGATGCATCCGCTAACATCCTCGCGCAGCGCGCAGCCCGCCGCACCGCCGCGCAGACCGTATCCACATCTGTCTAGGTAAGTTCTTTCTTCACTGTGCTGGGCGGCGTTCATGACTGATGTATTTTACAGTCTCCCACTTTACTCCAAGCTCCTCGGTATGTAGTTCATGTGGTTATTGTATCGTATCTGACTCTGCGTGACACAGTTTACGCTCTTTTTACGCTCCGTTATCAAACAGAGGTTCGGTGAATCATTTGCTGATGACCGTCGACTGACATCTTTTCAGGTGACCGTCGACTGGAAACCCTCACCAACGGCCTGTAAGCTAGCAAAAGTTTGCTCCGTTTGGTTGTCTCACCCGTGTTTATTCACGCAGATAATGCTCTCCGCCTTAATCCGTGAGTTTCGCTTTCGATAAATTTTAACCTACTAAGATCTTCAATATAGATACGAACTCGGTATAAATTTGCACGTCAGTGATAACGCCTTCCAAAATTTCTCCTTACTTAGGACCATTTCCCGCAGCTGTACTCTCTTCATCGCATCATCGCATCCCATTCTCGTCTGTGTAAGTCCATAGCTTATCTGCTATCGGCACTCCTAACAAACACCTTAGCTGCACCACAAGTTCCACGACCCACTGTAGCTACTAGTTTTTTCCTTGTACCACTCCGACTTTGCAATGGAATTGATTGATTATTATTATTATCTGAACCGGGGCTGGGATACGTGGAAGGGGACAGGAGCCCTGGAGTGCCCTTGTAAGCGTCATAAGGCCTCGCAACCCCCTCCAGCACTGGGACACCATTGCGAGACCTTATGGGTTTCATCAGTAGCTGGGTGGCCCCTTGGAAGGTCTTCCCAGGTCTCGGACGGGGTTGGGACAGCTTGAGAGCCTTGGAAGGGGATTGGGAGCCCCTTTCAAGATCTTTCCGCTTTTGGTGATGCGGCTGTGACGACGCGCGGACGGTCCAGCTGGACCGTCTCAGTCAGTCTATCCGCATCTATACCCTGTGTCTTAACTAACGCTCTGACCAGCATTCCTCCGGACCAGCAGCACCTGATCTTCCCTGGCAAGCAGCTCGAGGATGGCTGCACCCTCTCCGACTACAACATCCAGAAGGAGAGGACCCTCCACCTTGTCCTCCATCTGCGTGGCGGCATGAAGATCCTCGTGAAGACCATCACTGGAAAGACCATCACTCTTGACGTCAAGTCCTCTGACACGATCGACAACATCAAGGCCAAGATCCAGGACAAGTAGGGGTCAGTCTTATAACACATCTATACCAGGCTTGACTCTTTACTTATACTCTGCGTAGAATCCCCCCGAATCAACAGCGCTTCATCTTCGCTGGCAAGCAGCTTGAGGACGGCCGCACCCTATCTGACTACAACATCCAGAAGAAGTCGACACTCCGCCTTGTCCTGCGTCTCCGTGGCGGCATGCAGATCTTTGTCAAGACCCTGACTGGGAAGACCATCCCGAGTTCTCGGACACGATCGACAACGTGAAGGCCAAGGGCCAGGAAAAGGAGGGCATTACCCCGGACCACCAGCGCCTCATCTTTACCGGCAAGCAGCTCGAGGACGGCCACACTCTCTCGGATTACAACATCCAGAAAGAGTTTACCCTTCACCTTGTCCTTCGTCTCCATGGCGGTGTTTGATGGATGTATATACGGAATCCGTGAAGGTGTGTGCCCCTCGTTCTCTGCCCCTCGTCCCCGCCATCTGAAACCAAGTCGCAGATACTCTCGAACGCCCACATACCCCATCTCGACGACTGTGCGCGACCACGTCTGTGAACGTCACGCGTGTGGATTCCTCCACTTCCCAAGACCCATTCTCAGGGGCCGATCTGCGGTGTCTGTTGCAGGCCCGAACCGGCATGCCCCAGTCCAAAACATGTGGCACATTCCATCCTTCCCGCCATGAACGACAAGCAACGGCAACAAGATAGTAACTGGTCCAGGAGTCGCAAGAACCGTCTTCCCTCATTCACAGAGATCTTTTCGCAGTGAACCCACATTCTTCGCGGACGCACGCGATGCATGGGCAGGGCTCTGGGATATGCTGCGCGTTGAAGGCGAGCGCAATGGGGTGGTGCTGAGACGGAACCTGTCTGGTGCACGCGCTGAGGTGACGTTGATATGGGCATAAAATCACTCGGTATCTGCGACCAGCTCCCGAGCTCGCTCACGCTCTCGATGCAGGTCACGCTGCCGCCCCGCCGCCTGTCCCAGTACACGGACCCGATCAACCCCGATGTTCCGTATGGCAGCGTTAACAGCGCGGGTAGATACACCGACTGCCCTACGTTCCCGTACAGGCAGCCAAGGGGGGATCGGGATTCGAATTTCGGATATGAGGTCGGGGGGAGGGGGGTCCCAGCCAAAGCTGAAAAAAACTTTTTACTATATGTTCTGCACGACATGATAAATATGTTGGGAGAGTGCAGGCATCACAGAATGAGTGGTAGAAGGTGGTACAAGACCCTCCACGGCCAAAAGTCAGCCAAAACATCCTCGTACCTGGGTTTAGAGGCTCCATAATGGCAAATTAGACTCATAATGTGCATGAGAGCGATAAAATTGAAGACAGAACACATTGTAGCTGCACAGGAATGTCGAAGAGGTTAGTTTCGCGAGGTCGCGATAATCCGAGCTGGATTGGGAAGCTGTCTATCAGGTGACGGTGAAGCGTCACATGACTCGGAACGGCGGCCCGGGCCTAGGGGTGCGAACCACCTTCCCTATATGGAAGGACCCGGGGGGAGGGGGGTCCTGCGGAGGGCCGAAAAAAACTTTTCGACCCTATATCCGTTTTTCGAATCCCGATTCCCCCTTGCAGGCAGCCACTGCCGCCGCCACACTACGAGCGCAAGGACTGGAGCTCTACGAGCTTGCACAGCGGGAAGGCGATGCACGTCACGAACTTGCTGGCGTCGCTCGAGCCGCCACGGCATGCTCCCGTCAATTTTGCGAGTACGGCGGCGATGCTAGGGGCGTTGCAGTCGGCGCATTCGACGCATTCGATGCAATCAGTGAATGGGGGGTATGGGCATTTGCCGCCGGAGGTGAGCGGCCCATTCACGCTTTCGCCGAGCCGTGTGCGGGGCGGGAGCGACTCAAACGGGAGCACAATGGGCTTTACGGGGTGGAATGAGCGCGGCAAGAGCGCGGCGAGAACTGTGGCAGGCAACGGCAAGCCGAAGAGTGCGAGGGGAAAAGCCGACGCCCACTTCGCAGATAGCGATGACTATGAAGGACGGGAACCAAGTCATCGTCGAAGTCCTCCAAGTTGTCACCCAGGTCATTGGACGGGTCGGAGCCCAAGGGTGTTGCACGGCGCACGAGCGATATCACCAACCACACGAGCAACTCGAACCCGAGCCGCGCGCCATCACGCCCGCCCTCGTGCGGATGTTCCTTCACGAACGATCCGGTGCACACGGAGACGCACAACTACGCGTACCTGCGCCCCGCGCCCCACCCGCCGTCCACGTTCCCGCGCTCGCAGCCCCCATCGCTGACGGCGATGGCGGGCGGCGAGGACTTCAACGCGCGCCGCTCCACCTGGCTCGCGGCACCGGCGTAGTACTCGTGCAGCTCCCACAGGATGTCGGCTACTCCACCTTGGAACTCCCCGGTGCACTGTCCCGAGTGGTGGCAGCATAGTTACCACAATACTTCAAGCTTCCCCGACCAGCTCAAATACAAACTGCGCAATCCTGGCTGAGAAAATAGGTCGATTCCTTTGTGCTTTCTTTCATTCCGTTGCCCGAATCATTGCAATAGCATCGTCCCACTTTTCGCTGATTATGACAGCTGTACCACGTTGCATCGCCGGGTGGATGCATAGTCTTTCGACGCTACGAACAATGTGTTTTAATGACAAACGGAACATATGCAGAATGTGCAGAGCAAGAACTTAGTGTACCTCGAACAGATCTGATTCAGAACTAGTTCATTTCACGTTGTCTGTGGTATCTGGCCCAAGCTCAAAACTGTCGATCAAATTCAGAACCTAAAGTTGCTCTAGCCGCTGGAGTGTCCGCAACTAGTTCAAGGCCATATGCAGGAACGAGGACACCTAAGAGTGCATTGAATGTCGCACACGATAGCATTATAATTGGTGTCAATTAATATGATGCCAATGGCCTGCGTCAAATGGTCTCGGTGCTCACTTTATTATTCAACTCCTAATAGTCAGTCTAAGATTTACTATCTGTACTGTTCTTTAACACCCGCTCATCTTCCAGACATTCGAAATAACAGCTCTTGGTCTAATTATAGTTTGCGAGTCCTACACGTAAAAATTTCGGCTGAAGATCAATTGTCTTTCTCTCCCACCACTACCGTTCAACGTTCAACTATTGTCCCCACTATGTCGGGGCCTTCAGAGGCCCCGGATGCTCACTATAATTCATTCTTTCTGAATCCTTCCAACCCTTTTCTTAACACCAACTCGGGATTTGAATCCAATAATACGCGCGACACAATCGACACACCCTTTCACCACAACGCTCCAAATAATGGGCCCACAGCGCCAGACTGGACAAATGTCGCTTCTGCTCAGGTACGAACTGTTAATGTATCTTTTGTTTCCCATTCTGATATGAATAGCGTGTGGAAACACCGGAGTGGCAACTTTTCTGGCGACTCATGGGGAATATTAGGCACAATGTGCTGATGTGCATAAGCCCAGCCTATATTGCTGGCACTGGGCTGGAGCTCGAGGAAATCCGCGCCCAGTTTGCAGCTTTGAGCCACCGCTACAACCGCCTGTCGTGAGTCTTCACCTGCTTAATGCACGATGAATTACATTTACTGAGATTCAGATTTTCCCATGACCTGCTTGTCGAGGATTACCTTGAAGCCACCCGTGATTTGTCTGTTGTGATGCAGCAACTGTTTGTCCTGCGCAATGGGGCGAATGATCCACGAAACTACAGTGCAGGCGCACACCCAGCACCTTCGGAAATTCAGCCAGAACAGCGGTTAAATATTCCCAGTCTCGCAAACCTCAGTCTCGCAAACCCGATACCACAGCAGCGCAGGTTTATTTCACCGTCCCAGGTTCCCTTCGAGATCCGTCACATGTTTCCTATATTCTTGCCCATCCCATCGGATATCCCGGAGATCCGAGTGGTTGCACCCGCTCCTCAGAACACCAGTCTACGCAGCGCCAAAGTGTTGCCAATGGATTCGGATTCGGATTCAGAGTCGGAGCTACGAAATTGAGTATAGATTCTTTTCAATTGGCACCATTATTATGATATTTTCTTTAATACTTCGTTGAATGACCACAGTCTTTACTCAGATACCAGAAACAATGTGTAGAATACTTGAATTAAATTGGTACTATTAGACTCCACGGCGATCCCATTATTTGAGATCAAAATGTACATTGCATCTCTGGACTATCTCCACTGCAAAGTAAATCGTCAACAAACAATTATCTGCTCACTATCATCTCCCCATCGACGCTTTTGGCTTTCTTCGCAATTGAACCATGGACGACGACAATGTATCCGATACCGAATCAGACGGTGGCATCCGTCTTACTTTTGATATGCCCCCGGAAAATGCCACAATGCAAGAACTCAGGGAGGCAGGTATCGTCTTGGCTTGAATATATGATTCACTGACCACTAATGAATTGCTGTAGGCACTAAAGACCAATCAGCTGGAAATGGGCCACCTTGCGGCTGAGAACCGAGAGCTGCGAGTGAAGCTATCTGCCTCGGAAGAGAAGAAGGGCGGGAAGAAGCCAAAGGCGAAAGGGCTCAATATCCACGGGTACCAAGACGTTATCAAGACATTGGGAAAGAAGTATGGGTTCATGGTGGAGCCTTGGCTTACTCTCGCAGCATTTGCTGCTCACTCTCCGGATGGGGTACCTCCGCATGCAACACCAGCCGAGATCAAAGCAATGTTCAAGTCGTCGAAAGCTTATCTTCAATACGTGGTTTCGGGCATATATGAACACGTACCCCCGAAGTACCACGAGCTTGTTGACGCGTCGACGTTTCCAGACTTTGCCAACAACGTGAGTGTCTTGAATTGATTGTTCGCTGCATCTCGACATTGAATTGGCCCCCAAGTTTACCTTGCATCTGAATGCCGGTAGATCATCCGCTGCCAATACGCTGAAGGGAATCATGGATACTATTCTTGACGACTTCAAAATTGTCAAAGACTGAGCCACTTTACTTTACCATCCGGGCGAAGACAGCAAGCTTCTGCCTTCGGCCAGCCCCCCGATATTTTACCCTGGTCTCAAAAAGAACCCCCAGACCATGCTCCTCAACCCAGTTCTCCCCATGGTACGTTCATCTTGTGTTTGCTTGGCTCATAGTTGATGTGGGATGATCGAAATAGGCAATGTGTGGCATGCTTTTCAGCCCGGGCAGCGTCCGCGGCAAAGGTACCACTAAGCCGTTGACCAACACCCTTGGATATATTTGGAATATTGACGGGGTGACGATTAGTAGCATCTGTTTCACGCTCATCATCGTGAGTACCATCTTCACGGCGGTTGTGGTCATTGTGTTTGATAATTGTTGCTTAGATCATTCGCGTCCTTTCCGGCGTCGACATCCACTTTGAGGAGAAGGGCAAGATCTCAAATATTCCTTATCTCACGTACTTTCATCAGTACAAAAAAATGTTGATGAAAAACGCGACAAGCCCCGGTGTGCGGAATATTCTTAGGTTTTGGACCAAGACCGTTTTCCACGGTGTTTCGACGGCCATAGCCATCGACGAAGAGGCGGTGGATGACGAGGAGGCAGCGGCAGCTATAGAGGCCGAATTTGCAGCGGCAATGGAGGGAATGTCCCTCGAAGACAACCTGGGGTTTGATTTTGATGATGCCGGTAAGGATGGCGAAATCCGGAGGTGTCTGTTTGCTAATCTCAACAAACAGGAACTCATGATGAACCCGTTGCGGGGAATCTTCAAGCCGACACCCGGGTGGAGGTCCAGGCTGCACCTGAAGTAGTTCGTCAGGATGTCGATGACCAGCCTGAGGTCCCAGCCCCCGCAAAAGTCCGAAGCAGCAGCGGGCGTGCGGGTGGACGCGGTCGTGGACGCGGTCGTGGACGTGGTCGCAGTCGTGGCGGTTTAACAATTATTGACGATGATATTGAGGAGCCGGAGATTGCCGTAGAGGAGGCTGCAAAGCCCCGGCGTGGAGGCCGCCAGGTACAGCGAGCTTGAATGTTGGTGCATTCACAGTCCATGGGAAAGACAAGGGCAGATACGTAGCCAGAGAATGAAACTTGATTACAATTTTTCGAAGCCGAATCGTAAAGGCGTTGGGGAGGGTGCTAGAAACAGAGGTATAAATAAAGCACATTTCACTTGTATATAAAAGGACTAATGGTTCAGTTGTAATATCCTGTAACCCTTAATTTGAGCTGTTAGGTACAGGTCGCCGGTTCAATTCTCTCAAAAGTCAACTGAATTAAATTCGGTAAAGAATAAAAACTAATGGCAATTAGCGACTGAATAATAATAATCAGTAAGCCTGAATTCAATTTTGTCACTTAGGACTCACATTATCTCTTAGTAGTATCTTGCAATGCCGGCCCCCCTTGCAAAATCTTAGATTAGACAACACCGCTTGCAAGACATGATAAGAGGCCCTTATCTCCCAAGAAGCCGAAATCTTCCAAGACGGCCCGGTCTTGCGGCAATCTTATCGGCCGTGTCTCCTCATATAATGACATTACAAGTACAAATACTCTTACGGCCTTACAAGGCCTTGCCGCGCCTTCCAGCCCAAATTATAAATCTCCGACATATGTCATCAAGTGGTTGATCTCTGCGCCATCGTCGAGTTCATTGATGAGAATTCCAAGCTCGACGATGGATGGCACTTTGCGCAGGCTTTCGGCAGCTTCATTGGTGGTAGGGGACCCTACGAAGCAAAGCTTTCGAAGATGACATCCAGACCGGGTGAGGAAAGGTTCAAGATCGTGAATCGGCTCCTCGTCTTCGTCAACGGCAACCGATATTTCCTGCAAAGCAGGCGTCGTGAGGTACTTCAAGATTTCCGTATGTGATACATAGAGCCGCCGAAAAGATATCAAGTTTATGATGTCCGCATGTTCTGGCTAGGTATCATCGTCGTCAAACTTGACGTTGATGCGGGCGGCCTCGACAAGGTTCAGGGCCAACACGAGAAAGCTCCGATGCATTTCCCATAAGGCGTCGAGATTATAGCGGGTGAGCTGGTCCACGGGAAGGGGAATCAGGACAGGACCATATTCATTAAAGATGCCGATGTCGAAGAAGAAAGGAGCCGTCTGGAAGCAATCAATGGGGCTGTAACTCTGCCTGGCTTTCCCGGCTGTCTCATGGGATCCATAACTTGCGGAGCGACGGGACTCGGTTTCGAACGCCAGCCAAGAGAGGGATAAGGTTTGAATTCAACTCGATACTGAGCTCCTCCCACCTCAGAGAGTGCTCCGCTAGAACCCGGAACATCTCGAGTTGGAGTCCCCAATGCATCCCATCGCTCTCGAAAAAACGGATCTTGAGTTTTTGAGCATGGACGAGCTGTGCTTTGAGCATGGACATTGAATTTGTGTGGTCGTCAAAAAAATTATTGAAAACCAGCGACCATAACAAAGGAGTCAAAACAGCAACAACCCTCCGGCGGCTGCTGATTTGTGTTGGCCCCCATGGGCTGTAGTAGTTTTCATGCAGCCTGCCACGACATAATATTTCACGGATGGGCGGCAAGGTCCAGGAAAAGATTTCGGCAAGAATCTCAGGTGGTATCCGGCGCAGTGGAGAGAGAATTGCGGCATTTTGTTCGTGGAATATGGCCAGCGGGCCGCGCTCGTACTCCAACTACTGCAGTTGATCCCGGAGCTGCACTATCTCCATGTCGAGACGACTCAGGTGCATGCTGCTTTCGGATATGGCTGAGCAAACAAAGGCAACATCAGACTCCAGAGGTGGTTCATTGGAGTTCAAGAGCTGGTAGTGTCGAGTTCCAGGAGTAACGGTGAAGGCGAATGGGACCAAGCAGGGGGCAGCGCAGATGGAAGCCCCACACTCAGAGCACCGCGGTTCGTTCATCTGAAGAGCTGTGAACTAGACACCAACAAGAAGCATGAAGCCCGATTCAGGGTACAAGATGCATACATTCACTTATGATTTGAATGCCGCAAGGGTGGCAAAAAAAACACTTGATCTTACAATGGTCCGATGATCCGCCATTAATGATCCGAAGGCTCCTGGTATAAAGGCCATCAAGTTTCACTAAGCCCAAAAATTCGATTTTAAATCCCCAGTTATAATTTATAAGGCCTCCGGGCACCCCTGTAACCTCCACAGTGCCTCCACATTAACTGTGTCACCTACAAACACCATTGAGAGCGCAAATTCTGACAGACTGCAGCATAAATAGGATGCATTGGTGTGCGCTTCGCTACATAACTCGGGAAGACATGCTGCTCAGCCTGCTTTAAAATGTTTGGATTTTGCTACATACACAGACCAGCGACTATCTGTATCAAAGTAAACTGTTAATAGACAGACCAGTCAATCTGAGCTTGAATTTCCAATGAGGAGGCCGGAGTTGCCGCGGCAAGATGAGACACCGAAAGCTGTTTTAGGACACCAGAAAGGAAGGAGGATCGTCTCGGGAGTTGCCGCAGCAAGATGAGAAAAGGAAAGCTGTTTTTAGGAGGCCAGAAAAGGAAGGAGTCTAGACTCAGAGTCTCGGAACTTACGGATACACGGAAAAGGAAAGCCGGTAGAAGCTGCCATGATCGGAGATTGGATTAGGTTGTAAGTAGACCTGTTTCCCTAAATCAGTTACATGAATAGGCTATAATCCCCGAAATGTGTGAATCAACCGAAAATTTGAAAGCAAGAGGATCACGTGGATTTCACAGCTCGCTTGGGTAAATTCTTTTTTAGATGCTGCAAGAGATTACAACACGTGAGGTACAAGCGAATAATATTGTAGCATCTGTTCATAAGAGACTAGCAAGATCCTGACTATACTGTATTTTCTCTGTGGCCTGAATGGGTTCCAAAGCCGCTTGAGATTGGGGCTTGATTGTCAACGACAGCCCTTGGGTCAACCTGTCTGCAACCAAGCACAACAGAATGGCAAGTCCTAGCCCAGGTGTTGAGAGGAACTGACTGTTCGTGATGAACATGTGGCTGACGACCGAGGATTGCTCCCAGGAGTAGTTCAACCAGAGTCTAGACCATGGTTGAGGTAGTCCTGACGGGCCTGGGATAATTGAACCGATGTGGGCATACAGTAGTTAGCCGGGAAGCGAAACACTACGTAAAAGTGAAACATCAGCTTTTTCCCAGATCCCAGGCATCTGACGGGCCCCAGTCTTTGTGAGAGGATAGTTAGCCATGAGAAATGGCTCATAGCAAAAGGAATGCGCAAAAAGGTTCTGTAGAATCTGTGGCAGATCACTTTCTGTTCGCTATTTTTTTGGCCTATTTGTTGGATATAATCCGTCGGAGGTATGGTATTTTGGGCACGCAATTCCTCCTGCACACACGTGAACTGGGGTTTTCAAGGTCGTAGAAAACGAATATAAAACCTCTTGGGCTGGATTGCAATGAACGGCGGCCCAGAGGTTATTTTGCAGTGTTTTGCTTCCACGTAATTCTGCAAAATCAGATGTTTGTAGAAGAATGGCCTGATTCTCAATCAAAACACAACATTTCCCTATAAAAATATACATCCCCAGGTAGCCCTGGCACATCTCTATCAATCTATAGAGAGATTCCCAACAGCCTTATGTAATCTTGGCCCAGGAATTGCGAATTTGCTTGAGTGTTTCACTTCCTGGTTAACTACTGTATCCCGGTGGGATTACCAGCAGGATTATGAGATGACACACATGGGTTGATTATAGACTGGCGAACAGGAGGGATGATCCAGGTTTATCTGACAGAGGCTCCTTCGGGCTCTATGCTCTAATGCCGAGAGACATAGGAATAGCTGTGGTGGTGGTGGTTGTCTCCCTCTAACCCTGCATGTGATCAAGACTCCGTGTCCATGCCCCTGAGAGTCTTGATACCAGCGTCATCATCCTTCACAGCCCTACAACCCACCACCAGGCTCCATTAATGGAATTCGAGATAGGTCCGAGACAGGAGTCAAAATAGGAGACAAGGGTTTGCCAACAGAACAAAGTGGAGAGGGAAACCCGAGTCAACAAGATAGCGAAAGCAGAGCAAGCTTAGGCTGAACACAGGTCAAGAACAGGCCAAAGCAAGGTCGGTGAATGGACAATTAGAATCTAAAGTACAGGGATTTTACCTAGGGTTTATATATATTATGGTATCTAGGAGTCCAATGGTAATATACCCTATGTGTGATGTTTCAATATACCCTATGTGCAACGTAAAGGGGTTTAGTTGAAACCAGAAAGGAGTTAAAATGAACTGCATAGGGACGCGATCACGGGTTAACGGGTTCCTGTGATCGCGGTCTGATCCGGCTTCGGGATTTGAAAAGCTGAATCATGACATTGATGGAGCACTTGAAAGGAAGTGGTGGCCTTCCCAGTGTTTATTCGACTCCAATGATATTTCGACCCACGTAACGAGGCTGAAGGAATACTCCTGGGAGGGTTTGATCAGTTTCCCGTTGTGGAAGGGTAGGATGGACCGCAGGTTGCCTCCCCCTATTGTATATCTCCGTGCGTACTTTACGGTAGACTGCTCTTCGGACTGTGTATTTGTTTTGTACGTACATATGATCAAACAATTCCCTTTCGCACACAAACCACGAGCATCCCTGCAACCAGTGAACTGAGTAGTCCACCGTGACTACGTCGCCAGTGAACCCAATCCACCCTCACTCCAGATTATCGAGCCTACCGAGTCCTTTCAAGCTACACCTGTACCTCACGCCTGCACGGCACATTCCCCTATCTGCACTCGATTCTCATTCCATGCATATACAACATTCCTGGGACCTTTCACCCATTTTCTATTTCACCCCTGCACCCCATTTCCCGGACTTCCGACCCATACTTCTGTCTCCCAGCCCCGAACTTCGTTCTGCGACAGTGGAGCCCACTGCGAGGGAATGTTCTTCTATTGAACCTTCTCTGGGTCATTTGTGTCGTCTGTGTGTTCCAGCTTACCTTTGATTCCACCTCCACTTCCCTATTGGTGCCGCGCTGCTCTTATGCCCTCGTTGTTGTCCATGAGCCAGCACCCTCGCCACGTCATGCCACACCTCATGTTTGCTTCGGAGCCGAGTTCTGTATCACCCCGCCTGCGCCGAGTCTCCGAACTCGAGATCGCCGATCATTCAATATCTCCATCTGCTGCACAACGCCGCTCTCCACCTGATGAGCTCAAGCAACCTCCGAAACCGCGCTCGCGCCACTGCTTTGTGTGTGGTACGAAGGGGAGGCATCCCCTGGACTTCCGAGTCTGCCCGCGCACTGCTGTTCTCCTGTGCCGATCTCTCGCGAAGATCAATGATGAAGGGTGTCTTGTTTCATTTGACGGTTCCCCGCTGCCCATGACGCGTCATCCGGGCGGTGTTGCCGCCCACATGCTCTCGCGTTTACCCAAACCCACGCGCATTGTTCCCGAGCTCCCAGAGCCACTGCCTACGCCCCGCGTTGTGATGTGGACCGCAGTGCTACGATGCGAAATAGATGGTATTCGCGGTGTAGCTCGTTCGGCCACTAGGGTGTTTACGCAATGGAAACCTGGTAGCAGGGTGCGCTTTAGAGCAGGACATGGTGTGTCCTTGGTTGAGTGGGTGTATCCGGTGGTGTCTCAGAGAGACGAGATGTGTCAGCAAACTATGTGGCAAAATGTGGAGAGGGAAACGAGCTGACCGGTCCCAGCAAGATACAGCTAAGAAACTAATGTGGTATAATGAAGCAGCTCAAGCTGATCCGTGAATCCTGGCCGCAGCTCGTACTACAGTCCTTGAAAACAAACTCCCATTTCTATTCAGAGATTAAACCTCTTCAGAAGCACTCTCAACCTTCACTTGCGCCACCTGTGCAGAGCCCACTCCTCACTTCAATTTTTCGCTGACGCTCAATGATTGTATCAAGGACATTCTGAAATGGTCTGACCTAAAATCTGACGAAGCTCACCTATTGATCAGTACAAATGGCCCCCCCACCATCCCCTTTGACAAAGGAGCCATAGGTAATGTCCTCCTGGATCCAGACAGTGTGTCCTCTTTGGTCGGTAATTCAACTTAAGGAAGAGAACCAGGAGGCAGTTCCACAGAATAAGCAGCACAGAACCATAGGTCACATCGTAATTCCCCCTTAACACCTCCCAGATATACTCCATCCCCCAGTTTGGGAAACAACTGCCATTACTTGTTGTTCATTCCCTGGTCCTCCCCCCCCTGCCCTCCCTTTTCGGAATATGCCACACACTACATGATTACGAGTACTTATAGTAATCATTATTTAATCAATTGACATGAGGTTTTTCAGGTGTGGTTAAAAATGTCCCAATTAGACACCTTGTGCACCAGCCATTGGAGCCAATCAGTGGCTTTTTTGACATGCGCAACTAATGGCTCCACCTGCCGAGAAATGCCAGGCCAATGGCTCCACCAGCCATTAACGTCAGCTTTTGGCAGGTGGAGCCATTTGTGTGCGCATGCCAAATAAGCCATGCTATGGCTCCAATGGCTTTTGCGGAAGGTGTCTATTTAAGATTGCAATGCAAAATAGTGGGTATGCTATGTAAAATAGTGGCTATCCTTTAAATCTGCTTCATATTCTGTGAAAAATTAGTGGCTGTGTTTGCAATTTGTAATTGGTTCAAATCATCGGCTGTGTTCGAATCTCTCGAGGCGTCTTCTTTTTTCCAATGGTCATGCATGCAGCCAAGGACTTCTGCTCGCCGGCTTTTTGAAAGAATCAGAAAAAGCTGCAGTCACAAGCATAAAAAAAAGGCCGGACTTGAATCACCCTGCTCCCCGGGTGCCGCACCTCGTGCAAACAAGGACGGGTGTCCCGGTGCGTCATGTGGCCCCAGCAAATTTCATCCTGTACAAGGAAGAAAGAATGGACGAAAGCTCACCACAATAACAGCTTCCATTGTGATCAAATTAGATCCCCTACATCGTGCACGGTGGTTGGCAGATTGGCCATGAGTGGTCTTCCAAAATAGCATGAGTGTGATCCGTGTTTCGGATAAACACCAATGCTGAGGTGCCTCCTCACGGAAGATATCGACTATCCGTAGGTCAGTCATTGATATTGTACCTGCCTCCTCCAATAGAACTAAAAACATGTGCGTTCTAAGGCTCGGCAAAGATCGGCGAAAGGGGTGAAGACCGCGGCACGGCCCGGAAAACTCGCACTTAAGGAAAGCTTTTTTTTTTCTTTCTCTAGAATTATTGCAAAAACAAAGTCTGCCCCCGAAAAGTTCTACGGAGAAGAAGAGAAAAAGTTTCCAGTTGGGCACACAGGTTCGGACCAGTGTGCAGTCGGAGTTCAAGATGAATCTGTTGCACATTTTCCTGCTGACAACGACCGAGATCGTGGGTGTGATAGACGTGAAATGTGTCCAATCCTCGACATTGCGAATATTGACATCATCGTCGTTGAACCAGAGTCTGAGGGGAATCGAAGCCATGTGGGAAGATGTGGCCATACCTACGGAGGAGGGGTGCAGCTGGTGCCGAAGGAGTGGATTTTGTTCCCGGAGAACAGTATCTGCAGGTCTGACTTGGATCACGGTAAAATTACTCATTTCATGCACTCAAGAAACACCTTGTAGCTCAGTGGTTACAGTTGTATGTGTCATACTCACCAAATTGATATTCTGTCCTGCTGAAGCACTTTTTTGTATGTTGTCGATGTCCACCGCATGCTGGTTGTATGTTGTCATACTTACCAAATTGATATTCTGTCCTGCTGACGCACTTTTGAAACACGATCGAATAGTGACACAAATGTATTATAATCAGTAAGGCCGCAGGTTCCCCACCCATGGCGATCTCTCCTCCATTCATTTCATGGCTAACTTTAATACACTCAATGGCTTTGTCGCGACGTTGGCTGCTAGCGATCCACCTGCTTTGGCATTATCTGTTTGCGGCAAACAGTTCTTAGTAGCGCCAATCTCTACACGCAACAAGGTGGTTCACATATTCACCAACAAGTGGCTGGAACCATTCCAGTCTGTTCTATTTGGGAGAGTAATAAACAGTGTTGTAAGCCACTGTCTATTCTGTTTATGATCAACTGCTGAAAAAGTGCAAGGTGTGGGGTCCAGAAGGGTGCGTCGTCAGGCTGCACTGTCCTGACTCGACTTCCGAAATTGTGCAAAAGCTGTTCAAATTGCAACTAGCTCAAATATTGTCCGCCGTACAGGCAGATTACAGCCGATTTCATAAAAGTGTACGGGTTTTGCTCGTGTGGTGCCCCTCGATTTGTGATTACCTTTGTTTCTCTCTGCTCCACTTTTATGATGTCATCGCGCTGGGCTCTTCACTCTGTACGACCCACTACGGGGGATGTATTCAAAATGTAGATACCTGAGCATCAACCAAGCAAACCCATGGCCCAAACAGCTCTCGACGCTCTGTTATTCCCCCCTCATGACCAAGTTCAACAAAAATGCGATACAGGTTTGTTGACGGACTGTGGAGCAAAGGCGACTCAGTGTCAAACAGAAGTAAGCACAAAACGAACAGCACCACTTGATCAAAACCTGTACACTTTTATGAAATCAGCTGTATTTACAAGACCTGCAAAGTGGCAACATACACTCTTATTCGGCTTCAAATACCTATCTAATTTAGAACACTACCTGAAGTTTAAAACGGCAACTTATAATGCCCCTTGGCACACAATGGCTGGCTCTTACACCGGGGGCAAAAGCCGATGCATGTCATTTTGACATGCGTCAAGCGCATGTTGTTCGCAGGTGCCATCAACTCCCAACAAAAGGGCCAATCATCTCTTTGGCACCTTTGTTTTTGGGCCCAGTTCAAGGCCAAATACAAAGGTGCCAAAAATAATTGGTCCTTTTTGTTAGGAGTTGATGGCACCTGCGAATGACATGCGCTTGACGCATGTCAAAACGACGTGCGTCGGCTTTTGCCCCCGGTGTTATCTGGATGTCCACGTTGGGCACAACAATTCTGATCGCTGCGTCTTCCTAGAAACACATCAAGGTATTATGATGTCCACCATTCCTTCGCTCACCGAGAGCTGGCCAATTAAACCTGGCCAATGGATTGTGGTGTGTGTAACTATGCGGTGCTTTCAAACTCAAAGTCCCCACACCAAGGTATGTTGCCACCACTGCATAGGAACTATACCTTCAATTGATCTGCAGGAATTTCATGTGACTGCATCTGACTTGCGGGTCCTCGATGTCAAGGACGTCGATCAGATATAAGTAGGGTCAATAAATATTTTGTTGCTGTACAGGACTACTTACTCTAATACAACTGCGAACTTCAGCTCCGGTAGTACAGTGAAATGTGTCTCCAAGTCTGATCAATAGTGCCTCAATCAAGGTCACTGCACCCTCAGCCCGCCTGCCGCATCCTCTCCATAGAACTCGCAATGCCTCTTGTTGCATTTGGCGCAAGGAACGACGGGATGTTGCGCATTCATAGCACGAAGACAAATATGAACAAGGTGCTCCAAGACAGATGAGGAAAATTTTAATGTAAACACAACGAAAATACCTTGCTAGTCTCGTAGCGGTAAGCCCATATTCGCTGGATCTCAGGGCACTAGGACTGATGACCATGGTGTCAATTGTCCACGATGTCCGCCTTTCCGACCTTTAAATCAGTGCAATCCACCTCCT
The DNA here is from genome assembly GCA_029378255.1 of Mycena rosella. Lineage (NCBI taxonomy): Eukaryota > Fungi > Basidiomycota > Agaricomycetes > Agaricales > Mycenaceae > Mycena > Mycena rosella. The sequence continues at coordinate 36,053 of JARKIE010000176.1, read as the reverse complement.
CCCCGATAGGATAGGTAGGTAAGATGCTGACCATGTCTTCGTTCTGTTGCAGGAATATGTAGAAGCTCCCACCTGGTTTCTCTATATGAGGCTGGAGGTTAAGATATTGTCACGTACCGTGACATCAGACCTCATCAGAGCCCCGATGAGCTCAACATCAGCAATCTTCTAGTCCTGGACTCTTTCGAGTTCAACGGGTTTTTACGCGATGAAGGTCTACTGAGCGTTTCCCATTCATCTGCTGGCGCCTCATCCAATCCGGTTCTCCTGCTCGCTGCATTCCATCCTTCGGGCTCCTTCGCACTCCGGAAATACCCGGGCTCCGTCGGCCTCTGAGCATACCTGGGCTCCCTCGGACCCCGTTGGAATTCAGCCTGCCGACTATGGTGATCTTGTTGGCTCTCATTGTTTCCCCATGTTCATTCCCCGTTATGCCTATCCTGACTCATTCCATCACGGGGGCCTTGGACCTCCGAATTCTCCGACACTGCTATGACTTTTCTGGCTCCATCATTATTTACTCTTTTTTGTTATGACTCCACTCCCCTCGGAATCTTCGGTCCTCTGGAATCTCCACCACAGCGTTGACTCATATCATACAGCACTCGTACCGCTTTGACTCGTTTCCATCACGGAGCCCCGAGGGCTCCGACCATTACATAATACAGTATACTATAGTTTAAATAGCTTCATGTATCTTCGTTCTAGTCAGTTTGAATATCGACTAAGACTTTCTTCTTTCCTATCGTCCTTTCCTCAGTTCCGTCTTTTCTCCGATTACTCTCCCTTCATCGGTCTCCGTCCTTTTCCGAACTTGGACACGGGTTGAAGATCCCATCGGCTCCGTTCGGCCCCGACGGCGATCCGGCTTCTTCTTGAACCTGCACAGTCACGTTTAGGACTTTGCATCTTCCACGCGAAGTCCTATTTTGTGTAGTGTTCATTCGCCGCTTACATTCCCCCTGCCTTGACAGGACTCCTCAACTCCGATCGGTCCCGACGGTGATCCGGCTGCTCCTCGGATCCCCTCGGTCAAATTTGGGACTTTGCATTGCTCACGCAAAACCCTACTTTGTGTAGCATTCACAATCCGCTCACATTTCTGTGTACCGACAACACTCATCGGCACTGTTCGGTCCCGACCAGGATTGCGATTGTCTTTGTCCTTTCTGACAGGACTCACCGGCACCGATCGGTCCCGACCAGGGTTACGGTTCAATCTCGGTCCTTACCAATAGGACGCGTCGGCACCATCCGGTCCTGACTAGGATTGTGACTCAGTCTTCGTTTCTTAACCTCTCTGTCTTCTTCCTCGGAAATCGGGCCTTGGGCGTAGAGAAAGGCGCAGCGCACGAGCTGAAGCCAAGCCCGCTCTGACCCCCCTCGGGCACCGAGCCGGAGCTCCGATTGGATGGGACTACATTTCATGAAGCTTCACTTTGTGAAAGTCCTATTCCACCCTATTCGTATTACACTTTGTGCGATAGGATTTCGGACCTCCTGTGGACCACCGATGTCCTTGCATATTCCCGTGCTCGGATATCTCGGACCTCCATCGGTTCCCGAGTCTGTCCCGGCACTTGACAGATATGTGCTTTCAGCAGCGTCTGCATCTCGATTCGCGAGGTTGGATCTACTACTACGGCAAAATCGGTCACGGCATCGCTGAAGATTTGAAACTTACAGTTGTCTGAAATCTCTGGCAAGTTTGGTGGGTGACAATGTCTGTCTGTAGCATGAGAGAACATGGACCATCTAACGTCAGTCGGTACACCTCACACTGCATCTACTTGTTGCACAGCTGACTTACCTCTGGATGATAGTTGCAGAAGAATTAGAAAGAGAATCTGCTCAAGCTTGCCATTGCATCAAATAGGTACGAAAAGTGCATCACATCAATTTTCAAGTCGAAAAATGTCTGCCATGACTGTACAATTTATTTGCATATGTTAGTACGTTTCATCTACGCATGTCGGTCACGTGCCGCTCGACAAACCTACACAGTTCAGCGCGGGTATGTAGGCCTCCGCATTAATTCAACCTCTACACTGGTGGAGTCCAAAACACACCAAAGCCCTGAATACACCAAACATCTGAATTATACAAAATGAGAGACCAATGTGTAACAAGTACTGTACTATTTCGTTCAATTCTCACCGCCTGTGACCTGTGACCCGAACATTCGAACTTGGGATTTCGTAAATGGCCTGGGGTCGCCGTGACACTGATTTTTTTTTTCGTAAAGTGCCCGGAAATGAGCAAAGAAGGCTCTCGGATATTGCCAATAGATATTTGCCAGCTGTGCGAACTGCGAAAAGGAAGCCGTTGTGGAGCAGTTCCAAGGGAGTAAGATCAAAATTGGGCCTTCATCACCAAAAAGTGGAGAAAGTAACAAGGCCAAACTATGCCTTATAAGGGTCGAAAACCGTACCAGGCTTGGCAGGCTGGCGAAAAACACAACAACCCTTATTAAAGATCTATGTTCTATGCAAGGCTCCATCAGCCTGGCAAAGCTTTGAAAGGCGGCTTTGACTTCCGCCTCTTCACAGACCTCTTATATGTTTATAATCCCTTACTATGTTTCTTCATGCAGATGGTTTGACTGCGCTAATACCCAGAAACCATGCACAACAATCACACAAAACAGTAATGTAGGGGAAAAAATTGGATTGGCACACATAAATTAAGCGACAGGCGTAGCGAGGGCGGGGCAGGAATTACATCGTCAGCGATGTCCGCAGGCGCAGGAGCGACAGCGCTAGCACTAGCGATGTCACCGGCGCCGGCAGCAGGAGCCTCGGGGACGGGCTCGGCGGTGGTGGGTGAATAAGAACGTGACATAGTACGAGGAAGGCCAACCGGGCAGAGCAAGACAGCGCGGGAGGAAGGCTTCAATATAAGCTTGAAGTCCGAAGATTGATTCAACTCTGTCAAGTCCACGTTCTTGACGGTCTTGACAAGTTGAGCAGCCATTCAGCTTGACGGCCCTGAGGACTAAGCACTTTGTCGGGTTGCGAAGTGTCCTTGACGAGCTTCCCGACCACAGCTTGAGTGTCGATCCCGACTTCCGTGCTCTTGCAGGATGAGTCTCTGAGGCTTCAGATTTTGCTGGGGTGTTGAAGTCTTGCCATGGAGGACAGGAAGAGAAGCGGCAAAGGAAAGGAGGGAAGGGTGGAAGATGGGGGGAGAAAGAGAGCCACGAGCGACGAACCATTTGATGGCGTCGCCATCGAGAATCACGCCATCCGCGATAGGATCATGATCCGCATCGCATCTGATGAGGAGCGGAGTTTGAAGGACTTGGTCGACTCTGCCGCCAATGCCATGCATGGCCTATTACTAGTACGTACAAGAGCGCGCCGGGGCACTCTGCACCCCGGCACTTCGCCTCGGAGGCTCCTCTTAAGGTAAGGTGGCTCTTGACTGCCGTCGGCGATAACCGAGCGGACTTGAAAGGCTTCAGACGGACAGACGGAATTTTATAGGCACAGGAGATGAACATTGGAATGCCTTATAATTCAATGTCCTGCCGTCTGTGCTATACCAGGCTGCTGAAACCCATCCCAGGCTCATAACAGCCTGGTACACGGCTTCTAACGGCTTCCAAGAATATGATCCGCCTGATATGGCCTTGGCAACCGAATCAGGCAAGACGAATGGTAACAGGCCATAACAAGATTCCCATCTTTTGGTGATGTTTGTGCACGTTTTTTTGCCTCCTGTCCCTCGCCTCGCGGCAATGAGTCGCCATCGCGATGTTCTCAATATTCAGGATGAACCGGAGAAGCACACCGCGGCGCTGCTCACTGTACGCGCCGCCTAGGCGAAAATTCGTTTTTTGGGGCCATTTTCCAAGAATTTTGTGACATTCGAAAGTCTCCTCGAACACCTGTGACACGCTCAAAAATTTCGTAAAAAATGAGCCCTGTGACCTGTGACATACGAATTGAATGAAATAGTACAGTACCGAGAGAAAGGAAAAAAAAGTGGGTACTATAAGTGCGAGTTTGCCGAGCCGTGCCGCGGCCTTCACCCCCAAGTTAGGAGCCAAATTGAGTAGAATATTTTATTGATATAAAGCAGGTAGGGCCGACGAGCGACAGTGCCCGGTAACGTTGGTTGGTTTAAGTGTGATTAATTTCTACCTTACCCTCTACTTACAATAACGCTGTAACGCCGGCGAGCGGCATGGCTTCTCAAAAACAAATTAAGACTGGATTGACTGAAACTAATGCCGCAGTAAGTACTAGTAGTGAAGAAGCGAACGCAATACGGGTCCACTAATGTATGTACAAATAAAAGAGCGTCAGAAGCACACAATTCACAGAGCGGTGAGCCAACCAGTAATTGCATGTGCCCCCTTCGTCTCGTCCGCAACCCCTGTGGCCTCGGCGTCGGCGACTTGGGTCTAAAGCTATTAATGCGGCGTCCGTGGGACTCTTGAGTGGAGTTGCAGGGAATGGTAGCGAGATTCGGGAATCATAGGAACCAGGGTGTGCCGTCGCCCTGGCGGAGAATCCTCAGACTGTACGAGAATGTGACTTCTAGTCTGGAACTATAAAGCTTGTGAATACGAAATCACTGAACCCTCGGTGGGTGTCGTGCAAAGTTTGTGCTACGGAATCGAATTCCACATGCACCTTATCATACCTGAAATACGAACCCCGACGGTCTGAGCATTGTACTTTCACCGATTTTACACTCTGTCACCGGGTTATTTAATATTCATTCTCCAGAATTCACTTGAGACCGTACCAGGGTTAGCAGGAACTTGAAGGCACCTATGTCAATCTCCGCTCTACTGTCAGAGGCCTCTGTCGAACTTGCCAATGCCGCCGCTGAGCTGACCTTCGTGGCGATAAATCACGGCGCAGGAACAAAAAGAATCTAAGATATGACAGACCAGCTGTAGCTGCAAGCTGCAAGCTTCATGTACATACATAGCACAGACACTGTTGTCAGATGGAGAGTAAGGACACCAGCGGTGATAATTTGAGAAGTTTGAATTCCAGAGGTCAAGATCCAATCAAGAGACATCAAAGAGTGTTCGGAGAGGCTCTCCGAGAGAGGATTCACCTAGGAGAAAAGTACAGTTTGCAGAACGTCACAGAGGTAGACATGGTAGAAGAGAAAAAAAAACCTCCCCCATTGCCCTTACAAACAAGATGACTGAGCTGCCTAGTCGATTGGTGGCAACTTGCAAGCGGAACAGCCCATTTCGGCGGGTGAACATTCTAGACGCGAGGAAGAGAATATTGTTTATACAGATGGCTCTGCAATAAACAACGGCCAGGAAAATGCACAGGCGGGTAGCGGGGTATATTTTGGACACGGTGACGTCCGAAAACACGCAATCCGAGTCCCAAATGAGCTTGACCCTTCCAACCAAGTGGCGGAAGTACTCGCTATTAAAGAATCATGCGAAATATGCCCAACTGACATTCCCCTGACAATCATCAGCGACTCCATGTATTCAATAGACGGACTCACAAAGAATCTATCTCGCTGGGAAGACGAGGGATTCATGACTGTATCCAATGGGGCAGTGATCCAAACTACAGTTGCGAGAATCCGTGCACGAAAAGCACGCACCAGTCTGAAATGGATCAAAGGACACTCGGACAACCCCGGTAACGACGGTGCCGATGCTCTTGCAGGCGAGGGATGCAGGAAGCCATAAGAGGACACTGTTGACATGCAAATACCACCAGATTTCGTACTCCCAGGCGTCAAGTTGATGGCGATGACACAGTCCAAGGCCTATAAAATCATCAGAGCGCGGAAGATGAAACAGAAGAGATACAAGGAGGCCCTTGAACGACGTGCGACCCTACACAACATAGCGTTGGCCAAGGGAGCAATAGCAGATGCAAATGGAGAAGAGGCCCCAGTGAGCACGATATGGGCGTCAATAAAAAACAAAGACATATCTCGGACCATACGGTTCTTCCTGTGGATGCTCGTCCATGATGGATACAAGGTTGGCAAACACTGGACGAAAATCCCAGGGTACGAGGACTGGGGAGAATGTAAAGTCTGCGGTGTCACCGAGACAATGGAACACATATTGACGAAATGCGATGCATCAGGACAATCAGAGATATGGGACCTCGCCAGTGAGCTCTGGCGTAAAAAGACTGGACAAGACCTTAGACTAACCACGGGAGAAATAATGGTGTGCGGCGCCATCAAGAAAGGCGATAGGGGCACGACACGCATGCACAAAATCCTAGTGTCGGAATCCGCGTACCTGATCTGGTGTCTCCGGAATGAAAGGGTGATACGCGAGCAAGATGCTGCGTCCGGCCGCGAAATACACCATCGCTGGCTCAAAATGGTAAACGACCGTCTCTCCCTAGACTTCTGACTGCCTGATGTCCAACAAGGCCAAGTATGGGAACAAGGCAATAAATAAGTCACTAGTATTGGAAACGTGGAAAAAGACACTACAGAACGAAGACAGACTCCTTGATGACTGGACCAAGGAGACCGGGGTTTTAGTGCGTGTGGGTCCAGGGTTAGCTTGCAATGATGGCCCAGTTTCTAGGCTTGAGTTGGCTGACCAAACCTCACACGCCGCGCTGCGAGAAATCGGGTGCGAGTGCGGTCGCGCATTTCCCCAGTGGGTGGTATACTGTCGGCCTGGGTTTCATAGTCCCGGCTTTTTTAAGCGGGGGAGGGCCGGTCGACTTTGTCGGTCTGATGATCTGGGCGGCGGGTTTCTGGGGATGTAGAAACAGCCCGGTGATGGAGAACATTTATGTTTCCCGCCTTCCCGGTACAACGCCCCACAAAAAAAAAAAAAAAAAAAACCATTCTAGACGCAGAATAAGCAAGATTATGGAGTTCGATTCGCGGTTCATCGCCGCAACTTCGGCTTGTGCAAGCCGAGAGTTAGCCGGCGCATTTAGCAAAGAGAAAAAGTGATTACGCTAAAACTGCTGACGAAAATGTGATGCACGGCCAATTTTTGAAAATCAGGCTCTCTAAAGACCCAGTAACTTACGTTACCGGGAATTTCATAAGTCCTCGGGTAGCGGGCCGTGCCGCTTGTCGGCCTTAACAGCTTTATCGTTTCTCGAGTAGACTGATAGCTGCTTCCGCGGAGGAAGGACGTGCCAGCGAGATTTAAATGAAGGATACCAGACCCTTCCGGAAATTGTAAGACGGTTCAAGTTGAGTCGGGTAGTAAATTAAGATATGCTATTCACCATAGAGTTTGCTCCAGTCCGTGTCGATTTCCCATGGGAAGGTCGAAGGAGCGTCGAAGAGATTCCCAACGAGAGGTAGTTTTCGAGGACCAGGTGGAAGCGGTAAATTTAATCGGCTACGCCGCAGACGGAGGCAGTATACCCAATCGTCTCGAGCACACATCAAATACTTGAGAGAGAGAGAGGATTAGCCAAATCAACCGCTCTCCGTGGGAGAGCGGCTCCAGTGTCAATGGGACGTTTCTGGATGGCCTTAACTACGCAAACTAGGGAAGGGAATACATGATGCGGAACATGTGTGTACGCAAAAATAGGGCGGGTAGCGAGAAAATGACCGTGCTACACTCTGGCAAGGCAGTGAGATACAGCCTAGAGAATAAATTCAGTAACGGCGCACCTGGCAGAGCAGTGAGATAAGCCAAGGAGGTGTATCACTGCTTGCCAGGTATATGTGAGCCGTCGGCGAGCTTCCGGTGACTAGTGTGAAGTTTGAACATAAACTTCGGTCACAAGTAAGAATCCCCGGGACAAGTGCGAGGAAATGGGAGCGCTCACTGCTTCGACTCTCGCTCAGGGAGAGGAGCATACTCTTTTACAGCCATAGAGGGTTCACATCCTTAGAGGAAAGAGCGTGAGGGGGGAGGTTGTAAAAGGGGAATCGGAGTAATCTTGCTTACTTGACGATTAGCCTTGTGTAAACTCCCCTTTAAACTCGAAGCAACAAGAGCTGTCACGAGCAGAATTAAGCTGTATGGATCGAATGCCATGAGAAGGGAAATTTGAAGGTGAGTTTTCGCCGGGGTACTATTTAAAGTGATGATTAAGCTTTGAACATGGATAGGACTCAGAACTATGTTCTTCCGCTGACCGCGGATGGTTCGTAATACTTGAATGACAAAGGGCCCAACCGCTGGTAGCGAAAGTCCCAACAGTGAAGAGATCCAGAACGTTGCTAAAGACATGTTGCAACCCCACCGGCCTTCGAAGGTTGTTTCCTCACTCCAGGAGCTCCAACTCGTGTTTTCGACTTCGCTAATCAAGGTATTTTTTCCGAGAGAAGAGTGGGACGTACCTTCTATTCTGCACGTGCTGTCTGTCCGGGAAACAGACATCTGCGCAAAAGGGTTCCAGAAGCTGGAGATGGAGGCCCGGAGTACGTGCAAGTCAACCAATTAGCTGATCAAAACTTCCCTGACAGAGACTCTCCAGGTCTTATCTCAGGATCTTCAGGCGCTGGCTACCTGCTCCACCGGCACGATCGCTGGACTGACTAAGTGACTTGACGAAAAATAGACAAGATGTGTATGCGACCCCCTGACATGTCCCCTATTGGAATAGGGCTAATAAATGTCGTCGAGGGTAGCACGAATAAGTTCCACAGAACGTTGCGAGCGAGGCTTGATGGAGCACTTGAATGGAAGTGGCATCCTGGGCGCAGCATCAATATGGGTCTCCGAACGTCGACCAGTTACCAGCACTCACGAGACGAGCCCGGAGAAATATTCGTACGTGGGCTCAAGGACCTGCCCGTCTTCTCCTACAGCCTTCGTAATATCGAATGTTGCCAGGACCGAAACTGCTGCAATAAAAACGGAAGCGCGGGCCATGTGCCGTCCGGGACAGACCCTACGTTATGTTTATGTTAACGCACGCTCGAACGCGGTTCGAATCCCCGCACCTTCGCCCGAAACCGAACGCAGCGTCGGGGCTTCTCACAGCCGGATTGGGTTTGCCGTCGAGTAGGAAGCGGTCTGGGTTGAATGTGTATGGGTCCGGGTACACGGTCTACATATCGACAACATCAGAGCGGGAAGCAGCGTAGATAAAATGGGCTCACCGCATCGTGGAGAATGGCCCTGCAGAAGGAAGAAATATCAGGACTTGTTTCGGGATGGAATGCTTACTGCCTACCAGGCGTTCGGAATTACTATCGAACCTGCGGGTAGTCTATACCCTTTGTATTCATCGTCGATAGACAAGAAGTGAGGAATTGCTGTAAAGAAGGAAGAATCAGTCCAAGAAGGAAGAAAAAAGGGTATTTGGAAAATCGAACCAATCGGCGTTACACTCCTCCATCGCAGGACTTCCTTCACGAGAGCCGAGACGTACGGGAGCGAGTCCTCGTCATCGAAATTTGGAAGACGTCCAGCGCCCACGACGGAGTCAATTTCCATCTGGGCTTTCTTCTGTGCTTCTGGGTTGGCGAGCATGGCGAGGAATAGGGTCCCGAGCGCCGAGACCGTCGTATCGGCGCCCCCAGTGTACATGTTCCCGGCGACTGCCTTCACTGACTGTTCCTGCTGTTCCTTATCGTCCGCGCCATCTATCTTGCTAAGGAATACCGAAACAAACGAGGTTGGCGCACTTCCGGCGGCCTATCGGGTGTTAGGTCAACCGACAACGTGAAAGAGAATTCTCAAGACTGCTAACTATGTTGCGTTTCGCCTCGGCGAATGGCGAGTCAACCATGGCGCGAGCCAGCTTGCGCCATTCTTTGGCAGTACGTTTGAACCCGGCGCCGGGAAACCACTCCGGGACGTATTTAAGGGCGGGAAAGGTGTCCTATGGCTCTTGAATCAAATAGTGCAGCTAATTTCAGTGGGCTTACAACAAGGAATCGTCCCGGGATACTTGCGATGGCCAGCGTGTGCACCGCATCTTTAGCCAATTTGATGAAGGGATCGTTCTGCGGAAGAACGTTTATGCCGTATGCGACGGACATGATGATTTCCCCGGCCATGCTGAACCACAGTTAATTTGCGTGCATGCGATATGTAATAATGGAATTGGTGGCGTACTGTCTCAAATGTTCCATGACGTTGTCCGGGTCACGAAGGAGGCGCCGAAGAAGTTCGTGGGTGGCTGCACGTTCTTTCGGGCGATAGCTACGTACAGCCGTAGCATTGAATGCTTGATGGAATAGTCGGCGATGCTTGCGCCTAGGTATCATCTTAGCAAGTTTACGCCTCCGAGAAGGAACTCCAAACCAGTGGTCGCCTGAAAACAATCGGGTAGCGTTAGATGGGTGCTGCATCTAGTCAAGGCGCACCGTATTTCATGAGACCTGGAGCATTAATATAAATCTACCCAACGTCGGGTTTGGAGCGACTGACCCAAAGCAAAATCCCATCCCATTAGCTCATCGACCATAGGTACTCGGGCCCTAACCGCTATCAGGAGAAGTGCAACACGAGAAGAGAGCTGCTTGCCTGTCTGAATATATGGACGAGCGCTTCTCGAGGAGGTCGTTTGCCGCTTCTGCCGAGGAGAGCACAATTATTGACGTCCCCGCGACATTCAAGTGAATGATATCAGAATCTGAAGGAGGGTCGTCGGACTGTGCCAGGTTAAGGTAGATAAGCCAACCAACCACATGTCTGGCTCCACTTCATGTAGGTTTCCCACTCGAAAGTCGAGGGCATGCGGAATAAATTGCCGACAAGAGGCAGTTTCGGGGGACCAGGAGGTAGCGGCAGTTTGCTCTTCCTTCCGGAAGACCATTTCCAGAGAGCTATGACAGTGAAAAAGGCTGCAGAATACACATAGAGAGCCATCGTGGGCGGTGGAACGAAGTGTATCAGGAGTTGTTCCCGCCGTGGATACCCAAATACCTACCGTTCGCCTGGCTTCTGATAGTCTCTGTCCAAGTATAGCCCATGCTTACCGATAGGCTGGCTTCCTGCGGCGGCGTGGGAGGTGCAAGAAGGTGGAGTGGAATGCCATCAGAGACAATGACAGGCTCGGGTGGCCATCTCAAAACTTGGTGGGAGAAATATTATAAGTACATCAGCAAAAAACCACATGTACACAGAGCACAATATAGCCAGCATACCTGGGATAGCATGGTAGCTATGTCCCAGGTCTGTAGCGGGCATAGCTCCGAGCATCAGCTACAAACCGCTACAGAGTGATCTGTAGTCATACGTGTGACTAAAATATCCCCGTAGACTGGGGCTAAGACTCGTAGCATTGTAGCGCTCCATAGCAGTCGATAGCTCCACATATCCACTCGCGGGTCTAGGAGAAAGCAGGAAAATTGGAATATAATAAATAGACTGGATACATAAAACATAAAACTGGGCGGCAATCTAAGTGTCGGAGCGTTCACCATCCTCGCCATCAGACTCGGTGTTCTCGTCCTCGTCATACTCGAGAATCGCCGCCTCAAGCACCGCCGAAGAGATACCTGCCTTCTTGACAGCCGAAATGGGCTGGGCGCCGGAGTGGAAACTGGCAAGACAGACATCAGTAATGTTAATTGATACAAAGAGAAGTGGACTTGCCGGCCGATGTTGTGCAGCCGTGTTAAGATGTTGTCAAGGATGCGACGAGGCGCCGTGGCTTTCTCGAACTCCTCCAAGACTCGAATGTGCTCAAGGTAAACAGAGCGATAGTCGGCAGCGGTAAAGGGGACATCGGTCTTGATGCCGCTGGCCCACTGGTCGACGGAGCACTCAATCTATAAAGCCATCAGAACAGATCCGATGACGAATCGGAATACATACCGCAGTGAGGACCAGCGCCAAGGTGGGTTTGGGCAGCCTAGGTCCGAACAGCTCGGGGTGCATGGCCCCTTCGTCGCGGCGGCTGTTAAACCACATACTGTTGGTCGACTTTTGGATTACTAATCGGCCCTTTGAAGATTCCCTTGCGCTGTGCGGCAACGTCCGGGAATTCCTGCAAAAGGTGAGCTCAGAGTGAAAATGAAGGCACAAACTTACCTTGTAGCTATATCCCATGCCCTCTTTCAAGTCTTCTGCCCGCTGCCGATTCTTACGGATGATCTTCTTGTTCTGGCCGCTTTCGAAGCCGAATATGAGCTCGACGAGAGCGCGGACTTTGGTCTTGAGCACCCCGCGCATCTGGGATCCACGCCGCATAATCTAGAGGACGATTAGCAAGGATGTCGAGTAAAGCGTGAATCTTACCAATTTGGCAATATCCGGTGTCAAGCGCACAGCCACCTTCAGCTCCTCGCAGGCCCTGTCCCATGCGAGGTTAACCATTTCCGGCTCCGCGGTGGAGCCGGGGAATGCATCTTGAGTTGCGAGTAAGCATCGGTACCAGGTATTGGCGATGCTGATAAGCTCCTGTGCGGTGTCATCATAGTCCTTCGCCCGAGGGCACCCTTGATTATCGCTTATCTTCTGGGCCTGAGTCGGCCGGAGGTCATCGTCTTGGACAGGGGAGCGAGCACGTTTTTCCCTGGTGCTGGCGAACGGGACGGGCTGCGGCTTTCCGATCGGACGCGGGGCTCGCGGCGCTGCACAGGCTTCTGACGCGGGCGGCTGTCGTTGGCCGAAGTGGTCGAAGGCTGAGGACGCGAACTGGAGGAGCCGGAGTGGAGGTCGAGCTGGACACGCTCGGGAAAGACATTCCCATTGATGGACTATGTCGACTCAGATAGTGATGGCAAGGTTCGGTTCAGAAACAGGTTCGAACCTGAACCGAACTGAACTGAACCCCAGGTTCAGGTTCAAGGTTCGGGCTATAACGATTTTTTCCGAACACGTTCGAACCTGAACCTCAATTGAACCCCAAAGGCCCTGTTTTAACCCAATTGAGTCTTATTTTCCCGAATTTTGCACAAAATTCCACTGGTTATACTCTCTACCATCCGTCATCCTCCTTCCGAATGACTCTAAAGGTTCCTCACCATGGTTTTACCCTCGCAGAAGTCAGCCGACGTGTTGTCACATGATCTTTTGAGTACGGAGTTGTTCAGATTGCTGCTCTGTAGGCGTCGTATGTGCTTGCAATTTTTCTGGGACGGAAGTTCCAATATAACGGACCACTGATAGCATTTTTTGTAGCCCCAGGTAGGTCATTTTGGGCCTGGGAAAAACTTTCAGGTTCGACAGGTTCGAACGCGTTCGAACGCTGAACCGAACTTGAACGCAGGTTCAGGTTCAAGGTTCGGGAAAGGGGGCCCGAACCTGAACCGAACCGAACTTTGCCATCACTAGACTCAGAAAGACATCCGAGTTAGAAGGAACAACGTACACGGGGACGCGGCTCTTCGTCGATCTCGATGGGCCTCGGCACGACGGCAGAGTGGCGCCAGTCACTGATACTGCTTGAAGCCAGGCCTCGCCGAGGGCTATCAAACGCCTCGGGACGAGCACCACTGTGACGGCTGGGCCCCGCCTCAGCTTGACGGCTCGCAATCTTGGAAGGAAGAGAAAGTTAGTCAAGGCCACAAACGAATCATGCACATACAATGTAACGAAGGTCTTGCATCGGCTCCCGGGTTCGGCCGCGCGAGGGCTGCTCTGTGGCTATGGCTCTGGCTTGCATCGCTGGAACGCGGGTGTCGCGCTGCTGGAGGGTCTTCACCTTCTTCGGAAGCGGCTCCACGTCACGAGAGGTAAACTACAAGAGGTAAGTACTCGGTGGTATGAGAGGATAAAATATGCACTACACTGTCCTTGAGAGGTACGGGGGATTCACCCCTCTCGCGACGACGCTGTCTTTTCACGGCACTAGTAGCTCTAGAAGTCTTGCGTGCAGCAGCTTCCTCCATCAGGAAAATCTGAAATGCTATCAAGTGGTGGTGAAGGTTATGGTGGTCTCTAATGGTCTATCATGGCCTTTGAGGTTCCCCCGACCATCTTTCATTGTCTTGGTGGTCTATATATCCGGATCCTTTCTATCGTGGTCTATCATTGTTTCTCGGGTTGGGCCAAGTTTAGGCTGATAAAATATTCTAGAAAGCTACCGTAAGCCAAGTGCAATAGGCTATGAGGACCACTAATAAATAGACTGAGTGCCATTGGAGTCTAGCTTTGCAGCATCTTCACCTCAAGTTTAGACACCGCCTCGAAATCTGGACTGGTGATGGTGCTACGACCGGATGCTGCGAGGAAGGTCAATACGGTTGATAACTGTTGGGTGTGGATCGTTTCTGTTCACAGACGGGTCAAGCCTACTGGCAGCGCTGAGATCGTGAGACGTGCTTACGGGCAGTGCGGGTCGGCAACTACAAGTGAGTTTCCGTAACGATTGGCGAAAAGATGTGAAGTCCCGGCAACACGAAATCCCGGCATCAGGACACGCGTCGTCCCGTTTCAAAGCCATCATTTCTTTCTTCCTTCCTTCCCTCACCCACTGCTCGCTGGTCCCTCCCCGTTCTCGAGTCATGCTCAGCTCTCAACACAAAGTGTCCTGTCTCAAGTTGGTCTCCAGCCCTTCTTTCGAATCCCTGATCAAGCTGTTGATGCGGGCCGCCAAGCTCCATGATGCGCAGGCCGGGAGGATCCAAACCCCTGGTGTCCCTTGGGCCTTCCAGAGTGTCGAACATGTAGAAAGTAACCCATCCCTGATCTCTCCATCCAAAACGTCCCTCTGCCACCTGATCCTGTTCCCCTAACACTGCGCAAACGACCACGACTTCAAGTTCCTCGCGCAACCCATCAATCTTCTCAAGATTTGGCACTTGCTTGCAAGACTTTTCTCGCGTGCAAGACTGAAGTTTCATTTGCATTCTCCCTCAAGTTGCTGGGTCTTGTTTACTCGGTCTCTACTCTGTGTTTGAGCGCCTTCACGGGCCGCATATGTATGTGCAAGTCTATCTGCCGCTGATGTGTTCTACATACCACTCCTGCCTTTGTCTAATTACATGTATATCTTCGTAGCACCGTCTCCGGAATATAATCCATTTTCTGCCTTGCTTTTTGATGACCCTCTGAAAAACCATAAGCACTAGGGGATCTATTGTATCTACCAGGTCTATGGTGTCTATGCGACTATGATAGACTGGGTGGTGTCTATCATGGTCTATGAAACAAAAACTGCCCCTCCCACTTGTCTATATAGACAGGCATTTACTTCGAGGTCTACGACAACTATGTGGATCTTTCTGGGTCTATATGGCAAGTTCAGATTTTCCTGATGTCCTTGTCGGCAACTGGAAATTAGGGTAAGTGCGCTTGGTAGGATGTTATCTGGATGGATCACTCACGGCGCTGAGCTTCCTTCTCGCTGACACGGCGAGTCCTTGCAGCCCGGACAGGGTGCTCCTCCTCGTCATCATCGGACACTGAAGGGTATCAGTATAGACATAAAAAAAGCGCAGACAGGATCGTACCTTGGTCAGCGCACCCCTTTGCGACAGCGGGGGCATCCCTGTCATCAATGTCACTATTGTGTAAAGGGGATGAGCATTGAGAGCGAAGGAAGGATGGCGTTCGACATACAGCTATTTTATTCCTCCTCGTCTTCGTATTCTTCGTATTCTGTATGTGCGGGATGAGTCAGCGAGTGGGTGGCTAGGCTGTAGCCATACCACCCTCTTCTTCGAGACGCCGCCTGGTGGGCACGGTGCGACGGGACTGGGCTGGGAAGCGAAGTCAGTGTCATACAATGGAGATGGGCCACGATAAGGCAGACATACTAAGGTCGTCATTCTCCTTGTCAGCAACACGGCTGCGGGCGGTGGCGGTGGCGACCTTTGGTGCCGACTTCGTGCGCGAGTGTGTAGTGGGAGAGGCAAGCTTGGATTGGTTCGCCATGTAGAGACTGAGATAAGGGTGTAAGGGTGTATTCTTTTGGGGGGAGAGGATGAGGCGCTCGGGAGGACTCACGGTTTGTACAGGCCATCGGGGTGCTGCTTTTAAGTGGCACGTCTGTTTGGTTCTTGTCAACGAACATGGTGGGGGGTGTTGGAGGAGATGTACGTGTTGTTATTGATGCAAACAAGGCCGCTTGATAAGCCTGCGGAGCAGGCCCGCACATCCGCCCCCTGAAACACGTTCCACATTGTGTCAGTCGGCGGCAGCACGTTATAAGAAAAATACTTTACCTTGAGACCAAATTACGCTCGCTCGCAGATATGCCTGCACAATTTCGCTGCCCATACTGCCATACCTCTAAGCCCACCAGGAGCGCCGACAACCGCCACGTTTCCCAAAAAGTTGCATGCCATGAAAAATGGCGGGAAAGTCTTGGAATTGTTGTCACTGTCGCGAGGGAGGAGAGCGAGGCCCCCGAGGAACCTCCTACGGGCTCGGAAACTCCCCCAGAGCCGACATCTCCCATATTCACCAGCCACGAACTCCTAGAGGACGACGGCTCCGATGACGGCACAGCCGATGGGTTTATTGCCCCGCCTCCTAGTGCTTCCCCGGAGCCGCCGGAGCCTCCCCAGTCCAGGAGAGCCACAGTCGAGGACGTCTTGGACGAGGACGACCCACAGAATTTCAGCCGCTTCGTGGAGGCATTTCCCGGCGAGGAAGACTTTCCTGGCCGCGCGGCCTTTGTTGATGTGAATGCGACAACCCTTGGAGAAGGCAAGACAGTCTTCGAACGCATGCGTGCGGACCAACACGCCGCGGGGGTCGCTCCGCACACACCATTTTCGGATGAAGACGAGTGGAAGCTCGCAAACTGGCTCTCGAAGAACGTCAGCCAAACTGCGACAGATGTGTATCTAAAATTGCCGATTGTGAGTTGCAGCCTCTGCTCCAGGACCTCTACTGACCTCATGCGCAGACTCAGCGTCGCACTAGAGTCTCCTACCACAACAACTACGCATATATGCAGAAGGTAGACCAGCTGCCGACTGGGCTGGGGTGGAATGCGAGATCGTGACGGCAGTGGGGAATCAATTAGATGAGAACGGCGAGATGATGAAGGAGGATCTTGAGCTGTGGAAGCGCGACCCTGTTGAGTGCATCAAGGAGTTAATAGGAAACCCCGCTTTCCACGACTTTATGGCGTATGTACCCGAGCACATTTACGGCAACAAAACCGGGACCGAGGAGAGCCGCATATTCGACGAGATGTGGACAGCGGATTGGTGGTGGGAGATGCAGGTATGCCGCTGGAAATACTTCATGAGCACTTTCTCAATCAAAAATCATAGAAGAGATTACCGCCGGGTGTCGTTATCAGCCCAATAATCCTCTCGTCCGACAAGACTCAGCTCACGCGTCATCAAGGCAACAAGACGGCGTGGCCGGTCTACCTCACTATCGGGAACATCTCCAAAGATATCCGTCGTCAGCCATCCGCGCATGCAACAGTGCTTATAGGCTACTTACCGGTGTCAAAGCTCAAGTGCTTCACCGACGTGACACGTTCTCTGGCCGGATACCGCCTGTTCCACCACTGCATGCGCTCGCTTCTGAAGCCATTGGTAGAGGCTGGGAAGAACGGGGTCGATATGGTCTGCGCCGATGGCTTCATCCGTCGCGTCCATCCCAT
Source organism: Mycena rosella (assembly GCA_029378255.1). Lineage (NCBI taxonomy): Eukaryota > Fungi > Basidiomycota > Agaricomycetes > Agaricales > Mycenaceae > Mycena > Mycena rosella. The sequence continues at coordinate 18,639 of JARKIE010000176.1, read as the reverse complement.
TTTGGCGGCGTACGTCGTGGACTTTCCCGAGCAGTGTCTGGTCGCATGCTGCAAGGAGAACCGCTGCCCGCAGTGTGTGGTTCATCGAAACGAGAGGGGTGCATCTACTCCGTGTCCTCTGCGGGATGTCAAGGAGACGTTATCGACACTGGATGAGCATCAGCGGGGGAAGAAGCCACCGGAGTTCGAGGAAGAGGGCTTACGCGCGGTGTACAATCCGTTCTGGCGTGACCTCCCGTATACCAACATTTTCGCGTGTTTTACACCCGACCTCCTTCACCAACTGCACCAGGGCGTGTTCAAGGATCATCTTGTCAAGTGGTGTGAAGCACTTCTGGGGGAGGACGAATTTGATGCCCGTTTCAAGGCCATGCACGCGCACGCAGGGCTTCGTCACTTCAAGAAAGGAATTTCCGCCGTCTCGCAGTGGACAGGGACTGAGCACAAGGAGATGCAGCACGTCTTCATGGGCGTGCTGGCGGGCGCTGTTAACGCGCAAGTTCTCACTGTTGTCAAGTCGTTGATTGACTTCATCTATTACGCACAATTTCAGTCCCATACCACGAGAACTCTGGACGCTCTCCAATACAGTCTGGACACCTTCCACGCCAATAAATCTATCATCGTAACGCTCGGCATCCGCGAGCACTTCAATATACCCAAAATCCACTCTCTTCAGCACTATGTCAGCGCCATTCGATCTCTTGGGAGTGCCGACGGCTACAACACAGAGGCGCCGGAACGCCTGCACATTGATTTCGCTAAGAAGGCCTACCGCTCCTCCAATAAGCGCGATTATACCTCGCAGATGACCGTGTGGCTTCAACGCCAAGAAGCCTTTGCTCTTCGGCAATCTTACCTGGACTGGCTCGACCACAAGTTGAGTTCGGAGCCTGAGGGCGAAGACGATGATGGCTCGGACGACGAAGGAGTCCCGGCTACTGCGCAGCGGCGTGATACAGAGCTCACAGTCCAGGTGCCAGCATCGGCCTTTCCATCCGTCACCTATTCCATTCCCAAAGCCGCTTTATTTCCAGATGTTACCGTCGCTCAGCTAGAGACCATCCATGGGGCCATCAATTTTCTCCCGGTGTTTGCTCACTTCATTCAAAAATTCTTCCCCCGGTGTTCTCTTGATCCCAGCCGCCACGACCGGTTTGTCGTCTACAAACAATTATCAATCCAGCTGGCACGGAATCACTTCATTTCCGACAAGGCCCGTACGTGCTGCATACACGCTACTCCAGCTACCCTCGCCAGGGGTCGTTCTCCCGGTGTGCCGGCACATTTTGATACAGCCCTCATCAATACAGAAAATCTTCTGGCGTACAAGGTCCGCGATTCTTTTCCTTGTCTAAATCAGGGCTTCATAATACACCAGGGGACTAAATTTCAGCGCACTTAGAAGAACTAATTTTTGTTTGCATTTTGGCTTGGGCTGAAATTCAAACCGACATCCGGGATTTCAATACATTCCGGGACAGCTAAAATGAGAAACAACATTTTGAGTTCTGGCTTTGATTTCAGTGCAATTGAGAGACAGAGTCTCGGGCGCCTTGTTTCCAATCCCAATACCAATAATTTTGGTTTTCAATTTCAGTTGAACTTTTTTTCTAATCTGAATCGTAGGCTTCCAAATGGGTTTCAGGGCAACCAACTCGCAATTTCATTCTACTACTTTAGGTTGCAAAATCAGTGGGACTGAAAGTACTAGATGCAAATTAAATTTCAGGTCCACCTACTTGCAACTCGACACTTAGGTGTTCAAATTGCACCTGGGTGGGCCCTAAATATGATAATCATCAGTGTGAGTCAAAATGATGAGTTGATCGAAAGTTGTGGCACGTTTGATTGCAGGCCGAAGGGTGAGAAAATCATTTTCTTAACTCCGAGTGGCCATCTCGCTCATTTCTCCACCAATTCTTCGTCAATCCACGACTTCGGGGGTTTGTTCTTCTTGTTTAATCTCGGGCTTTCTACTAGGCATGAAAAAACCTCCGGAACTGCACCCTTTCTATGCTAAACTCGTACATATGATTGCAATACAACCTTGAGTGCCCCAATGTGACGACCTGCATAGCAAAGGATCCTTCCACACTACAGGTCCAGCACTTTACATAGGCCATGACGATGATGGAAACTTTATTTGTACCTGTATGCCTTAATTCTATTTATTTGATACCTCTCTCAATGTTGTCCAATTCGCTAATCACCCGGTTTTCGGTGGTAGCAAAGTTTAAATGTTGGGTTCTCAGCAGTGCAACTCAAATATGGAACAGAGGGTCCAGATACGTTCATAACAAGTAGATGAAGCTGCCTGCAGCTTTTTGTGGCCAAGCATGCCCTCTCGCTGCTGCGTGGCCCTCATTTGAGTAAAGATATGGATCCCGCCGTTCCCCCTTTTCATCAGGAACACCCAGTGCTACCCTTTTCACGGGTCCAGTGTAACATTTTGAGGCCTGCAATATATCATCTACATCCCTTGAACGATATTATACACTGCTAAGCTATCGATTGAGCCGGCAACAATGAATTTGCGCAGGTGGCCAGGTACTGTGTCAATTGCCTATTTGGGGGTTCTGACCGAAATAAATTTGCCACACAGTCAAAACATCACTAAAATTGGTGTAAGTGGGCTTCACTTGTTCACAGGATGTATGCCTTCCATTTGAAGCCCTCGGGCGCTCTGAAAGACTCTCGAAGAGTTACTAATGACCGAAAATAGCTAAGGTGGCCAGGTACTTGGCAGTTGATAGTAAAGGTTTCAGAAAATTAAAAATAGCCTTTTAAGCCGGCCAGCTTTTAATGACATAAAGTGGGTAGGGCTGACAAGCGGCAAAGCCCGCCACCAGTTGCTCAGGCTCATTTTGTGTAGATTTCAGACTGAATTTATGTGAGCAGATTGTCCTTGCCTTGAATAAGATTGAGCGTATGAAGAGGTAATAATATGAAAAATGGGTGGTCCAAAGTTTGCTTGGTCAACGTCGCGGGCATCCCACGACGTCGACCACTCACATTGGACCGCGGTAAATTGACCTGGCTCATGGGCTAGTTTTTATTTCATGAGCAAAGAGATTTCTTAGTCGAGTTCAACTTTCCCTCCATATGTTGAGAAATTGGAGTCAGCATGGTTACAAGTGCAGCTGCGGCAATCAGCGGCAAATCACATGGCCAATGACAAGCCGGAGGATTTTGGCGGGGAGGATACGTGCTTACGAGAAAACAGCTGATAAAAATGTGATGGTCCGCCAAAACATGGGCTGATAGGGTGAGCCCATACTTAAAGGTTGCGGGAATAATGCCCTGGTAAGCCGCCTGGTGCCGTTATCAGGTGGTTATCCGGCTGCTAGCGGCATAACATGGCATGATAATCGGAGCAGGGTGATTATGTATGGTGGACCCAAACGGGGTTGGCATCAGCCTTTATTTGTGTTTCGCAGGCACAACATCACAGGGTAGCACAGGGTCCACTGTGGCACCTTTCGCTCTTGCAGCTCTATTTAACCACACATAATCCTGTTCTGCAGTCAGCACTACCTGCAATGGAGGGGCATGGCTGGAATTGCCTGGTCTGAAGATGTTCACACCAGGATATGCCTGCCTGGCCCTGGTTTCATTGGCTTTATATACTCACTCCAAAAATTGAAACTACATGTATTAGTTTCAGGCGCCGAGGTCACGTGAGTTGCCTTATATATATGAATTCACGTGACCATGCTCCTGAAACTAATAGTTTCAGGAACAGGCAGCCAGAAACCTCTCAATTTCCCATGTGACTCCCTCAACTGGGTCCAAACCATACTCACAATCTGATTGTAGTAGCCCAGCACTGCCTGCACCTCAGTATCTAGGTGCACACACTTCTACCCATGGTCTCATGTCCATTCCTCCCCGTCCCCTACTGTGGTCTCATGCCCATTCCTGCCTGCATTCCGGAAATTTTTGACACTGCACTCACTTCTACCCATGCTGCCATGCCCCTTCCTGACTGCACCCTACGAAATTTCGGTGCTGCACCCACTTCTACCTGCGGTCTCGCACCCATTCCTGGCTGCCCTCCAGAAAATTCCACCCCATGCTCACTTCTACCTGTGTTGCTGCGCCCATTCCTGCCCATGCCCTACGAAATTCTGGTGCTGCACCCATTTATACCCATGGTCTCGTGCCCATCCCTACCTGTGCTCCAGAAATCTCGACACCCCACCCCTTTTTACCTGCACTCTCACACTCATTTCTGTCCGCCCTCTCGAAAAATTCCATCCCACGCTCATTCCTGCCCGTGCCCCTTGATTTTTCATGCTGCACACCCATTTCTACTCACAGCCTCATGCCCATTCCTGCCTGCGCCCCAGGAAATTTCGACTCCACACCTATTTCTACCCGCACTCTTGCACTCATTCTTGCCCCCGCTCTAGAAATTTCGCCGCCATGCCCATTTCTACCCACATCTTTGCACTCATCATTTCTGCCCATGCGGTTAAATTTTTCGCACCGCCGCAGCAATTTCTGCCTGCGATGCCATATTATTTCAACCAGCAGCTATTTCTCCCTCCCACTGCCTGCGCATGCAATTTGTTCGCACTGCAGCCATTTCTGCCTCTACCCTGTGGCTTTCTCTCGGCCCGATGTTCCATGACGTTGTTGCCATGTTTCCCACTGCTCCCATCCTCACCCCCGGCTCTCTACGTTGTGAGGGCTGTATATGCTCTGCATATGCCCTCGCGTAGCATCGCTGGCACAACGGGGATGAAGAAGCACAGCACGGCTATATCACCAAATTGGGACACACCTGGAAACCGCATTCGGACTTCTCACAAACACGCTCCTCGACCTAGGGCATCAACTGAGACACGAACCACGACCAATAATTCACTACAGAAACCATCGACTCGAGCCCCACCGAGCCTTTCGCCCCGACTCCTGGTCCAAAATTGCTCAATTCCCTTTCCACTCTCCGACCCGGCCAAAATCCTTCGATGTGCCTTAAACGCCCCAGCACCAGCAGCGTACCTTGTCTATTCCCCATGGGAAACCGCACCCAGAAGCCTCCTGGTCCCCAGAAATCGCTCGATTCTCACCAGACAATAGGCGACTCTGAAGACCGTGCCTGTAAAATTGCTCGATTTCCTAGCATTGGATGCCCGTTTTGGACTACGGGCATCGTTGCCCGTCCGTTGCCCTCCCTACGGACCTCAGGCCCGAGGCCGCCGATGCACCGCGGGACGTTCTGCCTCCATTTGGGCTTGGCCTGAAATAAGGGAGCGAGTCCTCTATATAATCACTCAATATTTTGACCTTGGAGCCCCAAAATCGCCCTCTTGGACCTCGGAATCACATGATTTCCCCGATTCCAGTGGGCCTAGCTTCCCTTTGCGGAGGCTGTACAGGCAGCAAAGGTATAAAAAGGGCAAGGTTTTTGGAACTTTAGTCAGTAGTCGACCCGTGTATCTCCCCCGCCAATACACTCGGTTTACCACCACCACCACCACCACCACATCTAGCATTCCCCACTGCAGCCTCCTGTCCGAGGCTCGCTCTCGTCCTTCGTACCCCTCGCCGCTGTACACCCCACCTAGACGCATCGCTCATCGCCAAGGTATCCACATTCATTGACCGCACTGTTTATTGACCATCTTCTCGTCTCTTGCGAGACACTGCGCACACACACACACACACCCACGGAACACATCGCGTCTGCGCGACAGCCACCTACGCCACTGGAGTCCATCTCGTATTAACCCCCTAGTGGCCGAACGAGCTACAAAGCAAATACCATCTATTTCGCATCGTAGCACCGCGGTCCGCATCACAACTGGAGCCCACCGCAAGGGGGTTTTACCATGGATTTTCAAGCGCGTAAAGCTTCAGCAGCAGCCCGCGCCACCAAACAACAACATAACTGATCCGCTCGCCTAGCCCGCTGGCGTAGTCTCTTCCAGGAGATAACTCTCACGGAACAAGACCCTACCACCTCCCTTCCCGCTACTCCCCATTGTACCCCGCTCGTCGCTATCCCCACTATAGCCGAAACATCCCCGCTCACATCACAAGCCTCCACACCGGAACTCCCGACCAGCTCGCTTCCCACCAAGGGATCCTTATCTTCCCTTCAATCGTCTAACTCCACAGACCCCTCCAACACTTTGTCATCCAAATCATCGGTCACTGATACCTCTATTCCACAGACACCCCCAACTACCGTCACTCCCCCACGAAGGAAAATGACGAAGACACTCCCTGGTCGTGGCGCCAAGGGCACACCAGAATTTAACGGGAAGGCTTTAAGCCTCACGCGTTATTGGGAGGACGTAGAAGAGGTGGCGGAATCCATGGAGAGAACCACAGACGACGATAAAATTCGCATCGCCCTGCGATATGTTTCTCGGGAAACCGAGGTTCTCTAGAAGGGAATCATGACCCCACAGACCACGACCTGGGTGGCTTTTAAAAGCCTCATCGCGGACCTGTATCCAGGCGCTGACGGTGCAAAGATGTTCACTCTCAGAGACCTCGAAAACCTCATTACCGAGCAGGCTCTGATAAAGATTAGGACAAAGGAGGACTTTTCGGAGTACCACCGACGTTTTAAGACCATCACGGTCCATCTCGTCGGCTCCTCGAAGCTCACCACCCTGGAAGAGAAGAAGGAGTACCCCAAGGGATTGGACGAGAGGTTCCGGGATCGCGTCTACCAGAGACTGCAGATTGTAAAACCCAACCACCCAAGCGATGACCCTACAACATTTCCGACGTTGTTGCTGCCGCAAGATGCATCCTCGACGGACCCTCGCTCGTAGTCAATGAAGCAAGCAAAGACACCACATTCATAAAGAAGGAAATGGTCGATTTGAGCGACGCTTTCCAGAAATTGAACCCACAGTTCCGTGTGGAGATGCAGTCATTGCATAGGGTTGTAGGTGGCCAGCCCTACCAGGGCGGAAATCACCAGTACACTGGCGGCAGCGGGCCGTATTCGCAGCGCCCCGCATATCCTATGTATCAGGTCACCGCGGTCGAAACAGCGCCGCCCCCAAACCAGCACCCAAGGGAGCAGGAACGTTCGAGTTTTCGCAGCACCTACCCGCCATGCGAGATGCGCGAACCGCCGTGGCAGAGTCGCGGGAGCGGCCCACCGCCCGGATTGACGATGTTCCTGCCCGGAGAGTGCGGTTTCTGCTCTTCGACGGGCCACTTCTTGCGGGAGTGCCCCCTCGTGGTAGAATATATTCGCCAGGGGCGCTGCCAGCGGAACCACGACAACAAAATTGTCTTGCCAAACGGACACTTCGTTCCACGCGTGGTCAGCGGTCGTAATCTATCAGAAAGAATTGATCAATGGCTCGCGGAAAACGGACCGCCGCCGCAGCAGCAGCAGCAGCAGCAGCGGCCAGTGCAGGCACATACTTTTGAACGTGACCAGCCACCTCATGCGATCTCCGCCATGACCTTCACCACTACGGAGCCGGTCCAGACGCTTGCGTTTGGACGGCTGTCCCTGGTCGGAGCCACCGAAGAGACTATTGACGCGCAGGTCTTGGTTGATCGGGCGAAACGCGGAAAGACTAAAGAGCTTGAGGTTCCGGAGGTGGTTATCCAGCAGAAACCACCGACTAAACCTACAGGCAAACCTGGGCCGGGCTGTGACTCAGTACCCGTGCCTTCGGTTGCGACACCATCATTACCGGCCAAACCATCGCTCCCCCCCCGCATTCAAGTATCAGTCGATGATGGAGGACCCCACACTTCTGCAAGCTGTTATTGACTGCACGATGAACGCCACTATAACCCTCACCAACAGGGAACTATGCGCAGTTTCCTCGGAGGTACGAAAGTACTACCAAGAAAACTCGATCACAAAGCGCATTCCCACGGTTGAAACTTCGATGATCGCGACTGAAGAAGGCGAACCGGCGCAGGAGGCGTTAGTTCTCCGCTGGGAAGGCGTTGAGCAGACGCGTGACCGCATCCTGACGGCGTCACCCATCAATTCGCTACGCGTCTTAGACATTTTGGTTAACAACTCGCACACGATCGCCTGCACCCTGGACCAAGGCTCCGAGATCGTTGCTATGAACAGGAGTGTCTGGCAGGAGATCGGTGTCCCGCTCTCCCCAGACAAAGTCCTGACCATGGAGTCAGCAGACTCCAATCAGAGCCTCACGGCTGGGGTGGTCGAAAACCTCAAGTTTTCGATCGGAGACATTGATCTCCTGCTTCAGGTCCATGTTATGGACGGTGCACCATTCAACATCTTAATGGGGCGACCCTTCTTCCGCTTCACGGAATGCCATACCAAGGACAGGTCCGACGGCACTCAGGAGCTCACGCTCACTTGTCTGAACACCGGTCGCGTCATCACCATCCCCACCCGCCGAAAGCCTCCTCGCACGGAAAATATTCAGAGCACCGATGCCTTCTCGAGGTACAATGTGGAGCAAGTGGGTTTTGCTTTAGCGGAGGATGATTCGAAACCGTGCCCTCCGGCTCCAGAGAAGGTCTCGACTATGTTTTGGAAGATACACAGCACACAGGCAACGGCACAGACTTGGAAATCAATCGATTCTCGCACTAAACCGCTCAGTTCACGCTCCGGCATGGGGAAGCCGGAACAAAAATCAAGCGATTTCCTAACTTCTATTGACAGATCAACAACTCAGACACCGAAATAGATCGGTTTAACGGCACGGATATTACCAGCGAGGGCACAGGGAAAGCGGGTTTCACGAGGAGCCACCCTGCCGGACACACGGAGCTCGCCACCAGCGGTGCCGAGCTTTTCTTACCAACGATTCACTTCACCCTTGGCGTTATACTCCCTGGAGGATATGAACGCAGCCGATTACCGGCCTGTTTACATTCACAATCAAACGAAGCAGTGGGAGATCTCGCCGAAGTATTTTGCACACTGCCTTGAGCAGATGTATGACTTCGATCCCTACACTCGTGCATGGACGAACAAAGTAGTAGAGGGCGAAGAGGAGGAGAAAAAGAAAAAGGAAAAGAAAAAGGCAAAGAAAAAGTACAAGCCCGTTGCGGACAGAGTACATTCGGTCACCGCCACGCTCCCGGAGGAATTCAGGATCGTACGCCACTTCCCTTCCGACCCGCTAGAAGGGATGCCACCTTTGAATCCCAACCCACCCGAGTTCGTCGATGGGTTGCGGTATACGAAAGAATGTGCCGTGGGAATGAAGATCAACGAGGACGGGTTTCTATGGCCAGAAGAGGAGAAGCTGGTACACGACCTGATCCGGAATCATGAGATGGCATTCACCTGGGATGAAACCGAACGAGGTAGCTTCCGGGAGGACTACTTTGACCCGGTCAAAATCCCAGTGCTTGAGCACACGCCGTGGCAGGAACGTAATATTCCCATTCCACCAGGGATCAGAGACGATGTGGTCAACATCATTCGCGGAAAGAAGAAGACAGGCGTTTACGAGCTGTCCAGTTCGTCCTACAGGGCAAATTGGTTCGTGGTTCCAAAATCAGACGGGAAACTCCGACTGGTGCACAATCTGCAGCCACTAAACGCAGTCGTAATCAAAGACTCGGGCTGTCCGCCTATTGTTGAAGTCTACGCGGAGTCATTCGGCGGCTGCGTTGTATATGCGATGTTCGACTTGTTCGTTGGCTTTGACCATTGAACGCTGGACGTAGCATCGAGGGACTTCACCACGTTCCAGGGACCGTTTGGAACGTTGCGGCTTACGCGTCTATCGCAGGGCTACACGAACTCGGTGCAGATCCAGCAGGGAGATGTCAACTTCATCTTGCAGGACGAGATTCCTCATATCACCCAGCCTTTCGTCGACGACACCCCTGTCAAGGGACCCACAACGTTCTATTTTCAGAAGGACGGCTCGTATGAGACTATCCCTGAAAACCCCGGCATCCGGCGCTTCATTTGGGAGCACCTCGTCAACGTCAACCGCATTTGTCAGCGGATCAGGCACGCGGGCGGCACTTTCAACGCGAAAAAGTCTTTTTTCGCGGTCCCCCAGATAAAAGTCGTCGGACATATCTGCAGCATCAATGGTCGAACCCCGGACAAATCCAAGGTCCAGAAAATTAAGGACTGGCCTCCGTGCCAGGACCTTACGGACGTTCGAGCATTTCTCGGCACCCTCGGCTTAATGCGGATCTTCATCAAAGACTTCGCTAAACATGCCAAGCCCTTGGTTCAGCTTACCAAAAAGGGCGTGGACTTCGAGTTTGGAGATGAACAACGAAAATTGATGGATGTCCTGAAGCAGCTCTTAATTGAGTCCCCTGCTATCAGGCAAATCGATTATTCCTCCAGGTGGAGAGTCATTCTGGCCGTTGATTCCTCGTATATCGCGGTCGGGTGGATCTTGTATCAGGTTGGGGCAGATGGGAAGGAATATCTGTCGCGTTTCGGTTCCATAACGTGGAACAAGAGGGAATCCTGCTACTCCCAAGCAAAGCTGGAGTTGTACGGACTATTCCGTGCGCTCAAAGCGTGCACCCTGTATCTCGTCGGGGCTAAGAAACTTTTGGTGAGGACCGACGCCAAGTACATCAAAGGGATGTTGAAGAACCCCGATATCCAGCCTAGCGCTATGCTGAATCATTGGATTGCCACTATATTGCTCTACGACTTTTAGCTGGAGCACACCCCGGGAATCACGCATGCCCCGGACGGCTTGTCTCGTAGGCGTCGCGCAGAAGAAGATCCGGAGGAGGACGACGACATGGACGAGTGGATAGACAACACGTGTGGTTTCGCCATCGAAGTAACGAATTGGAAGAAAAGGAATAATTCTCTCCTAGAGGCGCTCCCGCCCTCGAAAATTCTCATCTCCGGGGTACCGCTAGACCAGGTTTCCCCCGAGGACCCTAGAAAATCGATCGATTTCGCAGCCCCCAGGGCTCCGGTGCAGGTTTTTCACGCCACCATCGAGCCAACCACATACAATATCCCTCGGAGCGAGAGAGCTATGATAATGGAGGCCTCCTTGGGAGAGATCAGGGAGTTCCTTGTGAAACAGGAACGGCCGAGTCGGATGGGCGATCAAGCATACAAAAATTCCTGTGTAAAACCAGGCGCTTTTTCATGCTAAACGACGCATTATGGAGAAAGGATCCACACGGAGAGCACAAACTCGTCATAGACCAGACAAGGCGGAGCCGGATACTCAAGCAGGTACACAATGAACTTGGGCACAAGGGCTACTTCATCACCAGAAAGCGCCTGCTCGACCGCTTCTGGTGGCCCATGATGGACCAGGACCTGAAATGGTACCTTCGCAGCTGCCACGAGTGCCAGCTTCGCTCAACGAGCAAAGTCAACATTCCGCCCACCGTCGCAATGCCTCTTCCCCTCTTCCACAAAGTCTACTCCGACACCATGCTCCTGCCTCCCTCCAATGGGTATCGGTACCTGGCCCACGCTCGCTGCTCGCTTATAGCATGGCCCGAGTGGAGGATGCTCCAGACGGAGAACGTGTATTCCCTCGGATGCTTCATATTCGAGGAAATATTGTGTCGCTGGGGCGCTATTGCCGAAATTGTGACAGACAACGGATCTGCGTGGATAAAAGCAGTGGAGTGGCTGTCAAAACACTACAACATTAACCACATAAAGCTCTCTGGGTACAATTCTCGCGCAAATGGAGCGGTCGAAAGGCACTTCAGGCTACCCTTATTACCTACCCTTAGGGATAGATTATTTCTTATGGAATAACTAGCCCTAGGGAGGTGTTTTTCAAGGGTCCTCCCACGTTCTGGGGACATCCCACTGCTCGGGTGGGGACTTCCCATTTGTGGTCTTGGGATGTCCCATGCGCTGCAGGCAGGCAAAATTTTTGCCTTTTTTGGCAGGTGTGGGACATCCCCCGGCCGCAGGCCGAACCGAAAAAATCGCCTTTTTCAGCGGTTAAAGTTGGTTATATCCCCCATGTAATAAAATATTTTCCCTTCCACAGCTGCTCGGGTACCGCTCTGCCCTTGTGTGTCAGATCGCTCTGCACCTACTGCTACCACCTTGCCCATGTGCACCTTGCATGCACCTCTGCCTTGCGTGTTATACGGGTGTGCACCGACCACCTCCATCTTGCTCAAATACGCTTCCGCATTGCGCATCAGATGGGCCTGCATGAATGTGCCTCCACCTCGCACATCGGACGGGTGTGCACCTACCGCCTTCGCATTGTGTGCCGTGGGACATGGGACGTCCCAGTTAGCTATGTGGGATGTCCCACTTCAATTGAGGGGATTTCCCACAAGCACATATGGGACATCCCACAAAACCATTTGGGACATCCCACAAAAGCACTTGGGACATCCCACAAAAACACTTGGGACATCCCACACAAACACCTGGGACGTCCCACTTTAATCGTGGGGACATCCCATTTTCTGTAGTGGGATTTCCCCACAGGTGGGAAATCCCCCTTCAATAATGTGGGACATCCCACCTCGGTTCATTGGGATGTCCTATTGACGGGGGAATTCCCCGTCAGAACATCACATCTCGGTGGGATGTCCCACAAATAGAGGTGGGACGTCCCACCTCTATTAATTTGAAGGTGGGATGTCCCCACCTTTATCTTTTTTCAAAGTGGGACATCCCATCCCGAGTGGGGATATCCCTCGTTCCTCACGAAACCTCTGTCTAGAGGCAAATCAGCTTGACTTACACTAAATCATGTAATATCAACCTGCACACTCATTCCTGCATCCTCCCTGACCTGTTTGACCAGAATTTCCTAATTGGGACATTGGCGGTAGTGGCCGGATTGGGAAGCCATACTTCTTTTTTTTGCCGACACAAAAAAACCTTTGTGTTGGCACAAATTACATTGTTGGGCTCACTTGACTCAATGGTTAATATGCCTCACCTTTACCTTACATAATTTTTTCTCCACTGCCCGCACATTCAACTCACACCAAGACACTTTATTGTTTTTGTTCTTACTTATCTGAGTGCACACATGATGGTGTATGTGGCGCCTCTAGTTAGAGGCAATTCAGCTAGTCACCACATGCTGCAGCATATGAGTTGAGGGACTTAGAGAATTTCTTGTGGTGCATTATATAATCACCCAACACGTGCCTCCCGACGGCGGGAGGTGCACCATCCCAAAAAGGAAATTACTAAAAAGATATGATAAATTGCCAAAAGAAAATAGAAGAAAAATAAGGTTGCCAAAATTGTGCCATCAACACTGCTGAAACCTGCCCCTACACCGCCATTTGATTGGGAGATCAGGCCGATCTCGGACGTGCCATTGCCGGCTTTAGTGTGTCCGACGTCAGCCGAGACCTCGTCATGGTATAAAAAGCGAGCATCAATCGGTAACCATCTGAGACAAGTCTGCTGGCGACATCCCTCGCTTCATCTGTCCGGCATCGCAGCTGGCCTCCTTCTATGGTTTGGAGAATGTTCCGGGTTTAGCACGTCAGGGACCTATTCCCGATTCTGCCTCTGATGTCGTGTATTATTCCGAAAAATCAAGTTTTATTCAGGGCGGCTGCGCCAATACCATACTAATAGTGAGAATAGGGTGTATACATGAAGAGGAATGTATATTAGTGGTGATTGAATGCAGCGGGTAGTATATTATGCAGATGAGCCGCAAGGGCAGGGGCAAAGAATGTGAAGTTAGGGTGCTCGCTCGTCGACGTCCGAATCATTGTTGTCATTGGGCGCCTGGACGGCGGTGGCACGGACAGCGTCGAGATCTACGGCCACCAATCCGAGGTACGTCCACCCGGTGTCGTGCATGTCTGCGAGCACGAGCGGGCACAGGCCTATTGGTGCATGTATGTGCAGTATGGACGCTGCACACGAGGACAGCGAGCTGGCAGCAATTCAGAGGATCTTGTCACGGGATGAAGACTCACAGGAACGCGCACGACCCCCGGGGCAGGAGGTGCTCAGGCATGACGGATGACGACGCAGCACCTGGATGGAGACGCACGGCGGATGGGCGGTGGGGGTGGTGGAGGAAGAACTGGATATAGTAGGGAGGGGACGCAACACTTGCTTGGTGGACATAGAGGAGCTTGAGGCAGCTTGAGGTGACTTGAGGCGACTTGAGGTGGCTTGAGACGGCTGCGGGGGAGGTGATTTGAGGTGACTTGGTGAATTCGAAGGTGAGCTGCTTGAGGGGTTTAGACGATGTTGAGAGCTTAGAATAGCTGGCGAGGGTTGATGAAGGCGAGTTTGCTGAGGCACGGGGAGAATGGGAGCAGCGTGGTAGCGGCGGTGGAAGTGAGAGGAAGGAAGAGGCGAACGGAAGACGCGCGGTAACCATCAACCAAATGATGTGATCATGATGTGCACGGACCCTCAGCGGAGTTTGACTTCTTGAATTTTCATCAAATGATTATGATCTGCATGCCGTCTGGCAGGATCGAATAGGGTTGAATCCAGAAATTATAAGATGCAGGTTAGCAAGCCATTGTCCGAGCACTCACTCCTGCGAACAATCAGGATGATTGTAAAAGCTTCTAAAAAAATCATTCCTCTTTCCGCTGTAAATAATTTGAAGTCAGCGGGCACAGGTGGGCACGGAGTTCTGCTCCAGTTTTACCTGGTTTACTTATTTCCGTGTACTAGGTACAGAAAAACTTCCATTTAGTTAAATACTTAAATATGTCCAATTTGTTACATTGCCAATATGTCTTGGTGGTCTCGTCGGTCCGAGAAATCATCCACTGCAAGGATGGGAGAGGAAGGCTGGGCCCCATCACTCGGCGATGCTTGATACGTCGCATCAGACATGGCGAGAAGGGAGTGTCGTGGCAAGAGACTTGATCAAAGGTCACATCGTCGGAGCTCGAAATAAACGAAGAATATGGTAAAGACATCGAGGAGGATGTCCTCCCGATATCACTGAGATGTACTGTGCATCTCAGCCGGGCCTCAGGATAATCACAGCAAACAGGGATCACGAAGATGCCGTCAGCATATCTCTCACGGAACACAAGGATCACATCCGATATCCGGCGATCAATGTCTAAGTGATATCTCGACTAAATGGTGGTGTATGTACTGGAATTGACTAGGATATACCGATGTGTGTGGTGTGATTGCAGGCCTGGCCCGCCATCATACATGATCCTAAAATCACGTAAAAATAACCATTAAAAGGAGAGAAAAAAACTGACCCAGATGCACACAATGCGCCACGTGCGCCCCCGATGCCTTCCCCGTGCGCTTGAATCTGATCCCGTACCGGGGCTGCCTGGCCCCGCCATCAGACATGATCCTAAAATAATGTAAAAATAACGATTAAAAACAGAAAAATAAACCGACCAGGATGCACCCTACGCGCCACGTGCGCTGCGGACACCCGCTCCGTGTACTGGAATCTGATCCCGGGCCTAGCCTGCCATCACATGGGATGCTTGTCATGTAAAACATAATCTCTGCCAGGTTCCAGTACTTGTTTAAGAGTTGTCATGGCTTGAACACTGCCGTTTGTCCAAGGTAGAGCCTCACCATAGCTAGTTGATAGGTTCACGGCAGGTCTGATCTTATGATGTGATCAATCATATTCAACTCCTCTGTCCAAAAGAGGAAGTTGGGATCATATATATCTTAGGCAGTAATAGTGTTCTCTTGGGATTTTATTGTTCCCAAGACCAGATGATCATCTTATACCATTTCCTGTAACTGTTGACTGGCTGATAGCTTATTTTATGGTCAGAAATCATACAATCTGAGGAAAAATAATATTCCTGCCACACGTCAGCTGCTGGATCACATAAAATCAACTAGATAATGCCCTGAATAGCTTCAAAACGAATCAGTGTTCAAGCTGAAGGACTTGGGGACTCGAAGCACAGAGGGAAGCTCCATTGATCGGGTGTCCGAGATGTCCGGAGGTCCGGGCCGGGCCGGGCCGGCGTCTGAACATCGTTGTAAAATATGCTTTTGGGGATTTTCCTGCCCCTCTCCTATTTTACATAGACTCTAATCAATCATGACTTGCATTTTATATCCTCAGAGGGGCCACAAGTCACTCAGGTCTCCCAGAATAAGCTGAATAATGCAAAAGAACCAAGTTTGGATGGGTGTTTGCTGCTTATAGACATAGTGTTCCGGCACTTCATAGGAAGTCATATAACTTTTGAGGTGACATTTGAGGTCCTGCAATGTTCATCAACAATTAGAGAAAGAAACCTGGGAGAGAACATGCAGTTATACCAGCCTGGGATATAATTGGTAACTAGAGAAGTTCCTGAATAGCCCGAAAACTCAAATCAATAAAATGTCTTGGATCCCCAAGGGTTTCACATATGTTGTATCAATCACTTGGAAGTATTTTTAGCAGTATAACAAACTGCATATCTACAGCCTAACACCTGGAGTAGCCCAGTTGATGCCAAATAAAATATATTTGAAGATTTTAATTGAGATGAAGGGTTGGGTACAAAGGTCTGCATACTTGCGACCATCCATATGTATGTTTGGGGGAAGACCATATTCCATATTGAAGATCGCAGGAGCTAAAGTGAAAGTGCAATGGGCTAAGCATTGTTTTGGGACAAAATGTTGTCAACAGCAGAAGGCCATCAGATTCTTCCAAGCATCATTTCAGTAGCCTTAGAGTAGAGGTACATGGGCCAGATACTCTGGGGCTGTCAAAAAATCAATGAAGTTGAGTATTCCTTCTCCAGTGTGCATCAAACAACTTCCAATTAGGAATTTTGTGTTGAACCAGCGGGTTCGTATTCGGAGGCATCGGTGAATGGGCTAAAATAGGTACAGACCTAAATGTAGAGCTCGATGAGAGCTATAAGAATGTCAAGGGTGTGTTAGCTCCGAGGCATAGTTGGGCTGTAAAACCTGAAATACTTTTCAAACCGGCGGTTTGCGAGTGCCAGATCAGGATATACCTTTGTTTGGATGGGGCGGGACAGTGGCAGCGGGTTTAATGCGGATGACAGTGCGTGATTTGATGCGCAGTTGATGATCATATGGGGCGCAGCATGCAGGAGATCAGATGGTCGCACAGGGGCGGTGTCAGAAGCGCACGGGGCGCGTTAATGCATCTGGGTCGGTTTTTTTTCCTGTTTTTAATGGTTATTTTACATTATTTTAGGATCGTCTGATGGCGGGGCAAGCAGCCCCGGTACGGGATCAGATTCAAGCGCACGGGGAAGGCATCGGGGCGCACGTGGCGCATTGTGTGCATCTGGGTCAGTTTTTTTCTCTCTTTTTAATGGTTATTTTTACGTGATTTTAGGATATGTATGATGGCGGGCCAGGCATGCAATCACACCACACACATTGGTATATCCTAGTCAATTCCAGTACATAGGGGCAGGTTTCAGCAGTGTTCATGGCACAATTTTGGCAACCTTATTTTTCTTCTATTTTCTTTTGGCAATTTATCATATCTTTTTAGTAATTTCCTTTTTGGGATGGTGCACCTCCCGCCGTCGGGAGGCACGCGTTGGGTGATTATATAATGCACCACAAGAAATTCTCTAAGTCCCTCAACTCATATGCTGCAGCATGTGGTGACTAGCTGAATTGCCTCTAACTAGAGGCGCCACATACACCATCATGTGTGCACTCAGATAAGTAAGAACAAAAACAATAAAGTGTCTTGGTGTGAGTTGAATGTGCGGGCAGTGGAGAAAAAATTATGTAAGGTAAAGGTGAGGCATATTAACCATTGAGTCAAGTGAGCACAACAATGTAATTTGTGCCAACACAAAGGTTTTTTTGTGTCGGCAAAAAAAAAAGTATGGCTTCCCAATCCGGCCACTACCGCCAATGTCCCAATTAGGAAATTCTGGTCAAACAGGTCAGGGAGGATGCAGGAATGAGCGTGCAGGTTGATATTACATGATTTAGTGTAAGTCAAGCTGATTTGCCTCTAGACAGAGGTTTCATGAGGAACGAGGGATATCCCCACTCGGGATGGGATGTCCCACTTTGAAAAAAGATAAAGGTGGGTACATCCCGCCTTCAAATTAATAGAGGTGGGACGTCCCACCTCTATTTGTGGGACATCCCACCGAGATGTGATGTTCTGACGGGGAATTCCCCCGTCAATAGGACATCCCAATGAACCGAGGTGGGATGTCCCACATTATTGAAGGGGGATTTCCCACCTGTGGGGAAATCCCACTACAGTAAATGGGATGTCCCCACGATTAAAGTGGGACGTCCCAGGTGTTTGTGTGGGATGTCCCAAGTGTTTTTGTGGGATGTCCCAAGTGCTTTTGTGGGATGTCCCAAATGGTTTTGTGGGACATATGCCGTCCGCTTCGCTCCGGCTGTCCTCATCCGCAATCTACACGTGTTCCTTGGGACATCCCACAAAAACACTTGGGACATCCCACACAAACACCTGGGACGTCCCACTTTAATCGTGGGGACATCCCATTTACTGTAGTGGGATTTCCCCACAGGTGGGAAATCCCCCTTCAATAATGTGGGACATCCCACCTCGGTTCATTGGGATGTCCTATTGACGGGGAATTCCCCGTCAGAACATCACATCTCGGTGGGATGTCCCACAAATAGAGGTGGGACGTCCCACCTCTATTAATTTGAAGGCGGGATGTCCCCACCTTTATCTTTTTTCAAAGTGGGACATCCCATCCCGAGTGGGGATATCCCTCGTTCCTCATGAAACCTCTGTCTAGAGG